>CM053793.1:342468441-343068441 GCA_028749045.1 Cupressus sempervirens | reverse complement strand
TGAGCTTCACTTGTCCCCCATTTTTTGGCCCTTTTTGATGTCATTTAATGCCCCTAACTTGAATTTGAAGCATTCTTAGGAGGTCTCCAAAACCTTAAAAATTGCAATAAATTTCAAACTGTGGGGCCTTTTGACCTGATTCTTTTTCTAAAATGTTCTAAATCACAATTACATTCATCTGGCCAATTCACACCTTCTAGTTTACCAAAATGATGGCCCAATTACATGCTCCTATTTTTTTGGGATTTTCTAGCACACTGATAGTGGAACTGTTAGAGTTGGAACCTTTATTTGACCCAAATGGGTGTCCAAAAATGAAAACACATGAAATAGAAACTAAGTGTAAGTACACTTTTTTGGGTGACACAGGATTGCCCTTATACCTCTGGATGCTCTTGCATCAGACACTCAGGGTAGATTGAAAAGTGACCCTGTCACTTTATGAATGGTAGAGGAAATCCCAAATGGGAAACCTCAGCTGCTGAAATCCAAGTTGAGTCCTCGATCGGTCATCCTTTCCATTTGACCAAATACTCTTCATACTGCCTGTTTCTGGTACTCCTACCCACATGATGATCTAGAATGTCTTCTATCTCCTCCTTCTTAGAAGTAGGAATTAGACATGGCTCTAACACCAGCTCCTCATTTGCACCATCATCATGATACTCTATTAAATATGCAATGTTGAAAATGGGAGAAATGTGAATACCATCTAGCAGCTCCACTTCATATGCATTTCTTGAGTCATGTTTCTTCAAAATTTTTCAGGGGCCAAATTTCTTCATTTTCAGCTTGTTGTAAGTACTGACTAGAAATCTTTATTTTCGTAAGTGCACCATGACTAGATCCCCTACTTGGAATTCCTTATGTCTTCTCCTTTGATCAGCCCTAGCTTTATACTCTTGATTCATCTTGGTAATGTGTGCTTGAACCTCCTCATGTAGACAATTGATATGTTCAGCAAATTCTTCCACTTCAGCACTTGTCCTCTCCCCTTGCTCTATCTTCCTCAATAATAGTGCAGTCCTTGGGCTATTCCCATATACAATTTGGAATGGTGATTTTCTACTACTCCTATTTATAGAGTTATTGTAAACAAACTCTGTTTGTGGTAGAATCAAATCCCATCCCTTGGGCTTATCCCCAACTAAACATCTTAGTAAATTTTCCAGACTTCTGTTTACCACTTCTGTTTGGCCGTCAGTTTGTGGGTGATGTGTGGAACTGAATTGCAAGTTTGTTCTCAACTTTTTTCACAATTTCCTCCAGAAATACCCCACAAATTTAGTATCTCTATCAGAAACTATACTCCTTGGAAGACCATGTAGTCTTACCACCTCTTTGAAAAATAAGTCTGCAATATGGATAGCATCATGAGTTTTGTTGCATGGAATGAAATGTGCCATTTTGGAGAACCTATCAACCACCACAAATACTGAGTCATTACCCCTTTGTGTCCTCAAAAATCCAAGAATAAAATCCATACTTATTTCCTCCCATGGCCTTGATGGAATAGGCAATGACTGATATAGGCCAGTATTGTGACTAAACCCCTTGGCAACTTGACAAACTTGGCAACTCTGTACAAACTTCTTCACATCCTGTCAAATTTGAGGCCAAAAATAATGTTCTCTTAGAATGGCAATGGTCTTATCTCAAAAAAAATGTCCTACCATCCCTCCACTATGTTTCTCCTTAATCAGATTTTCCCTCATGGAACTCCTTAGAATGCACAATTGATTACCCTTGAACAACATGCCATCCTGAATCAAATAGTCTAACCACTTGGTTCTATCTACAGCAACAGGTTCTTTACAAGCTTTCCATGCTTCAAAAAAATTAGGATCCTCGGGGTACAAATTCTTGAGTTCATCAAACCCAACTACTTCAACCTACATTACTGTAAGCAACAACTATCTCCTACTTAGTGCATCTGCAACCCTATTAGATTTTCTACTTCTAGTCTTCAACATAAATGTATAACTCTGCAAGAACTCTACCCACTTCATATGCCTCTGATTCAATTTACCTTGGCTATTTAGGTACTGTAATGCCTAATGATCAGTATACAAAAAAAATTCCATTGGCAATAAATAATGCCTCCATTTCTTTAAGGCCTAAACTATTGCATAGAACTCTTGATCATAAATAGAATACTTCTTCTTTGCATCATTCAATTTTTCACTAAAATATGTAATAGGGTTACCTTCTTGGCTTAATACAGCCCCAATAGCACTACCACTTGCATCACAATCCACCTGGAAAATCTTTCTAAAATCTGGAAGTGCCAACACAGGTTGTTCTGTTACCTTCTTCTTCAGCGATTCAGAACTTCTCATAGCTGTTGCAGTCCATTTGAACTCTTTTCTATCCCCTCTTATTGTATCAATTAGGAGTGCACATATGCCACTGAAATTCTTAATAAACTTCCTGTAAAAACTAACCAGACCGTGAAATGATCTTACCTCAATAGCAAACCTTGGAGTAGGCCATTCCAAGATGGCTTTTACCTTCTTTGGATCCATTTTGAGACCTTCGAATGATATAACAAACCCTAAATAGACTAACTCCCTTTTTGCAAAGATACACTTCTTCATATTAATTAACAATTTCTCTTCCCTTAGCCTTTCAAGGACACTACAAATATGCAGTAAATGTTCTTCCAAAGTCTTGTTGAAAATTAAAATATCATCCAAATAGACACTAACAAATTTTCCCAAGAACTTCTTAAGTACCTCATTCATGAGCTGCATGAAGGTGCTTAGGGCATTTTTCAATCCAAAGGGCATGACTAACCACTCATAAAGACCCTCCTTGGTCTTGAAGGCTATTTTCCACTCATCTCCTTCTTGAATCTGTATCTGATGATAGCCACTCTTGAGATCTATCTTTTTGAAGTACTGAGCTCCACTTAAGCAGTCCATAAGATCATCCATCCTTGGCAAAGGAAATTGGTACTTGATGGTTATCCTATTTATAGCTTGAGAATCTGTACACATCCTCCACTCTCCATCCTTCTTTGGTGCGAGTACTGCAGGTACTGCACATGGACTCAGGCTCTCTCGAATCAAGCCCTTCCTCAACAGTTCCTAAACTTGTCTATTTAGCTCCTTTGTTTCAACAGGAGTCATCCTATGAGCAGCCTTGTTAGGCAAACTAGCTCCTGGAATCAGATCTATCTGATGAATGATTTGCCTTACTGGTGGAAATCCCTCTGCAACATTATCAGAGATAATATCTCCAAATTCCCCTAGTAAATCTAAAACTTCAAGTGGTATTTCACTACTACCTTCTTTATCTTTCCTAGGAATCAAAGCATAGAAAATATGCTGATGTTTCATGCCATCTAAAAACTTCCTTTCATCAACAAGACAAATCCTAGCACTGCTACATACCTTTTCACCTTCCTTTTTCATGAGCTTCAATTTGTGGTGAACTCCATCCTTTGTTAGAGAGTATGTGTTTGCATGTCCATCATGTACTACATGTCTATCAAACTGCCATGGTCTACCGAACAATAGATGGCAAACATCCATCGGAATAACATCATAGAGAACTTCATCATGGTAACTCCCAATTTTGAATTTCACTAAACATTGTTCACTTACCAGGACCTTATGATCATCTTTTACCCAAGCAATCTGATAGGGTTGGGGATGTTTCTCCCTCTTGAGCTTCAGCTTAGAAACCATCTCTTCTGATACCAAGTTATCAATGCTACCACCATCAATGATCACGTCACAACATTTTATCCTCACACTTGCATCTGGTATGGAACAAACTCCTCCGTTGTCTTGGTTCAATCTCACCACTTACTAGGACTCTTTCATTTACCAAGATCTCTAATCTTTTTGCATCCTCTGAATGTGATGATTGTGCATCTTCATCTACATGAGCAACCCTAGCTTGGCCCTTAGCTCTCCTATCTATCCTTCCT
Organism: Cupressus sempervirens; assembly: GCA_028749045.1. Taxonomy (NCBI): domain Eukaryota; kingdom Viridiplantae; phylum Streptophyta; class Pinopsida; order Cupressales; family Cupressaceae; genus Cupressus; species Cupressus sempervirens. Next base: position 343,064,504 of record CM053793.1, on the reverse strand, counting down.
TGTCATTGAGGGCATTCAAAGGCACGATGACCTTCTTCATTGCAATGGAAATAGGTACCATGGAAGCCTCCTCTTCCTTGTCCATGTCCTCTACCTCTTCCTCTCTGATTTCTAAAGTCTTGATCATGGGAGCGGTTGAAACCCTCATTCCTTTGGTTCCTGCTAGTACCCACATCTTCATTTTTCTTTTGGGTTTCATTGTGGCCTCTAGATGATCTACTGCTTCCCCTTCCTCCTTGACTGCACCTTCTTTGTCTTCCTTCAAACCTTTTATTCAGCTTCTCTTCAACTCATAGGGAAAACTATATGCCTCTTCAACGCTGGTCATTCTTACAAGACTTAATTCCTCCTGGATGCTAGGTCGCAACCCACTGATATAATGAGCAACCTTCTCCTTATTTGCTTTTGCATGCCCTGCTCTAATCAAGAGTTGGTAAAATTCCTGTTTATATTCTTGGACTGATCTTCCTACTTTTTTTAACCCATGCATCTTCTTAAACAAATCAAGCTCATAGTCCACAGGAATGAACTACTTCTTCAATTTGTCCACCATGCGATCCCATCTTGTGATCTTCTCTTTTCCTCTTCTGTTTCTTTCCAATTGAACCTCTTGCCACCATATTTTGGCATGGCCTTTTAGTTTGGCCTTTACAAACTTAACCCTATCTGGGTCCCTGATATCCTCATACTCAAAGTATTATTCCAATTCATTGATTCAATCGATCAACTCATCTAGTTTCAGATTCCTGAAAATACACCCACTTCAATTGTGGGTCTTTTCCCAAACTTTGTAATGGCCCTAAAAAGCCTTTCCTCTGCATGATTTAGAACTTCCCCGTCAAATTCCCCTTCTATTCCCATTTCTTCTTCTTCATTGTCATCCTCACTGTCGTCACCTGCAGCAACATTTGCTCCTCTACAGAGCTCCTCTTGCAATGCCTGTACCTGCCTTTGGAGGGCTCTAACCTCCTCAGGATTAATAGCTTTGGGCCTTCCACCATGCTCTCTTCATGGAGGCATCTTTTAACTCAAACCCACAACTACACAGTCCTAGTGCAAACTGCCTCACAGTCGGTGCTCTGTCTACACACTCAGGAAAACTAGCTTTGATACCACTTGATGGGGACACAACCCAAGAACAGAATGGACACAACAAAAAAGGGAAATTGTATTAACCAAAAAATAAGCTAGTACATTCGGTACAAAGAAAATAAACTTCAAAACATGTGTTAAGGGCTTAAAATAGGATAAATGTGGAGATAATTTCTCCTTTCAGTACCTCCTCTCAAACTCCACTTTGAACTGCCTTTTACAATGCCAGGAATCTCCTTAAATAGACCCTGGAGGGTTAAGGACTAGGAATACATTCTAGAAAGTACTAGTAGGCATTGACTAACCAAATAGAAGGCTCTAGAAGCTATGTTAGAAGTCAACGCAAATCTAGAAGAACCCAGAAATGGTAACCAAACTTCTGGGAGGCATAACTTTTGAACTGTAGCTTCGATTGACGAATCGTTTACATTTTTAGAAAGCTCTCAAAGAACTCTATAGCTCTATGGATGAGCTTTTCTCACCCCCCATTTTTTGGCCCTTTTTGAGGTCATTTAATGCCCTAACTTGACTTTGAAGCATTCTTAGGAGATCTCCAAAACCTAAAAAACTGTAATAACTTTCAAACCGTGGGACCTTTTGACCTGATTCTTTTTCTGGAATGTTCTAAATCACAATTACATTCATTTGGCCAATTCACACCTTCTAGTTTACTAAAATGATGGCCCAATTACATGCTCCTATTTTTTTGGGATTTTCTAGCACACTTATAGTGGAACTGTGAGAGTCGGAACCTTTATTTGACCCAAATGGGTGTCCAAAAATGAAAAAACATGAAATAGAAACTAAGTCTAAGTACATTTTTTTGGGTGACACAAGATTGCCCTTATACCTCTGGGTGCCCCTGCATCAATTATGATAGAATATACTCACTAGCTTTTTAGACATTCATTTTGAGAATGCCTTGTGAAATGAACTCATTGCATTGGTTATATGTTGAATTCACTAGCATTTGAACTACCCTAAAATAGCATCTCCATGAGACTATACAATTTGGAGGCATTCTATATAGCAGTTTAGATATCAAATTTGGATTTTTAGATATTTGATTCATTTTTACTTCATGCTATGATGGATGTCCTTATTTAAAATTTGATTTCTTTAATGCAAGAAAGATGTGAGTATAGGATGAGATGTCTCTATACTTTCCAAATGTGTATATAGTTGAAAGGATTTTTGGATCTTTTATATTTCATTGTATACCACTCTCATGGTTAGATCAATCTCTATGGCCATGACATCCCATAAGGAGAAATGGCTACAAATTTGACAATTGAAATTTTAATAATATAGAACTACCCTACCAAAAATAGTAGTATTATATATGGTTGATTCTGAAAGCAAATTTGTCTATAATTAAAGAGTTATCACATATTCACAAGATATCAGAGTTGAGATGTAAATGTGGACCTCTAAAATATATATTTTCAAGAGGAAAATTATAAAGAGTTTGTGGTATTAAACATGGAAAAACATCTCAAAGGGTATGGAAGGATATGAAAGTATAATTGCAGCAATCAGAACCATAAACAACATTGCATCAGCACTTTAGCATAAGAGTTTATGCTCCCCATTTTCTCATTCAGACTAAGAGAATGGATCCCAAACAACATGTGAAATTAAAAGGAGTGAACAGAACATGCAGAGGGCTGTAGGCTATATGTATATATATTTTTGGTTCGGTGAAACAATTTGTGCTATTGAAATGCAACAATTGGTGGTGTTTTGACTCAAATATTTTGTGGTTTCAATGGATGCATACTATTTCTAAATAGATATTCTTTCAAACTAGGGTAATCATGGACTGATTACTCCTCTTTTTCATTGTTCTTTGCTATGATTTTTGATTTCTCCTAGGGTTCGTAAGTAGGACTATTGGAGATTGGCATGGCTAGCAGGAGTGTAGGGCTATTGATCTAAGATTTCACCTTAACTCTTTGTTGATCCCCTCTTCTTGAATATTCTAGAGTTGCTTATGTGTTAGAAAAATCTGGAAGAAGTTTCTATCAATTATTTTAGTTCAATTTTTTGTGTTAAGACATCATTTTTACCCCTAGAAAAATTGCCACTATCTAATTTGAAAATAGGAGTTTTTGATTAAAAAAATTAAAAATAAACTATTTTTTTTACCTTAAGAAAGAAATGACTAGCTTTAACTATCAAAATTAATAGTAATCACAATTAAAAACATTAATTCCTTGTCTATTCTATAGCTAAGGACTAATAAAATAAATTATTGTCATAATGTATAATACCTTTACTAATTAATTAATTTGGATGGATATGATAAAAGGATGAAGTGATGCATTGAAGAGGTATGTATTTCAACTTTAAAAGGATGCACCTATATAGAGGTAAGATATAAATAGGGGGTATTCATTTGTAACAAGAAATATTCAAACATCTATATTCAACAAGAATAAAAAGATAAATCTTTTTATGGAGGTATAAGGAGCTTTAATATGGCTTTATAAAATAAATCTATTTGTTATACTTTTTAGGATTTTAAGCTCATATAGAGAAGTTGCATAGTTATGTAATAATGATCTAAAGAAGTTACTACTAAAAAATAAACTCTATTTAGTGTTGGATCTAGATAACACATTGTTCAATTTTGCTTGTTTTGTTGAAGTCCCCCACAAAGAGGTAGCATATGCCACATCAACTTACTTAAAGGACACATAAAATGTTGAATTAGTTGTGCTAGTTAGTTACCTAGATAATTTTTAAAATAGCATTTTAGTCTTTAAAATGATTTCTTCTATAATTGTAAGGACTCATGCTTTAGTTGCCTATTCCTTTTCCTGGATTGCATCTTTCCATGTCTATTAAGAATTAGTTTGTTCAATGCTTATTTTCACTTGATTTATAACTTAAGATTTCTTCCTTGGACTTGTTTATTCTTATTTTCTATTACATGACTCACAATCCTTTTTGTTCGTGATAAGAGTTTCTTATTGAGGTGGTGCTATGACAATGTTTTTAGTCTGCTATTGTAAGTTAAACAAATCTAATTTGATGTTAGATTCCTCTTGAATGTTGATTTCTACTCTTTGAATGAGTGCTTATACTAATTGGTTCGATCTAGATATTTGATTACAAAAGAGTAATATTAGTGGATTATAATCCTTCTTTTTATTCTATGCTTTATCAATTTCCAACATATTGATTAGAGATTTTATGTCCAAGGGCTTGGAATATTGGTAAAGAAAATATTTTAAGGTTAAGCAATTAGAAGAGAAGGTAAAAAAATTCTTCCTTTTTGTTATTTGGAAAATGGAGATAGAGTGGAATAGAAAATTAATTCTTTTAGCAAATTTTTTAGAGTAAAGATGGTAGGGTTCCTCTAGCTCTTGCAGAAATTTCTAGTAAAGTCATCACTTGTAGAGGTTATTAGTATCATCTTTCATTTTGAAATCTATATTTCTTGTTAATTTTCATTCCTCAAGATTCATGGATTTTCTAACAAATTAGTACTATTTTTGTTCTTTCTCTAGATTGTTTAATTGTGGTAGCATAGAGGGGTAAGGAGCTACTGGTAATACAAGATGGTCAAGTTGAAACTTTTTTAATGGTCCCTAATATTCTGATTAGGCTAGTAATGATTTAACCAAGGTTTTGAATCTTATCTTGGCAAAGCTTAAATTTACTAAACCTTTTTTTTTTTCATTTTTCTTTTTAATGAACCTTATTTACACCTTCTAACCATGTTGTATAGAATTCAAGATTTTCTTAATACAGAGTGTAAATATGATGTTAATATTTTCTTTTCTTGATTATATTTTCTATTTTGCCACATATAGTTCCAATGTCTTTGATAAAGTTACTTGAGCCTAAGGTTCAATAGATATTATTCAACACATTAACATATTGACTATTGTAATGGGTTTGGACTTGTCTAATAATGGAATTACAGGGACAAGAAAATTGGTTGCATTATTATTCTTAAAGTTGAAACATGTTGGATTGATTTTTTTGGTAGTCTTTTTTTTTTCCTCACAAAAATTTTCTCCCAAAAAAAGTCTCTTAGGTCATGGCATGAATTGGAATATCTCAACATGTCCTCTGTACATCCACCATACATGACTTTTGCATGCTCTTGATCTTGGTATTATTATGGTGATTACATTTTGTCATTATAACAAGTGACTCAGTTTTGCAATGCACACAAGCTAGTCTCAATTATTGTAGAGACTATGAAAAGAAAAAATAGTTGGTTTGATGTGATTTTTTAATGGGGTTTGATGTTTTTATTTAATGCAAAAGTCTATTTTCTCAACATAAATTTCATAATCATTTGTATCTTTTTCTAAGAAGTTAGCACAAGTAACAATACTTGTGTGTGGCCAAAGTGCTCCAAATTAATTTTTATAATAGTCTATCACAATAATAATTTAGAGAACTGTAATTGACATGAAATATAATTTTAATGTTCTTAAAAAAAGAATTTAAATTTTTTGAATTGTTATTGATAAGGATTTAGATTATTATTTTTCATAATAACTGAATTTGTGTTCTTTGAGAAGAGTATATCACATTACATTGACCATGATCATGGTAGATCTAATGTTGGAAAGACAAACTTACCAATTTTTTGCATTATTTTTTAAAGGGTACTAGCTATATGGAAGAATAGCTACTTTATAAGTAGGAGGATGTTGGTTCAATTCCATCATGCCCTAATATGACTAAATTAATGATTAAATAATCTACCAAATAAACTACCAAATATATTGCCAAATTTACTAAGAAATATACTACCATATATAGTACCCAAAAACCTACCAAATCAACTACCAAATATAATACTAGATCAAGTACCACATATACTGCCATATATACTACCCAAAAAACTACCAAATAAACTACCAAATGAACTACCATATAAACTACCAAGTAACAACAATAAATGACTAAATCAATGACCTAATCAATGATTAAACTAGTTTAGTCATAAATTTGGTTGGGATGTAAATGTCCAGTAATAAACTACCATTGGTCATGTGATCAAAATTAGTCACATATCTACAATTTTTAGTAGTTTATTAAGTAATATATTGTTTTTTTTGTACTTGTGTGATAATTCCATCATGTGATCAGCTATGGAGAAGTTATTATCATGTATGAAAGTTTTGACATGTGCAATGTGTTTCTACAATATAGTACTTAGCTGAACAAGTGCATAGATTATTTGGATGCATGGTTTTGTAGTGGTTTCCACAACTAACTCAACATAAGCTTTCTTTGATCTTGATGATGTTAAAGCTTTTCTTGGTGAGTGAGGAAATGAGGTCATAATTGTTGTTGCAATCTTTTCTAGGTTAGTTTCCTCAATACTCTAAATCTCAGGGAGATTCTACTTAATATCTTCATGTTCTTGTTCCCCAGCATCCTAATTTACATCATTTACTTCTATATCTTCTTCATCATATTATTTTCATCTTCATCCTTGTCATCTTCATCATCAATATCACTAACATGAACAAAAAAATCACTCTACTAATGAAGTTTGTAGATATTCTTCCATTAAGTTGTAGATATCTTTACCACATGTTTGATGTCATTAACTGATATCATGCAAGTGTTGAATTTTAGAGTGAGTTTGTCTTCATTTATCTTGATGGATTCTTTCACTTCTTTATTACTAAGACTCAACATGAGCTACCTTGGAGTCTATTCAAATATATCTTTTGTAGTATTTTTCCATTTTGGAATTTGTTGTACAAGTTGATTAGGTGAGAATTCCATTTATCTAGTTTGGACATTATCATGTCATCAACTTGATTCTTTTCATCTACATTCCTAGTCTCAAATCTGAGAGATTTGAAGTTTTCCATACTAGCTCCTACATCAATCTCTTTTATTTTTTTCCTAAAATGTAGGTGGAGGTCTCTTGAAAATAATATCCTCTTCATATTCTTCAACTAATTTTAATTTCTTTCTAGATCTAGATGCCCTTCTTAAGAATACAACAGTAGGTGACTTGATAGGTTTGGTTATGATAACCTTACCATTCTTCCTTATTGGCTCTTCTTCTTCAGATTTTGTTTCTTCTACCTTATCTTCTACATCATCTTCTTTAACATCATCTCCTTTTCCTTTTGTCAATAGGAGAGTAGAACTTTCTTTCCTCGATTTTTCTATCATCTTTTTTCCTTTTCTATCTTCTTTAGGAATCTTAATTTCAAGTTCAATTATTTCTTAGCCTTCATCAAAAGTACCAAAATATGTGGCCTTGGGATCCACAGGTTCATTCAATAGTGCTTCAATGATATCCTTATTGTCATCAATGTCAACCTCATAGCTTAGAGGCTTAATCCACACTACTCTAGGTTTGATTGCTTAAATGTACACTTTGTCACAGTCTACCATGAAAAAAATTATCATCCTTGTATTCTTCTACAAGTTAGTTAGGAATTCTAAGTCTGCTATTCTTTTTTTCCATGAATGAATCAACATAATTATCCATGATACTGAGAATGTTCTCACCCATTTTCTCTATATACTCATTAATCTGATATAGTATTGGTACATCCTTTCTCCATATGGCTAAGCCTTTTAAAGGGAAAAATTTTTACATAATGATAAAAAAGTCAAGAGTGAACCAAATTTACATGGGTTATTCTTTGAAGTCTTGATACTCTCCATGTTCTTATTGAATTGATTCAACATGAGCTCAACAAGGTTGAAGGACATGCTTTTCTTCACTACCTTGAGAGGTAGATCAACTACCTCACATCACACATTATTGAGATGACTAGAGCTATAAATCTTATATGCTATCACATGAATTCCAAATTTTAGGTCCATGTTAGTCACACTCCTAATCTTCATGCCTCTTCCATCCCACTCAACAATATTTTTGCATTCTAGTTCTACCTGACTTAGAGTTATGGTAGTCTTTGCCTTTTTCAACATTGTGAGCCCTGTGATTTAGTGAATCATTTTATGTGTCATTTGAATAGGCTACTCCAACCATGATTGTCCATTAACACCTTATCCATTTTATCTAAAAGTCTTAGGGCATATGTGAAATGTTTGTTAAACCCTTGGTCTCCAAATGTTGATTATCAAGTTTCAATGCATCATTCATGCATAAGTTTTGTAGAGTCTCATCTATCTCTAGGATTATAATATCTTGTATCGAACAACAAAAATGTGAATGAATATCATTAACAAGTAACACCTATGGTGGAAATTGTGACTAAGCTTGGGTTGGATCAAGAACTTTTGCAATTGTTGGACACAACTTGAAGTTTGGTGCATTCCAATCAATTCCTGGAACCAACATATTGGATCCTTTCTTGTTTTTTGGCTAGATGATGCCATGCTTGGTAGGGTTTATAAAAACATGAAATAATTAAACTAAAAATGTGCAAATCACTTGGAAGCATAGAAATTTCTCTTAGAAAATGGCTCTTTAAAAATTCATGGTGATAAAAGAATTTGATTCCTTTCATTTTAACAAATTTTCACTTTCCAATCACCATAAATGCTTGGTAAAATCTCTTGTCAGTGATAGACTATATTCCACTTAGTTCAACATTAGTGCTCAATAAAGTCATTCATAACTTGGTATCCACACAATATTTTAGTATATCCTAACCTTTCTCGATAGGGTATTGCAACCCAACCTTTCCTGGTAAGGTCTAGATCTTCCTTAGACACCCGATAATCCCTTTGCATCTTGAATATTGATATGAATCTTTCCTCCTTGCTGGCTAGAACTGATGTAAGATTTTAGCTTTAGAGACTTAGTTTCAGCCATCCCTATGGGATATCAAATAGAGATGTTTGAGTCACCCAATTCTTGTGTGACATGTTTTTCATGGCTTAGACTTGCATTCTCAAAATATTTTGGTATCCATTTCTACCTCATGATCTACTTTCTAATGTTGTCATTCTTGGCTTTCTTTTCATCTTCAATACTTCCAATGTTCATAGAGTTCTTGGCAAGATGTATAAGTTATGTACAAATAAAACATCTTCTAGTGGTGTCTCTTTTCCTCATGTGATGTTTCACATAGTTTTCTCTAATGTGCCCAAATTGTCAATAGTAGTGGCATCTATACCATGTTTTGTAGTCCCAACCAATATAGCTTTCACAATTTGTTCTATTGGGTTTAATATCTTGGTTTTACATTCAGAAGATTTGTTCCCATGCTTCTTGCATCTATGAAATTTTCCTTAAAATTTAGGTTTCTCTTTGCATTCATTAGCTCTATGACCGTGGTTATTGTAATTGTAAAACTTCCCATTAAAATTTTCTTTACTATTATTCCAATATTTTTTTGATGTATGACCTAACTTACCATAGTGATTAAAAGTAGGCCTTTGATTCTTTTGAGTTCCTTGCTTGGATGATTCACCTTCTTCTGTGTATCATATTCCTGCTTTTCCTTTCTATCTGTATTGAATTTTTTCATTCAATTGATCTATGTCTACTTGAGATTTCATCATCTTCATGCATTAGTAAGTTTATTAATGAATTCTTCCTATTGAAGGGATAGATATTGAATTTCATTGTTCTTTCCTTCTATCTCTTCTTTGGCTTTGGCTTTTTCTTCCAAGACTTCACACAATCTTACTAACTAAGTTTCTTGTTCTCTTTTTAGTTTTCTAACTTCTTCTTGAATGTTAAAATTATTTTCTAATAATTCTTTGATTTCCTCATTAGCTTCATCTAAATTTCTTTCTAGATAGATATCTCAATTCTTTATTTAGTGTAGAATTTGTGATTTATTTGTACTGCAAGATCTTTTCTTCTTTTCAAAAATTGAGAGAGTTACTCCCTTTCTTTATTAAGTTTCACAATAGCCAATTCTAAATCTAGCATTTCATAGTCAATAGCTTTATCTATCTTGAATATCTCCATTGTCTCTAATTTTTGCTCAAGTTGTTAAACTTCTTCTCTAAGAACCACAAAGCTCTAATACCAATTGTTGTAAATATAGGATAGGCTAGGTTATTAAGAGAGGAGGGGTGAATCAAGAACCAATAAAACTTAATTTTAATTCATAAATTAATCCTTCATGTATATTCTAATCTAATTGCATGCATTAAAATATACATAACACTTTGACACAAGATATGGTGACCCATAGACCTTCCAAATAGAAAGTAAAACTAGGATGGGAATGGTACCCACAAGCTCTATTACTATAGTATAAATTTGGTTAGTTAAGGCTTACAATTGATCTAGCCTATTAGGAAAAATAAGGACTGCTAGGTCCACCTTGCTAAAGGATTTACAAAACATTACAATGAAGTATGCACTTGGTAAAGAGACTTGCAAAAGAATTTTAAGTCTACCTTGTGAAAGGATTTAACTATTCCACTTGTTAGGATGAACCAGTGGTTGATCTCTAATCTGCAACTTTGATTTGTTGTTTGAGATTCCTTTATAGTGTCATAATCACCTTGTTGTGATAGATAAATCTTTGTTTCTCCTTATAATACTTGTAGCCTTCTTACTTCACACTTCTACTCTTATTATATTTACATCATATTTCTTTTTTTTATTCTTATTTGGATGTGATATGTTACATTACATATATACCAATTCAAATCATAATTCATCAAGGTTGGCTACAATACAAGTTTCACCAAAATACACAAAGTTAGCTCAACTACTAGTACTCAAGTTATGAAGACAAACTCAGTGAGGTTCTGATACTCAACAATGATTGTCAATACTTGAAATTTTCATGCTCTAGGTACACATAGAATCATTGTTTAGACTAATCACTTCCAAGTAGTACAAACTTGGTCAATAATGGTGACTTGGTGAATACTATGAAACTTGACATATTAACTAGATCACTTGGTTGACACTGGAAAACTCAGCAAACACTAACATTGCAATAATGGTATAAATTGAATCACTTGGTTGATACTTCCTAGCTCAGTAAATACTTGATTCCCATCACATCAGCTGTGAACTTGGCAAATAGTGGAGACCACAATTTGCACTGTTCAACTAGGTAAATACTATAAAGCTTGATTTGCACTGATATTCAACAACTTGGTAGATACTACTTGGTGTGAAATGAATACTAACTCTAGAACTCAGTAGCAACTGTAGAACTTAGTACAACCTAAATTACTCAGTTAACATTATAAACTATAAGATAAACTCAGTAGTGGCTAACCATTTGACTAAGTGTGTGTCACTAATAAATAAAAGTAACCATAATGTAAAAAGATGGATCCCTATGTTGTGTGTTGAATGATAAAGATGAAAAGGAAAACTATGGAATCAACTAGAAAATTCTTAAAAAAACTCTTTATGTTGAGATGATCTTAACCTAGATTGTAAGGAGAAAATGAGAGGAAAATAGTTTATATGTGAAGATGAAGCTATAGGAAGAAAATGATTGAGATTAGATTAGAAGTCATTGAAGGGTAATGTTATCACCTAATTGATTGAGTGACCTAGTCATCATAGTGAAGTGAAAGGGAAATACAAGAATATTAGATCAAAGGAGATGATCACTTAGCGAGGAGAAGACTCAAATTAGCTTACAAAGAAAATTGAGAGTTAGGTACTGAATTTTTTTTAACATACTTAAAACAAGGTAAATCTCTTAAGAGAGTGGTCTTAACGAATATTTATAAATCTCCTAATAGATTCCTTACTTTTTTGTAAGTACTAAATCCAGTAACAAGGTGAGACCTAGTAGTCTCTTAATCTTTAAATAGGGTAGACCCCTCATAGAGTAGATAATATTTGATGGTCAAAGGTTGTAACCTTAACTAGTTAATTTTATTATTGTACTTCTAAAGATTTTTGGTATCATCCCCACCCTAGTTTTAGCTTCACCTTGAAGGGTTCCTCAATAAAAGAATATTGTGTTATATGTTTTACTTTAATGCATGTCATTGATTAGATTTAGATGTTATAGTATATTTACATTACCAATTTTACATGCACAAGCTATTGATAGGTGTGGATAAATCTGTGAAAAGCTCAAGTGTTTAAGATTTTGGTTCACCCCCCTATTAATATCTAGTTTGTATTTTTTATTCCTCCATTAATAAAAATATTTTTATGTAAAAACTACTAGAGAGATATTTACTAATAGTGTAGAGTGTCATATTAGTTAATTAATGAAGAGGATTTTAAAAGAAGAGATGAGATAGTGAAGTTGTTGAGTGAAGAGAAGATAAGTATGTTGGAATTATAATGGGCACTAATTAATTAATTTTTAAAAAGATAGTGTGTTGTTTAATCATTATATGAAGTATGAAGGAGAGAAGGAAGTTGACTTGAAGTATATAATAGTAGAGTTGAAAAAAGTATAGAGACATAACATTGCTAAGTGAAAATTTACCAAGCTAATTAAGTAGAAAATTAAGGAACTTAAGAGTTGCTAAGGAAATAGTATTGGCAGAGTGATAGTTATGGAAGAGAAAGATTAAGGATAAAATGTAGTAGTGACTGAGCATAGTGATGATTGAGAAAGCTAGTATAAGTTGAGGGAGATAGAATGATAGTGAGTGAGCTGTACAATGTTTACCAAGTGTTAGCATTTTGACAACTCATATAAGAATAAAGTTTTAAGGCTAGCATAGTTGAACTTTTGGATTAGTCAAAATGCACAGATTATAAGGATTGATGAGGAGGTGTATTTAATGCATGAATTGAGTTTTATAAGCAATCATAGGTAAGGAATTAAAGAAAATTTTCTAGAAGTATAATGAAAGGAGAAGAAGGACAAAAGGGTGGAAAGATTCATTGACTCTAATCAAACTATAAGATCTACAATGATGTTTAAGAAAACAAATATCAAAGCTACCTATATATAGAGGCATAAGAGATGTTTTCTAAGGTTAGTTTATGATCTATTGGGGATTTTGTGGATAAGTTATGAAGAATAGAGTAGTAGAGGAAAAGTGAGAATATTGGTGATGTGTGATTTCTTGAAGGATTGCTAAGTGTGTGCTAAAATTTTGACACACTTCTATGAATCATTATATCCAAGATTTCTCAAGAATGAGGTATCAAAGGGAAACTCATAGATCACTATTCATGGAGTGCAAGGGTTTAAAAAGTAGGACCTTATTTTAGACCTATTTTGTGCCCATGCAAGTACACCATAAAATAAGGGATTCAAAGAAGAAAAGAAAGAGTGCTAATCTTCATGATCATCAAATATGCATGTTGTTAGTAAATAGGTTTTTCTTTTCCAAAAGTACCTTCAAAAATGACTATTGAATACCCAAAAGAAAGACAAACCCTAAAAAAACAATAGAGTCACTTGCAATTATCTTGTCAAGTGCTCTCTAAATTTTGAAATAGAGATACAACTCCCTTCTTTTGATTCAAAATAAATAATTTTTTGATATGTCTTTAACTAGAAGGCAAAGAAGGAACACTGACATTCATTCATCAACATGATATGGATGTGAACCTTAATCTAAATAGTTTGAAGCGAAATCAAATATATAACACAGAGGCTATCTAATCAATCTTCCTATTCTACATAGAAATGAAATGAAATCTAATATTCATTTTGCATATTTGGATGAACAAAACCTCAAGATTTCATCACACACCAAAAATCTTAATAAATGAGAGCAAGATGCTATTTCAAATGTGATCAAAGTGACCATAGGATCACTTCCAACCAGAGAAAAATAAATTAAAACCATAGGATTTCAAAGTAAATCCCTCTTTATTTCAAATAAACCAATAAACAACCATATGATTATTTTCCCTCACATCATAAAAAGAAGTTGCAAAATAAATATCCTCTATTCTTTCCCTTCTCTATTACAAATCTTTTTAGAACTCAAATTCCTTCTCTCTTTCTAATAAATGTATAGACATCTCTCTCTTGAGAAGAACTCTTTTCCAATAGAATCTCCCCTTTATAAGAAACTCTATCCGACTAGTTTCTCAACTACCATAACTCCCGTTTCACAAATGTTTCATCTTTTTAAGACACATTACAATAAAAATTAATTCTATTCAAGAATTAATTATTCTTTTTCCAATCTAGCTCATTCCCAAAGAATTTCTCTTTGTACAAGTTTTCCCATTACAATGACAATTAATTCTCTTAAAGAATTAATTATTTTGAACTTTCCAATTTACCCTACCCCACACTTGCCATTTTACTTCCATAATCACATCAATAATTAATTCTTGGTAGAATTAATTATGAGGGAAATGCATGTTACTTTAAAGGTTTAATGTTTAATTATTTTGAATTTACTAATATTTAATTATATAAATAATTAAATATTATGAAAAATAATTTACAATATTTTAACTTTTAAAGTATTTTAATTTTTAAAAAATTTTAGGAGGGGGAAATATGTAGAGTTTCAAAACCCTAGGTAACAATGGATATTTCTAGGGCTATACTCTATGCCAAGGTGCAAAGAACTCCAAAATCTATGTCTTTTGTTGTACAGTGCCTTATCCATTTAGGTGTAGAGTCATCATTCCATTGTTCCTGTGTTTGTGATAAGATCTTTTCTACAAAATTCCACATCAAGAAAAGCTTGCAAGAAGAGAACATGGCATGCGATCAAAAGTTGCTTCAAGTAGATCACAAGACATAAAATTTCTCCCAATCCCTCCCATTTCAAACTCCTCCTTACTAGGATAAACATATATCAATGTAAAAGCCACCCCATGACCATTAAACCCAAATATATAGCTAGGAAGGTCATAGACATCTGTATGCTATGAATGAAGTTCCACTTTAAAGAGTTTCTTTTACCAAATACCTATAATAGATATTCTTGCATCTTCATTACACATAAAAATTTCTATGGAGATATTAAGAAAAAGATTATCTGAGCACTATTCAACATTTGCAATTCTAAATCAAGTATCTTTTCTAGTAGAAAGAGAGTTATCTCTTTTCTAAAGTTTAGTAGCACTACTTAGATAAAGAGGTACACTACTACTTTCTGCATCTTGTGCAACTCATTCTTATAAGTTGGATATTTTTATTTTCTGAAAACTTCCTGATGACATCATCATTAATTAATTAATTATTTATTTAATTTATTTATTTATTTTTATGCCATTAAATCCCTTTATATTAATTAAAAATATTTAATTAAGGAATCCCTCCCAAGAATGTTTAAATCTTATTTAAACATTATTTCCTTATTTATTAATTATTTAATTAATAAATTGACCAAAAAACCCAAAATAAATAAAAAATTTATTTTTTGCCCAAAACTTGGGCAATTTCCTTAAGACCACTAACCTCTTCCAAAATCTTCTAATCCTTATTTAATTTTGATTAAAGGCTAATCCCATCATTTCCTACCCCTAATCCCAACTCAAAATATTTAATTAAGATTAAATATTAATCCTTGTGTTTATTAAAAAAGTTTTAATAAATATCTCCTCAACCCAAACCCTTGAAACAAATAAAACTTTATTTATTTCCTAAAAATATAATTTATCCTCATCCTAAGAAGTTCTAGACTCTTCTAGAAAGTCTTCATCCTCATCCTAGGAAATTCTAGACTATTCTAGAAAGTCTTTATCCTCATCCAAAGTCTAGACTCTTCTAGAAGATGTCTTTAAACCTAATCCTAATCTCCTCCTAACCTTGTCACATTCCCTAAACATGGGTTAAGACTTACTAACCCAAGCAAAAGTTAACAAATATCTCCTCCTTCACCCACCCTCATTAAATGCCATCCACTTGCCTATCCCTAAGCTAATCCTAAACCATCCTAATCCATCCTCTAATCATTTGCACAATCCTAAGCAAGCTTAAAACCCTCCTAATCAATCCCAAGTCAAAATTGCTCTCATCTCCCTCAAAATATCTCAACCATAAAATTTTATGAAGCCCACTAGGCCATAAATGACTCTTCCAAGCCCTTTTATTGCTCTTACAAGCCATTATGAGGGCCTTTATGAAGATTTTATCCCTTGAACCTCCTTTGTTGACTCATCCTTCCCCTTTCCTCCATCCTCTCACCCTATGACATGTGTCACTCCCTGATTGGTTGCAAGGAAGCACAATCCATGTGCTCTCCTCTCATACAATCTGAGCCCTCCATGAGCTTTTTCCCATCCTTGCATCTTAGCCCTCAATCCCTCAAGCCTCTTGCCTATAAATTGGATCCTTCCCCTTTGCAAAACAACACAATCCATGAAGTAAAGTAATAATGTCATTTTAAGAAGCCATTTTACATCAAAACCATACACTCACACCCAAATTCCAACTCCATTTGAAGCCCTTTTTGAAGCATAAGCTTGAGCATACATCCTATCTATTTAGACAAAGCCACTCAACAAGAGAGCTTTTCATTGAGAGAGTCCATTAATGGCTCATATTCTCAATTGAGAGTTCATATTAGTCTATCTTGAAGTTTATAAATTATGTTTAGTTTGTAGAAGCTTTATTTAAATTTGGTTTCTATTAGCATAGTAACATTGCTCATATACATTTTGGCACGCCCGGTGGGACCCCGCATGGGTCATCTTCATTAGCTTTTTTAGTCAAGTTTTGTATGTCATTTGCTAATTTTGGCTAATTTTTTTTATTTTTGTGATTGGTAGGATTGTATAAATTGGTTTTGTAGGTCCACATGAGCATGAAAAAGACAAAGGAACTCATAATCTATCTCATAGTGTTTGCAGATTTTTCAAACTTATAGGTGGACAAAGCACTTGGAATTCTTCTTCCTCTTCTTGTCTATATTCTTCTTATTCCATCTACTTCTTCTTCTTCTTCTTGTGGGAGATCTTGGCCATTTTTTTTGAAGGAAGCAAAATCATACACACTTCTTTTTAGTGCTTAAAATGAACCCCTAAATCATACTTAAATCCATTAAAAACTAAAAATTTGCAAAAAAAAAAATCCTTTTAACAAGTGAAACTAAACCAATTCAATCATTTGCATCCTTGCAACATCAAGGTTTTAGATGCATTCATGCAAAGTTAGGAACACTTCATTTTTGGAAATTTAAAAAGAACTTCAAGTTTCCATTTCAAAAGGTTCAAAATCAACACTAAGTGCACACTAAAATCTAAATCAAACTCAAACCATCAATCAAGGATAAAATGAACCTCATTTGCAAATATTTTAAAGTTCTTTTAAAAATCTCATGAAAACTAAGATTCCTAAATGGTTGCCAAAAATTGTCCTAAAAGCTTTGTTATTTGTTCCAAACAAATGTCTTGTTGCAAAATCTTGAATGTTTCTTAGGTTTTTCATGCATCAAAACAATCTAGGAATATCATTTTTGGGCTTAAAATATGCAAACTAGAATACAAAATCTTGAATGAAAACCAAAGTCCAAAGAGTGATTTTTACTTTTGAGTCCAAAACAATCTTGAATGATCTAAGGTTAAAACAAAGCACTTCAAAGTTCTTAAAACAACACACAAAATCTCAATCTTGAATGCTCAAAGGAAAAAACTTGAATGTTTAAACACTTGTCTTTGAATGCATGTTGCTAAACACACTCTTGAATGCCATGAATTAAAATCAAATTTTCCTTGAATGCATGATTAAAACAAAAAATCCAATCTTGAATGCCAAGGATCAATTAACCATTGCAATATCAAACACTTCATTTGGAGCTTCTAAAATTGAACAAAACAAATCTCTTTTCCACATGCAATTTAGGTAAAGTTTGATTTTTGGACATTTAAGAAACTTTGTTAAGTTAAATAAAAATTTGCAAAAATCAATTTGAGTAGTTCCTTGGACTCACCTCTTTTCTAATCACCCATCAATTCAACCATTGGTTGCAATCTCAGCGCCATTTATGGGGATGGGTCTACTTGAAAAAGGTGTTAAATGTTCCACAATATAACTCACTCACTTGGTCTTTGAATGTTTTCTTTAACTTTATCAAAAAATTTAAATGACCAAAACTCTAGATTAAATCGATCACACTTAAAGTTTGGGCACTAAAATTGAACAACTATTGACATGGAGGGCCTCCAGGCGAGCGCTTGACAAATCGAGTCTCACACATCTTTGCTTTGGGCTTAAAACAAAATCACACCAACTCTTGAATGCTTTAAAGGAAATTAATCGATACTTGATGTGGAGGGCCTCCGGGCACGCGAGTTTTCTTTTGTTGACCCTAACTCTTCTTCTTGTTTGCATGCTTTGATTGATTTACTTTTGTTGGTGCTTCAAGTTGGAATTGAACATTGTCTCTTAAACATGAGTGCTTGCAAAGTCTAGATTAGCACACATAAGAGTCAGTTGGTAAAAGAACAAGTGTGTTTTTTTTAGCTCAAGGTCATGCAAGTCTTCTCTCCCCTTGTTGTCTTTCGAGGCCATCTTGGGTGCATAAGATTAGGATCCAAAACCTTGTTTCTTTTTAGGAGGCCTACTTGGAGATTTCATCACCCCTTGGATGACCTCAACTCCAGTGTTCTGGCAGAGTATAAGAATCAAGAAGTGAATTGAAAGACACCTCTCTTGGAATCAAGATTTTTGTCACTCGGGCTAAGCCTCAAGGAACTTTATACCCTTGAGAAGTGAAATAGGAGAAGTGGGTTACCGCTCCTCTCGACTGTGTGACATCTTGTTGGTTTCATCTATGGATTTGGGCCTCACGTACCTTTGGGTATATCGAGGACTCCATAGCTAAAGTAACCGTCAGCCTTGTAGATAACCATCTAGAGTGTTAATGTGTTTGAAGTGACTGATCAAAACATTTGTAAAACAAACACACTCCTCAGCACAAGTATCACATTTTGCGAATCAAAAACTTCTATCTGGTTGTTCCTATCTATTGTTTTCCTTTTTATTTGTTGAATGAATGTTTGCCAAACTTGGTCAATCCTAGCTTAGGGTACACTTAGCATAGTCACTGCCTATTTCAAAAGTTGAACAAGTTGAAGCAAAATAACCAAGGTCTCTCAAAGCCAAGCAGATTCAAGAATTGATGTCAGAGCAACCCAAACCCAAATAGAAGTTCCACAAAGTTAAACTCAAACCATCTTAGGCATACCAAGAACTTTTAGCCAAGAGAAAGGAACTAACACCAAGTCCTTGAATTGCCAAACTCCACAAAGCAGAGGATAAAGCTACTGAAAAAGCACTTCAAGATGCCTGGTTAGAGTGCACCATCAAATTTAGCCAACATCCAGGAGTTAATCCTACTTATGCCTTACCAACTAGGCATGATTTCTATGATTAGACACCCTTGTTTCTCCACACCTTCTTGGATAAGCTTCACTTTAGATTCATCCTTGTAGGTAAGCCAGCCATCCTTAGTCATCCCCTTAAGCATTTTAGCTCATCCATCTCATTTAGAACCAAACCATCTAGCCAACAATCCAAAAAATCTTCACATCCAAGCCTTCAAAATTGTTGTCACCTTGTCAAAAGTTTGCCATTCCTAACATCTTCCAAATCCACCAGCCTCACCAAGGTTATCCCTTTAACAGAGCTTTATCTAGGGTAATCTAGCCTTGTCACTTGTTATCCCTCATCACCTTGAGCTAAAGGTTGGGATCCACAAGTGGTCAATCTCGTGTTCTTCCTAAAGGATCATCAATCTATCCTTAAGTTGACACAATCACCACCAAGCTTGCCCATAGGAAAGAAGACCTTTCATGCTTTGGCAACATATCTTTGAAGTTACCATCCCCAACTCAATTCTCCTTAGGTTTTATCATATAGCTTTGCCTCAACCTAGGAAATCATTTGCATAGAAAAGCCTTCCCCCCTTTTGCATCCATCAGCATTGTTGCATCTTATCCCTAGGAACATTCTGCATTTTCATGCCACCCGTCACTCACTTAGACAAGAAGAAGAAGGAAATAATGGAGCCCTATCATTTGGATCCAACAGCATTGCTCCCCTTAAGCACTCAACCATCCTTCAGCCTAGAGAATGCTATACCATCACCTACTGATATTGAAGCTTTCATGAACCAACTAGGAAATGCAGTATTGGTGAACGCCATTATAGACAAAAACAAGGAAACAATCATGGCTAACTTTCGAAGGGACAACATTGGAGCCTTTGACTTTGGAAGACCTCCCCCCTTATTAGATCCATCTCACCCCTTGTTTGAGCAACTCCCACCACCCATAGGCTCTAATGATTCAAATTATCCTCAATATGTGCCAAAAGAAGAGCCTCAACCCACCCCATATGATCCAACAGACCCAAACATACCATCCTCTACTCAAGTTGAGATCTCCCTTCCACAAGCCAATCTAGCCACCACCACTCCACCATTGGTCCATACCACTCCATCCCAAACCCCCTTCACCCAAAACACCTCATCATTCACTCAACTTCACTATTGGTGCTGCTGTTCCCCAACCCAGCCTTCCAAATCCACCCATCTCCCAAATCAGTGCTAGTATCTTTGGCCAACCTCAACAATATACAACAGAGATGCCACCCATGGGGCCAAGTAATCAGCCTTTCATCACCTCCAGCTTGTTTACCTCAGCTCAGAACACAATTCCATCATTTCCACTCAGACCTTGGAGCTCAGTGCCATCAGCCACAAATCCACAAGCTACTACCCTCACTCCACAAAGCTATCAAATCCCACAAGCTACTACCAATGTTCTGCCCAACTCTCAAGTGACCCAAGCTCCTACCACCACTCTACCAAGCTTTCAAATCCAGCCACCAACCTATCAAATCCCATTAGTTCCATTTCCAAGCTTTCAATTCCCACCACCTCCACCACCAACTAATCCATTACCTCCTATTACCAACTATTTTTCTATGCCACTTCTAGGAGGAAATCCACCACCACCAACCACCAATTACTTGGCCTCCTTTGCCATGCAGATACCTTCCCAAATGGGGGCACAACCCACATATATTGGTCAAACTCCTCAAATCCAAAGTCAAGTTCCACAAGCTTCCTGATCCTTTCCCCAAGCTTCACAACCATCTTATACCTTACCTCCACAAAGCAATCCATTTGTCCCACAACCAGATTATGTTCCTCAATCCCAACCTTAAATCCAATATCAACAGAAAGCCTCACAACACATGCAGCAATATGTGCCACCTCCACCTCAGCAACCCATCGTCCACCATTTAGTTGCCCAAACAATGTACAATCCCTATCAGCAAATCCCTTATAACCATCCATATTCAGTGGCCCCATCTAGTGCATACCTACCTCAAGGCACTCCTACACTAGGGGCACCCCCGCCATCACCCATTAATTCAGAATGGGAAGCCATGAAAATAGCTTTGAAGAACATCCAAGAGAGAAATGATCCAAAAACCTTCAAGTTTGAGAATGTGTGTCCTTACCCATTTGACAGAGCCATTACCATGACACCATTTCCCAAGCATTTTGAGACACCCAAATTTGACAAATTTAGAGGAAAAGGAGACCCTATCACACATATCAAAGAATTTTACATGCACTGCCAAGAAGTGGCATATGATGACATCTTCCTCTTGCGTCTCTTTCCTAAAAGCTTGGCTGGACCAGCTCTTGAATGGTTTTATAGAATCCCCTATGGTACAATTAAAAATTTTGCTGAATTGTCTGAGGCATTTGTAGCCCAATATGTCCATCTTGTTGAAACGGAGCTATCAGTAGTTGATCTTGTCCACACTAAGAAAAAAGGTGGAGAAAGCCTTCCTAAATATCTGCAAAGATGGAAAACCCTTACCACCCGCATATCTTGCACCTTGCTAGAGCACCATTTGGTGAAAATGTTTATTGATAATGCCCATCCTAGCTTGGCTCACCACATGACCATGAACTGTTTGTAGACCTACAAAGATATCAAAGAGAAAGGAATGATCCTTGAGCAAGGACTCATTAAAGATGGTGTGGTTAAGATTTACAAGGAAGCCAACCAAAATCAATCACATTCCAATGACAAGTTTAGGTATTGGAACAAAAACAAGCATGTTGCAACAGATGGTGTCACTGACACCAGACATGTGAATATTGTTGGTCCTTCTCACAACCAGTCCAACCCACCCTATCAACCAAACAATCAGCAAGCTATCAACTACCAACAATAGAATAACCATAGCTATTAGAACCACAATCCAAGACTAAACTTTCAAGGGTCTAGCAATCAAGCTAATGTCATCAATGTAGCTACAGGACAAAAGCCCAGATTCCAACCTACACCTAGAAACTATACACCCCTTGGTGAGCCATTGGATGTCATTTTTGAGAAATTAGTCAAGGAAAACCTCATCAAATTTCCTCCTACCCAGCAAATTGACCCAAGCCAATCCAAAGCTGCATGGTACAAAGACAATGAGTACTGCAAATTTCATAGGGTAAAAGGTCACACTACCGTCAGATGCATGAAACTGAAAGACTATGTGCAAGACCTCATTGATCAGAAGGAAATCACTGTTGGTGCCCAAACCTCTCCCAATGAAGGCTTATAGATCTATCAAAATGCTTTTCCTCCTCACAACAATCAAAATCCTAGAAAAGCACCTATCCAAACCAACAACAACAATACAAACAACCATCAGCCAAACCAACAGCATGGGAAGAACAATGACCACACTTCATCCTATATAGACTACGGTAGCCTTATAGGTTGTATATCTAAGAAAGAGCCTTCTATCAATGTTATCAATATCCAAGGACCAAAAAATGAGTGTGCAGTCACCACTCGAAGAGCTCATTTTAACATCGCAAGCCCACTTGTTTCACCAGCACCATCAGCTCCATCAAAGAGCCAGTACAATATCTTGGAACACCTTGAGAACATGCTAGCCCAAATCTCCATTTTACACCTTCTTTGCACTAGTCCTATGTACAAGAACATCCTTGATAGTGCTCTCATAGAATTTCATGTCCCTTTTGATATCAATGCTACTGATAATCGTAATCTTGTTGGACACCTTTCATCCTCATGCGCCCTATCGTTCAAACCCACCGACATACACGTGGTCGAGCCAGATCACACCCTTTTGCTTCGCATAGCCATCATGGTATCCAATTTTTCCATGAAAAGAGTAATGATAGATAATGGATCAGCCTTGAATATTTGCACCCTAAAATTCATAAAACAAGCTGGGTATACTGAGGTAGTTATCATCAGTGAGGTTATCACGATCAAAGCTTATGACAACTTGGAAAGAACCACATAAGAAACTATTTTGCTGCCAATCAAGGTTGGGCCAGTCATCCAAGAAACACTTTTCCATGTTATTGATCTAAACCTACCATTCAATATCCTCCTTAGTTTCCCATGGATTCATGCCATGAAAGCCATTCCATCCACTTACCATCAGTGCATCAAATTTTTGCATCAAGGCACTGAGGTAACCATCCATGTCGATCCAGAACCCTTTGCTTACTACAATGCAGTTGAAGCTTCATATACAAACCATTTCCCTAGGATTGATATCGGCACATCCATTGCCAGCTCATCCCACACTTGTAATGACCCAGAAACCATCCTCACCTCTACCCTGTCTACCATGAAGATCAATAACAAGGGCTGTGGAGAGTATAGTCTATTGGATGCATTTTCTGTCAGGGCACTCCCACTTGATCCACATGCCCATGGACGACTGACATATCACAAAGCTAAGGAGATTACACCTCCTCAATACAAACAGTTTGGCCCAACAACCTTTGTATCCTCAAAAATCCCTCTTCATGAGGAGCTCACTCTAGATATCAACAATTGGTTACATAAGGATGCACCTCAAAGGAATCAGGCATGCCTTGATCACTTTAGCTAGAAGTATCCCCAAGAACATAAGCTCATCACTAAAAAATGGAACTATCAAGGTGGTGGTCTAGGACCAGAAGAAAGAGGCATACAGTGCCCCATCGACACAAACAAGTGGGAATCAAAGTCAGGTCT
Source organism: Cupressus sempervirens (assembly GCA_028749045.1). Taxonomy (NCBI): domain Eukaryota; kingdom Viridiplantae; phylum Streptophyta; class Pinopsida; order Cupressales; family Cupressaceae; genus Cupressus; species Cupressus sempervirens. Next base: position 343,040,599 of record CM053793.1, on the reverse strand, counting down.
TGGCTTTGGCATACCCACAACTGAGGGCACCAATATGGATGGTCACGCTTTTTTGAACATTCATCATGACCTTGTCAAAATTGAAGACATTCCTAAGGAAGTTGAAAAGAGAGCCTACGATGATATCCTAGAAAAAATCTCCCTCGGAGACTCTGTTCTCCAAGAACTATCCATCCACCTCATTGACCTGCCACTCGCCCATCCACAACTCATAGATTGGGACCAACCAAGCATCATACACATTGATGAGTTCACATTAGAGGAAGCACTTTTGAGATTCATGGGAGCTGAAACACCTCACAAGAAAACAAAGCTAGATTCTACCTATATCTACAAGCTAGATCCCAAGGGATATTTTGGAGAAAATCCCCAACCTAGTTCTGATACACCCAAAATTGGAACTAAGGTGAATTTGAGACTAGCTAAGGTAGCAAAGAGAACCCCTCAGAAAGAACATCCAGAGCAACAAGCAGAACATAAGGATTTAGCATTACCTCCTCAAGATAATTGACCAGAGATATCTTCTATTCTAATTGAGGATACTAGGGAAGAAAACATCGGTTCTTCAAAGATCCCTAGGCTTGTTCACATTGCTGCATCCCTATCACAAGACCAAGTTGATCTCCTCTTTGAGGACTTAAGAGAGAACATTGGCCAATTTGCATGGTCATATCAGGACATGCCAGGGCTTGATCCAAAGCTTTTAGTTCATCATCTTGTAGTCAATCCATAGATGAAGCCCGTCAAAAAAAAGCTTAGAAAATGCACCCCAAGGTGGCATTACTGGTCAAAGCTGAGTTAGAAAGAATGATTAGCTGCTAAGGTTATCCGACCTATCAACTATTTAGAGTGGATCTCCAACATGGTCCCCGTCACTAAGCCTTCTGGTGACATCAAAATCTGCACTGATTTCAGAGATCTTAACAAAGCTTGTCCAATAGATGATTTTTCCTTGCCCAACATAGATATGATTGTAGATCTTATAGCTGGACATGAAATTTTGTCCCTCATGGATGGATTTTCTGGGTATAATCAAATCAAGATTGGAGAAGAGGATCAGCATAAGACAACATTGACTACCCCTTGGGGAACCTTTTTCTACAACATGATGCCTTTTGGCCTAAAGAATGTTGGAGCTACCTATTAAAGAGCTATGATAGTCATTTTTCATGATCTCATCCATAGCAATTTGGAGGATTATGTGGATGATATCTTGGTCAAGTCTCATACCTTCATGGATCATCTTGCTGACCTCGAGAAATTCTTTGATAGGTTAGCCAAATATTATCTCATGCTAAATCCAAAGAAATGTGTCTTTGGGGTCACATTTGGCAAGCTTCTCGGCTTTATAGTTTCTAAACAAGGTATAGAGATCGACCCCAAGAAGGTTAAGGCTATCTTAGACATGCCTCCTCCCCAGACACTGTGATAGCTTTGTTATCTTTAGGGAAAGCTTCAATCTATTTGTTGCTTCATCTCCCAGCTTGCAGATAAGTGTACACCATTTTCACATTTACTGAAGAATGATGTGAACTTCAAGTGGGATCCTTTATGTCAGTGTAGCTTCGACCATCTCAAGCAGTATATCATCAATCCCCCTATCTTGGTTCCACTAGTTCCTGGTCGTCTCCTGATTTTGTATATATCAGCAACACCTATTGCTCTAGGGGCACTTCTAGCATAGCTCGATGACTACAGTAGAGAAAGAGCCATCTACTACATCAGTAGAACCCTAGTTGGTTATGAACTCAATTACACTCCTATGGAAAAAGCTTGTTTGGTAGTTTTTTTCTCAACTCAAAAGCTTCGCCATTACATGCTAAGTCATACCATCCAACTAGTCTCCAAGATTGACCCTCTCAAGTATATGCTCTCCAGAACAACACTTATAGGCCGTTTGGCCAAATCGGTTATGCTCCTTAGCAAATTTGACATCCAATATGTGGACAGAAAGGCAATCAAAGGGCAAGCTATAGAAGATCACCTAGTTGATGCACCTCTAATAGATGCTTATCCATTGATCACAAAATTTCCAGATGAGCATATCTGTCTAATTGAAGAACAACCCCCATGGAAAATTTATTTTGATGGCTCATACATATCTCATGGATCAGGGATAGGAATATTGTTGGTCACACCTCAAGGAGATTACATTCCAAAAGCCTTCAAGCTACAATTCCCTAGCACCAACAATATAGCTGAATATGAGGCCCTCATAGTAGGATTAAAGATAGCTATAGAATGGAACATTGCTGAGCTACAAATCTTTGGCGATTCTCAGTTCATCATCAAACAAGCCCTAAATGAATATCAAACCAAAGATGAAAAGCTATTACCCTACAAAGAGCTAATTGGTCAGCTAACCCAACATTTTACAAGGCTTTAGTTTACACAAGTGCCTCAAATACATAACAAAGCAGCAGATGCTATGGCTACTATAGGCTTTCTCTTGGAAATTCCCCAAGCAGCTACACGGTATGAGTTTTCAGTGGAGCAGCTCCTCACACCCGCCTATGTGAATGAGGATTCAAACTGTGTTTGTATCTTAGTTGGTCCCCAATCCCCTTGGTACCATGAGATTCACGCTTACCTTAATGATGGTACCATATCCCCTCACCTCACACGTACCCAACACCAGAACCTCATCTAGAAATCATCCCGCTATGTTATCATAGCTAATACCCTATATCGTCAGGATTATCATGATACTCTCTCTCGATGTTTAGACCAAAACAAGGCTGCAATGGTGTTAAAGGAAGTACACTCTGGACTTTACGGTGCCCACATGAGTGGTATTGTCCTAGCGTGACAAATCCTTAGAGAAGGCTATTATTGGCCTACCATTGAAGAAGAATCCTGTGACTTTATTAGAAAGTGTCTCCCATGTTAGCAGCATGCAAATCTTGTGCACGCTCCAGCACGGGATCTATAGCCTATTGCACCACCTTGGCCTTTCGCTTGTTGGGGCCTTGATCTAGTTGAAACTATCACACCCCTCTCATCTGATGGACATAAATGGATAATAATAGCTATAGACTATTTCACTAAATGGGTGGAAGTAGTCCCCCTAGTCTTAGCTATAGGAGTTCAGGTCTCCAAGTTCATCTTGTACCACATTGTTTGCCACTTCGGCATCCCATCCACCATCTTCATCGACCACGGAGGTAACTTTGAAAATCTCAACATGGAAGAATTATGCAGTTCCCTTCGCATCCATCACCACTTTTCTAGCCCATATTTCCCACAAGGTAACAGCCAGGCAAAGGCAACTAACAAAACCCTCCTCAAAATCCTAAAGAAAGTTGTCAATGATTCCGGCCGTGATTGGCACCTACAAATAAATCCAGCCCTATGGGCCTATCAAACTTCCTTCCGTACATCCACAGGCACAACTCCATACTCCTTAGTATATGGTGTCAAAGTTGTACTACCTATAGAGGTTGAACTTCCCTCCTTGCGCATATCTTTACAAGGGAAAATATTAGATGAAGAATATAGAGTAGCTTGGCTCACCCAGCTAGATCTCTTAGACAAGAAGAGACAAAAAACCTATGATCATCTCACAGTCTATCAAACTTGTCTCAAAAGGAATTTCAACAAGAAGGTGCTTCCATGATACTTTCAGCCAGGTGACATCATCCTTAAAGAAAACATGAAAGTCTAAGCAGATCGAGAAAAGAAGGGCAAGTTGAACCTACATGGCTTGGTCCTTATGTTGTCACTACTTCCTTTGGCTCCAGAGCCTATTAGCTATCTACACCAAAAGGAGAACTCTTGAATGATCCTACTAACATCATTCATCTCAAGAAGTTCTATGCTTGAAGATCCTTGGTATACCCAGCTTTTGAAAAATAAAAATAAAAATAGTAAAGAGAAATAAGCGTCCAATGGTGAAAACTTGGCAATTCAAGTGCCTTGGATAGGTACCTTGGTGAAAACTTGGTAATTTAGGTGACTTGTGTACTAAGATTAATCCATTATCTATCACTATCCTATCCCTCATCCATTCACCCACCATCCCATAAAACACTTGCTTGTTCCCTTGGTGTTCCAACCAAATATCCAAAATCTAATGGAGCTCGTAAATACCTCCTGCACAGCTTGTAAAATCTTGTACCTCAGCTTGTAAAATCTTGTACCAAAGCTTGTATTATACCTTGTAAATCTTGTACCATACCTTGTATATTCGAATCTTGTCCAAAGTTTGTACCATATTCCAGCTTGTAAATAATCTTGTATCCTAGCTTGTATACTATCACATGCACACACAAAACCCCATTTTCACTTAAGCTTTTCATAAACCATCTACCTATCCACCTATCACCTATTATAGACATCCCATCCTTCACAAACATTTCTATCTCACAAAAACCAAAACATGAACAAACTTGTACATTTGTAACATATCTTGGTCCATCAGCTTGTACATCCTCTTTAGCTTAGTACCATTGTATCTATCCAGCGTTCGTGTCAGTTCATCCTTGATCAGCATCTTGCACCCATCACACATCTTGGTTAGCTATTCCAATGCATCCTTTAGCTAGATTTCCTATCACCAAAGTGTTATCTTTCTTAGTTCAACTTGCCAGACACATCACTCATCCAAATCCACTAGCTTAGGTGCTCTCTGATAGGTCCTTGCAGGATATAGCTTTCCTCATGTTTGATCTTGGTCTATTAGTACCTTGTCCTACCCATCTCATTGGCAAATGGTTCTCTTTTTGATTTTTGCTTTCTTTTGATTTGGACTCTTCCCTGTTGGGTCTTGAAATATCTTTTCCAAGCAATCTCCTTGTTCCCTCCTCAAGGTTGCCACGATCTTCCATATCATGGTATACTGCGAATGGGCAATTAGAGCATAAGGTCTTGATCACGTCTTTTTCTTGTTTTCTTTTCTGCTTGTGGGTTACCCAGTGTCATTTCCACACTGCTTCCTCTGGGATTCATGTGTGATACTGGGGAAATCCTTGCGTGTTTGTTTTGAGTCAGTTCGTCAGTCCTCTAGACAGTTGGTGAAAAGGCCTTGATGTTCTTGGTAACCTTGGCAATTAACCAATAGTCCTATAGAAAATCTAGTGCTCAACTACATGGTGGTACTTCTCTTTGAAGTATCCCCCCACTCAAAAAGCTTCAATGGTTTTCCTTCATCTCCATTATCCCCCATCCTTATCCAACATCCATCTCTCCTACCCCAGCTTATGCATCAATATCTCTTTGAATCACTCCTCACCTTTAGCTTTAGGGATCCACAATCATAGTCTTAGGTATCCACCAATCCAAATCAATCCACCAAGCCTCATCTTTCGAGATCCACAATCCTAGTCCTAGGGATCTCTGAAACCCATCTTCTGCCAATCTGCCTCTTTGAAATCCTATTGCATCAGCTTCATAATCCCCTCATCCATCTCCCTATCCTATATTCTTTTTATAGCGCTCTGCTCCTTTGTCCTCTGCAATCCCTGAGATCTTAAGCTTGCTTCCTCTTGTGCCTCTGATTCTCCCTTTATCATTCTCCCGTAGTGAGAGTTTGAGCTTACTAAACCTCTTCTCTTAAGCCAATCTGAGTCTTCTTTCTCATCTTGGATTCTTGTACTTTTCAAGAAGTCGTCAAACCTCGCTTTCTCTCCCCGCCGCCTTCTTGAGGGGGCATCTTGCAGTCCATTCTCTCCTCTTCTGCTCTAGCCTTGGGTATCTTATTTTCTTATCTTTGATGCCATGCCACTTGCAGCATCACATCAAAGAGGGGCAAAATGTAGACACCTAAAAACCTTTACAAAATAAAGTATTTTTATTTTTAAAAAAAATCCTGATGACATCATCATTTATTAATTAATTAAATATTTAATTTATTTATTTATTTTTATGCCATTAAATCCCTTTATCTTAATTAAAAATATTCAATTAAGGAATCCCTCCCAAAAATGTTTAAATCTTATTTAAACATTATTTCCTTATTTATTAATTATTTAATTAATAAATTGACCCAAAAACCCAAAATAAATATTAAAAGAAAAATTGTCTAAAACTTTTCCAATTTCCTTAAGACCACTAACCTCTTCCAAAATCCTTTAATCCTTCTTTAATTTTGATTAAAGGTTAATCCCATCATTTCCTACCCCTAATCCCAACTCAAAATATTTAATTAAGATTAAATATTAATCCTCATGTTTATTAAAAAAGTTTTAATAAATATCTCCTCAACCCAAACCCTTGAAATAATTAAAACTTTATTTATTTCCTAAAAATCTAATTTATCCTCATCCTAAGAAGTTCTAGACTCTTCTAGAAAGTCTTCATCCTCATCCTAGGAAATTCTAGACTATTTTAGAAAGTCTTTATCCTCATCCAAAGTCTAGACTCTTCTAGAAGATGTCTTTAAACCTAATCCTAATCCCCTCCTAACCTTGTCACGTTCCCTAAACATGGGTTAAGACTTACTAATCCAACACAAAGTTAACAAATATCTCCTCCTTCACCCACCCTCATTAAATGCCATACACTTGCCTATCCCTAAGCTAATCCTAAACCATCCTAATCCATCCTCTAATCATTTGCACAATCCTAAGCAAGCTTTAAACCCTCCTAATCAAGCCCAAGTCGAAATTGCTCTCATCTCCCTCAAAATATCTCAACCATAAAACTTTATGAAGCCCACTAGGCCATAAATGACTCCTCTAAGCCCTTTTATTGCTCTTACAAGCCATTATGAGGGTCTTTATGAAGATTTTATCCCTTGAGCCTCTTTTGTTGACTCATCCTTCCCCTTTCCTCCATCCTCTCACCCTGTGACATGTGTCACTCCCTGATTGGCTGTAAGGAAGCACAATCCATGTGCTCTCCTCTCATGCAATCTAAGCCCTCCATGAGCTTTTTCCCATCCTTTCATCTTAGCCCTCAATCCCTCAATCCTCTTGCCTATAAATTGGATCCTTCCCCTTTGCAAAACAACACAATCCATGAAGTAAAGTCATAATGCCATTTTAAGAAGCCATTTTACATCAAAACCATACACTCACACCCAAATTCCAACTCCATTTGAAGCCCTTTTTGAAGCATAAGCTTGAGCATACATCCTATCTATTTAGACAAAGCCACTCAACAAGAGAGCTTCTCATTGAGAGAGTCCATTAATGGCTCATATTCTCAATTGAGAGTTCATCTTAGTCTATCTTGAATTTTATGAATTATGTTTAGTTTGTAGAAGCTTTATTTAAATTTGGTTTCTATTAGCATACTAACATTGCTCATATACATTAATAATTAACTTAATTAAACTTAGTTTAATTAAGGTTGATTATTAGAACGTGTCATAAATCGAAGTTTTGAAATATGTAGATTTTGTTGATAATATTGGAATCATTGGGAATGTTATTTTCAAACAATGTTTATATAAACAAAATATTATTAGATCAATTAGAAAATTGAGTCTAATGGTTTTAGGGAGAAACTTTTATCTATTAAACAAAAGCATGGGTTAGGTTAAACGTAAAATTTCTCCACTTGATATTTAATTTGGAAAATGTAAACCGAGACTCTTGCATTTAAATTCAAGTTTGTAAACTTAGCAAAACCAAAACATGTGTTTGCATTGTGTATTCTTTATGCTATTGTTTTGGGTTTTGGGTTGACTAGTGTTGACTAGTTATAGGACGTCTACCAGAGGCTTAGGGGGGGTTATATGATTGTGATGTCATGATGATTTTTTAATCTCGATCTTTATAAACCCAACCATGGTTATGTGATGGAATGCTCTATGTATTGTATGTGATTATTGATTGTTATAGTTGAGATTCTTATGTATGAAATACTATACTTAACTACTATACTTAACCATTATTTTTGGTCATCGATCAGTTATCCTTGGTTATTTTCTAATCGCCATGATGGGACTATGATGTGGATTTATTCTTGATGATGTCATGTTGTGACATGTTTGACTCAACCATTTTTGGAGTCTTCGATCAGTATGATTGAGATATATTTTGTTTATTGAGAACCATTGGGTACTTGATTATCAGTGATACTTCAATTACCAATAAAGAGTTGTTGTGTTCATGATTTTCTATGGATGTTTGCTCATGGAGATTTGATGCTTTAATGTATATTTGATGATTTTATTATGGATTTATCTTTGTGATTTTGAGATTTATGGTTCCATGAGCTTAGGGTACGATATCTACATGTAGTGATAGGAAGTGGCTTGCAATGGGGGCCAGGGCCCTAAGAGGCTACCAGGGTAACTCATTGTAAGTTGGATTAATAAGTGATAACATTCACACCTAATACTAACTGAATGAACCTAAAAAGATAAGTGTTTTTTTCTCACCCATGCCTTGAGTGCTTGTACAGGCTAGGATGGGAGTAGTGAGATGTATGGTTGCAACCTTGCATTCTGTAGTATGCCTCATCAGAATGAGAGGATACTAGTGGTTGCATGAAATCAGTATGGACCCATGGAGTTTAGCTAACTGCCAGGGTAACTTATATGTGATAATTGTGATGACACTTTCCTACTTGCATAGTAGGTTCCTACATGTCATTGTGTGCCTCTAGGATTAGATGTCAGATTTTGTGTTTGGAACCTCTAAGTTAGTATACTTTTAGAATTCTTGGACTTATAGAGATTTATGCTATGTGATTTTGATATCCTGTTTGGGACTTGAGATTATCTCCTCAGCACGGTGGGAGTGGACCACTTAGGTACCATGCGTTCGGGTGGTAGTGAATTTTCCACTCTTATCATTTGAGATTCATTGAGACATCATGGCTGATGTGTCCTTCATGATGGTGGTTATGTATCCTTTCACTGATGATTAGCATATGTTAGATGATGTTATCTTTTGTTAGATTACTTTCTACATATAATGTTGTATATGTTAGAAGTGACATTCCTACTATATTAGTACTGATGATCTCTTTGGTGATTTGGAATGTTACGTACAGAGGGATGGCTAGGATCCATGATGGTCTAATGATGCTATTAATGGTTGGGAGAAACCATGCACTTAGTTTATTATGTTGATCTTTATGATGGATGTATTTGTCATCTATGATGATGTATCATGTGATTATCTTTACTTTGGTGTATCATGGATTAGAATAGGGTGATGTACCTTATTCTATGTATGTATATTCTTTTGAGCTTGTCATACCCTATGACATATACAGTGGATGATTGAGTATTTGAAATGTAATGAATAGACATTGGACTTATCATTATTATTTCATGTGGTTGTTGTACTAGATGGATTCATATATGTTAGTTAATTTGGATGTAATTCAATGTTAAGGGATCTTAAGGAATGTAATCTATTTTGTATGTTATGTTTACTTTCAGATGGACATTACTATTGCTTCCATTATTGTGCATAAGTTATATGTGGAATTTACTTTCATGGAAAAAAAAAATGCTATCAAACTTAGTGAAATTCTAGGTTAATTCTTTGGATCCCTTGGCGGGGCATTACACCTCACATTCCACATGTGAAATAGACTTTATGAAAGTATTAGGGCATATAATATTTTCACCATGTTTTCTTCTTTACAACTCTAAGGTTTCTTGGCCACCATTTTACTGAATTATATCTTTGACCATGGAAATTTTGATAAGTTTCCTACTTGTGGAGCCTCATGACCCCCTCAACTAAGAAACTAAAAGCTTTCAAAGGTAGCCTACAAGTAAGGGAGGTGAGGATTCATGAAGGACACATCAACAATGATCATCTAACTTTATTAAGATTTGTAAAATGGGTTGTTTCATTTCTAAATTATTCAAATTCACCATCTATGAACCTAAAATATTCTTGGGAATGCTAATCAATATTCATTCTTATCACAACTAGCTGATAGATTGTTTGATTGCATGAATTTGTGGGATGTCTTCATCCAAATTCAAACTTGTATCATAAATTAAACACATTAGTTGTAGCTTGGGTCGCCTTCTATCTTCTTGACAACATGTGAATAGACCCATGTGCTCCAAGAGAAAGACAAGCTTTAAGATTATTGCTTGTGCACATTTGGAGCAATCATCATGGTTTCAACTTTCCAACTTGCATGCTTTTTTATAACTCATTTGGAAGCACTATTCTTATTTGGAGAGACTTAATATTACACTCACTTCTTTAAGATGCAATGATGTGTGGTCTTGTTTTTTGTCAAATTCAGCATTACATCTATCAAGAAAATGAGTATATGTAGCATCTGTCCAGTATCAACTTGATTTGGTTGGCTCACATTCTACTTTTCAACTCAAGATATTTCTAGATAAAGATAGAGCATTCACAGTTTGAAATGGAGAATCATTACACATGATAATCTCCATTGGCATATTTTTACATTTTTGAATACTTTATCCTTGAACTTTGCATCCTTATGCTGATCAAGAACAATGGCAACAATCATTAAAGTGACGAATAATCCTATAGAATCAATTGTGTTGGGATGACTCTTAGAATTTCCCATCAAATATAACTATTTTTCATTCCTCTAAACTTGATTCATGTTGAAGCAACCAACCTACATTTTTCTTGGTCTATAATGCATCACCTTTTACTATATGAGCCAATTTTATACCAATTTGCAACTCTACTACAATCCATGCATATTAGAGAAACAACATTTCAAAACAAAGAGCTCCCACATATTTTGTGCTCCCAAATTCTTTTGGAGGTACCCACCATGTAACATTAAAGTTGCAGTCAAGCTGAATGGGCACTTATTGAATACATAGCATCTGTCATTTCCAATTGATTCTCTTCAAAATTCTCACATGGTCTAAGCACCTCAGGCACAACATTATTCACAAAATCTTAGACCACAAGGAGTTCTTCAAAATGTACTACCTACATATTATGGATGACCAAACAAAATTTGAATCTCCCATAATTACAATGCTACTCACTAATATTAATGTGAGTGAAGGATCCATACAATTACCAATCAAAAATGTAATTGACCCACCAAAAATTTATATGAAAGCCATAATTATTCAAAATGAGATTGTGGAAAAGGTTCATGGCTTCTAGAAGTACAAATTGATTCCCCTTTTTAATGTTTGAAATTTTAGAAAATGGTTTACATTATGGGAAGGACTAGGATTAATAGATGATACAACTTTATTGGAGGGTAAACAACAACCCAAACAAAAACAAGAACAAACCAAGCCAAAATTTGCAAAAAGGAAATGGTTATTTATAATGCAGAGGGGAAATCCCCTAAAAAAATAGATGTGACCACTTATAGGCTGGGAAAAGTATGAACCCTTCTGAAACAACTTTGGATATAATGGAAGAACTTTTTGCATAGAAGTGAGCAACATGGACTATGTAATATTTAACTCATGTATGGAAAATGAATGCAAAGGAGTGAAAATAAATATGGATTCAAGATTTTCCTTCACATTTTTCAATTCAATATTATCTTTTAAAAAGATAGAAGAAATGTCAACTATTTTTTCCATACATTGAGTCCTTCAATTTTTGGGTTTCCCATGTGATTTTTCAATTGCAATTGGCTACACCGATTCTTGCAAAGGAAAATAAGGAAAACAATTTGTTAGAGGCTAAAAAACACATGAATCCTTTCTTTCTTCTTGGTAATCATTTGATGCTTTAGGCTATAATAATGCTTCATTAGTCTCCAAGAGATCAAATAGGAATAATTGATAATTGACTTCATGCCCATAGGAAGAGCCACCCAAGCATGTTGAGAGACATTGCATTGTGTGATCAGCCATACTTTTAGAAGAGCATCTGTCGTTAATCATTTGTTGTGTGTGTTGATCTTTCAAACCTTCCTAAATAATGTTAATTGGTGAACTATCAATAGCAATCTCAAATATAAAAGAGTCAAATTTTTCATTTGAAACATCCTTTGATAATTTTTCATTTGATCTTTCACCTTCCAAGCTTCGTTCAATAGGAGGTATATTAAGGCCAATTATTGAGTTAGTTGATTATTAGGCATGTTAATCATCATAATCAACATTTAGATGATAGGCTCTAGCTACACTACAAGGAGCACTTTTAAACACATGAGGAACTAGGTAATCTTCATCATTGAAAACTATTAAACTTTGATAAATAGGAGGTGTTGATTTAATTGTTTTGAGAATGGGCCTTTTCTATTTAGGCTTTTCCTTTAGATAATTTTTTTATTCAAAGAGATAAATTCCTACATATGCAATTTCTTTACACTTCATTCCACTTAGAACCATGTCATCTTCTAAACTAATAGCCTCCCTTTGTGCATCTTGCAGTGTTTACAATTTTAAACAAAGAACCAAGAATTTAATTTCTATTTGCATCTTACCAATAGTTATTCTAAATCTATCAATAAAATTTCTCATGAATTCCCCTTCTTTGATGTTGATTTCAAAGAAATTTTATAACATCTTAGCAACATCAACCACATGCATAAACCTCTGAAGAAATTTTACCTCAAGACCATTCCAGCAAGTGATGCAACTATCTAGTAAACTCTAGAACCAATCTGTTGTACTTCCATTTAGGCTTCCAACAAATAATCTAACAAATAAATTCTCTTCCTACATACCAAGAATCCATCAGGCAACTATAAATTCTTTGATGTGATCATTAGGGTCTTGGTTTGTGTAACCAAAAAACTTATAGAAGTATTCACTTGATCTTTTAGGGAGGGCTAAATATTGGGATAAAGAAAATGGCCCAATATGAGTCTCCATGGCTAGGCTGCAATGAAAGCCATAACACCAAAATTATTTCACCAAAATGAATTAGAGTCACCAACCTTCATCCTTGGAGAGGTACCTGTTGGCACTCAAAATAGCAGCCCTGATTTTGAGCACCATAGAAATTTTGAGCCCTATAAACACTTTTATATGCCTATGTACCCGGCTATCAGTATGAGGCCTAAGAGGTGTTTAATGCTTCTAACACTTTTCATTCAGCATGCCTAAGTGTTTCATAATGTTAATTTATATCTTGAGCCATTCAACAAAGTTCCTTTTTGAGTGGTTCTCAGTTCTGCATTTCCTGCCTGAGTGTTAAACAACGACATAGAGCCATGTTTGCATTTGAATATCTTTTACCCGGTTATGTTTCATGATTTGCCACTTTGAGGATATTTAGTATGCATATCAAAGAACCTATGTTTCAAGTTTCAAGATATTTCAAATCCATTTGACTAGGTTTCGAACCCCTCAAAGTTGGTCACTTATATCTGCTATAAATTTGTATTTTGTTCATATTTCCGGGTAGCCCTGTTTGACAGACTATAACTTTTGACCAGTTGACCCAAGTGAGAAAATTCATTTTGCATCATATTCTAGGGGTCAAATTATTTACATGTTCAAGTTTAGAGCTTATGAAAAATCCATTTGATCAACTTTCAAACGCGATTCCATTTGCAATTTTTAAAAGTTTCACTAGTAGTCGGAAGTGCAGATTGATTAGGGGCCCTGTTTGAGATGTTGTATCTTTGTGCCTGTGATTGGTAGGACCAAATGGTTTGTTCCATTGTACTCTACTCTAAAAATACTACAAGTGTGCCATTTTTCAGGACTTAACAAATCCATCTTCACACTTTCCAGCGTCATTCCATTTGCAAAAAACATTACCTTACTGATGTTCACTGTCCTGCAATTCCAAGTAGCTAACTTCAGACCTTCGCCAAATGCACCCCATGATTTTTCATGAGCCCAACTCGTAGAATTACATTCCCCTCATAACAAAGTATCAATGCCCCAGTTTTTAGAATCTCAAGTGCCCGTTTGCCCAGTTTTCAAGGCTCAAACCAAACACAATTTCCATCTTTTTGACATATTATTCTGTAGGTAGTTTTAAGTTGGCAACTTCAGAGGTCGATATCTTTTGACTTTGATGTCATCATGAGATGAGATTTGGCAAGCTTGCTAAACGTGTTGGAGAGATGATAGATCCTGAGTTTTGGAGCTCGCTCAGGTGATCTTGACAGTTTTTAAAGCCAGGCAACAGGCCTCTTGATAGTGATTCCACAGTGGTGCAGAGATGATCAAAGTAAGTTTTCAATGATGATCCAACGTTCGAATGGGTTTCTAGTCAGTTTGAGGAGGTTGATGGATCAATTTTCCATGTCAGTTGTTTAGCAATGAATATTTTTTTAGCCGGACCCACTTTGGGGCCTAACTGATTCCATCAAATTAACAATGACCATAAAAGCTCTAAAGTGATTAAGTGGATGAATATACCTTTTGTATATTGAGCACATCATGGATTTCATAAAAATCTTGAAGTCTTGCTTTGAACTTTCATGATCATACATCAAAGGTCAAGAGATAATGACAAACTTTGTCATAATGACTTCCCATTGACGGCAACATCCCTTGGTGCTAAGGATAAATTTATGTATTTAACATTGAGTGATGATAAAAAAAAAAATTTAAAATTGGGCAAATGATTAGTGCATTGAGAGGAAGCTCCATGCAAGTAGCTAAAATTCCCAAACATCCCACAAAAAGGGAGAGGAGGCTGAGAGCTCCAATGAAGTAACTTTCCATGGAGAGAAGCACTAGGCATAAGTAAGAATGAAGCCGCAATGGTCTAGAGAAGCTCACGTCCAAAGATGGTGAAGGATTCATCGACTTGCATGGACAATTCTATCATTTAGAAAGGACCACCTCTATGCTGTAACCTCCACTTGAATTCATTAGTGCCTCATGCTATAGGAAGTTCGCACATTGCAGGGGGCACACCGTGCCAAGATGGAGTAGCTTCACTCCAAACATCAGCAGCCCACATAAATTTGCTAATGTCTTAGTGCTAAAACAGAGACCCACGCACAAGCAGGAGCTACTATAAGGAAGATCCCATGCAACTTGCAAAGACAGAGGGAAGACACGTTATAGTAAGGTAATTCGCATTTTAAAATAGCAGATCCGTGCTGGGAGATGGTAGTTTAAGGGAATGTTTCAAATACAAACCCTAGTGTTAAGAGAAGCCGTTGCCAGTAAGAAGAAATCCGCAGACCAGTAAAAAAAGAAAGGCACATCAAGTGCATAGCGGATTAAGCCACAGTTAGAAAAAAGGCTCATCCATAGCATCCAAAGAAACTAGATCATGCCTGAAAATACATTTCATGCCATCTCCAAGCAATAAGCTCCCACACATCAAAAAGGAGAGGTCTGCATTTTAAAAAAGTAAGGCTCAAAAGGAACCTCAAGTGCAGCATGAAAGGGAGCAGAAGAAAATGTTCATCCCACATTCATAGCGGAGAAGCAATTTAAGATCTTTAAATACAAATGGTTACGCCAAACATTATGTCTTAGAGACATGCCTTTTCCAAAGGCAAAGGTCATGGCCGCGTGGTGGGCCTCCAAATCTGACTTAAGTGTGGATGATGTCATTCGGGGTTGCTAAAGTATAATTTTAAATGAAAAAACAAAGCTGATGACATGGCGCCAAGATTGTAGGTTGAAGGAGATTCTACCAAGTGTTCGGATCTGACGGTGGGCGCGCGCCCGCAAAATAGAGTTACACCCAGTTTAAAAAATGTGAGAAAGCGAAATAAGCACACGTGACAAGTGGGTCCCAGTTGGCAGCGATGGACCAATCAAAAAGTGCCATGTGGCACTTGGTCAAAAGAGGTTTGACCTCAAATTTAAAAGCCAAGGAAAAATATGAAAGTCATAAAAAATATTTTTATATCTTTCTCAAGCAAAAATGCACGTCAGAAATTTTAATTTTCAAAAGGGCATTTTTCTAAAGTTTTAACTTTAGAAAATTTTAATTTTTTTTAAAATTTAAAACTGACTGGGTTGCAGACCTGATAGTTATAGTAGAGCACTATTTTTCAAAATGACTTTCAGTGGGTTTCTAGAAGCCAAAATAGGCAATGTTATATATCCCAGAATCGGGAGAAGACAAACTTTCCAATTCTAGAGTCAGTTTTTGCACAGGTATTATTCTTTTTGAGCTACACGAGGTTTTCTATCAAGTACCTGAATTGCAACCGTTTTCAAACCAGGAAGTTTAGTTGTGATTTTTGGCAAGTTAATAGCTTGAAAATGCATAAAAGACAAGGAAAATTCAGCTGGGGGCATCTCTGAGTCAGTTAAAGCAAGTTTTATCAGCATTTTGATGAAAATCAGATATTTAGCAAATAAAGGATTTCATCATTCAGGAGGGGATATTTTGCAAATCAGTTACAAGGCAATGATGAAATCAAATCAGATCAAGATGGAGAAGGAAGAAAGAAGTTTTCAGTTGCCAGAAGATTGAATTTCAAGTGGACACTTGTCAAGTAAAGATCAGATCCGGGAATTCTTTCTCTTCTATATCTTTCTTTCTTTCTTCCATTGAAGGTTCCAATTTTTTGTTACTGTGAGACCATTGTGGGTGGGAAATTTGCAGTGATTCTGTGAAACCACTTTGTTGGATCCAGATCTGTGATTCCACCCTTATTCTTCAGCATTTTTTCTCTTTTATGAACAACAAGTGTAAAGATAATATAGATAGTTCTGAGATATTAGGTTGTTTCATGTTTTAATTTTATGCATCTGAATGTATAGTTTCAAGGAAATGAATACATATGAACAAAAATTTCACTAGTTTTGTTTTGGTTCTTGTCTCTTGTCTCAGCAATCTGTAAGTTTTATGTGGTTCTGAAATAAAGATTTGAGACCCATTTGCATCCCTTTCAGGTTGTATGTTTGATGTATTTTGTTGTTGGACCAAAGGGCCAAGTAAATGCTCGATATGTTTAAACAAGGTTACTGGTTGTTTGAGAAGGATATTTTGTGAGAATGAGACCTGAATGAGCACTGATGTCTGAATCACAAGGTGGTTGGATAGATCTGATGTCTGGGTATATGAGATACATCTTGATGTCATAGATGTATGTTTTGAATTCATGGAATCGCCCAATGGATTAGGCAATGATCAGTTATAGGATCACTGGTTATACTGTTGTATTTTTGAGGTTTTGTTGAATCAACATCTTTAATCAAATGAATTTCCCTTTCATGTTGAAGAGCTATAATAGAATGCCCTCACTCAGCTTATGAGGTTCCTAGATCTGCATTTAGCTATTGTAGATTGATGTTACTTCATGAGTTATCAGGAGAAATAAGGGTTTTATCTGCTTCTTAATAGATTCAGTGCATGCTTTGAAAACTGGTACAATATAAAGAATCTGTAGGTCCACCCACCTAGGTTTTGCAGAGCCTGAAGAAGAAGAAGGGTCATGCCTTATAGTTGGCCTGGTGTTTGAATGGACGTGTTGATAATGGGAGTTAGCTGCCCCTAGATGTGTCATATTCTCATCAGGGTAATTGGAAATGGGTAACATTTTCAAACACCAACAGTACCTTTAGATTTCCAAGAAAAGAAAAGCACTAGAACTTTCTTTCTTCCCCAAAAAAGATGCCAAAAATTGTTAGCAAATAGGTTTGTCCTTTCCAAAAATACTTTCACAAATGATTCTCGAATATCCAAAAAGTAATACAAACCCTAAAACCAACAATAAAGTCACTTGCAATTATCCTATCAAGTGCTCTCTGAATTTTGAAATAGAGGTATGAATCCCTCCTTTTGATTCAAAATAAATAATTTTCTGATATGCCTTTAACTAGAAGACAAAGAAGGAACACTGACATTCATTCACCAACATGATATGAATGTGAACCTTAATCTAAACAATTTGAAGAGAAATAAAATATATAGCACTAAGGCTGTCTAATCAATCTTCTTGTTCTACAGAGAAATGAAATGAAATCTAATATTCATTTTGCATATTTGGATGAACAAAACCTCAATATTTCATCATGCAGCATAAACCTTAATAAATGAGAGCAAGATGTTATTTCAAATGTGACCAGAGTGACCATAGAATAAATTTCAACCAGAGAAAAATAAATTAAAACCATAGGATTTCAAAGTAAATGCCTCTTTATTTCAAATAAACCAGTAAACAACCATATGATTATTTTCCCTTACATCATAAAAAAAGTTGCAAAATAAATATCCTTTGTTCTTTCCCTTCTCTGTTATAAATATTTTTAGAACTCAAATGCTTTCCTTCTTATGGAAATATGTATAGACATCTCTCTCTCGAGAAGAACCCTTTTCCAATAGAATCTCCCCTTTTTAAAGAAACTCCACCCAAGTAGTTTCCCAACTACCATAACTCCCTTTTCACAAATATTTTATCTTTTTAAGACACATTATAATAACAATTAATTCTATTCAAGAATTAATTATTCTTTTTCCAATCTAGCCCATTCCCAAAGAGTTTCTCTTTGTACAAGTTTTCCCATTACAATGATAATTAATTCTCTTAAAGAATTAATTATTTTGAACTTTCCAATTTATCCTACCCCACACTTGTCATTTTACTTCCATAATAACATTAATAATTAATTCTTGTAGAATTGATTATGAAGGAAATACATGTTACTTTAAAATTTTGATGTTTAATTATTTTGAATTTAGAAATATTTAATTATATAAATAATTAAATATTATGCAAAATAAATTATAATATTTTAATCTTTAAAGTTTTTTTTTTTTTGAAAAATCTCAGGAGGGGGAAATTTGTAGTATTTCAAAACCCTAGGTAACACATGCAAATGAAAATGGAAGCTATTCTATATGATAACAAAGCATGAAAGAAAACTAAACTATAAAAGGAAATTAAAATGCAAGCTAATATATTCTATTAAAGGAAATATAAATCTAATCTAACATGCAAGTTCAAGAGTAATCTAAATGGATTTCATTAATGCATGAGAGAAAAAGACAAGAAAAGAGAAGTTGCAATGTCCATGCTCAAGTGCTCAAGCTCTCCTCTAAAATTATTCTCCAAACCTATAGCATAGAAATAAAATCTTGATATATGAAAATGAAAAGGAGAGGGCTCCTTATAAAGGAAAGTGTGGAGAGGAATATATCCTCAAGAGCAATGTGGGATAAATCTGTAAAAGGACAAGTTAGAGGAAAAAGCCCACCACTTAGAAATATGTGCAGAAATGGAATCCTTATTTATTTTATTTGATCATTTAATTTACTTCCTTTTTTCATCAAAAAAAGTGGTTTTAGTGGGGATTTATTTATTTAATTAAAAGAGGATTTTATTTTAATTGAATATCATAAGATTATTTAATTAAAGGAGAGATTTTAATTAAATAAGACAAAATAATTTAATTAAAAGAGAGATTCTAATTAATTAGGATAAAATAGTTTAATTAAAAGAGATTTTTTAATTAAATAAGATTATTTTATTTATTTAGAAGGGATGTGTCTATTTTATTAAATAAGATTATTGATGAAATGATCAAGCCTTAGGAAATATTGATCAAGCATTAATTCAAAAAATTGATAAAATGCTTCCATCATTTGATAAATTGAAGAATGGGGGCCCATAGTCTAGATGACCATTTTAGGGTGCATACATTTACCACTCTTTGACTAATGTATGATCATTATGGGAACACTTGCAGTCAAAGAATGTAGTTGAAGTGTGAGATTGATTTGGGATCACAAATCAATCTAGATGTGTGATAAATGGACAAGAACACATTAGAACAAAGATTTTTTGATTGAGAAGGACAAGATCAAATCCTTGTAGATAGGTAATTGACATGTCCAAGATAAGAATCTCAAGGAAGGTTTCCTCAAGTAGACAAATTGATAGGATTGATAATGTTGAATCAAGGATTGAAGTTTGATAGGTATTGCACCCTCATGATTGAAATTGAAATGAGATAGAGGAGAAATAGAAAATTCATAAATTTGATCAAATCAAACTAAAGATAAGGTTCTTGATGAAGGATCAAATATATAAAGATCACAGAACCAAGTAGATCATCAAGCATTAAATATTAGGCCCCAAGGTTGAATAAGAGGAAAAGAAGTGGGGTGAAAGTGAATGGAAGATAGAAGTTTGGAAGAGGTGGAAAGAAATGGAGAGAAGAAATAAAATAGCCCAAAATCAATCAACTATTCAAGATAGAAAATTTTTATTGAGATCATGAAAGAAGATAAGGAAATGAAGATAAAAACATGACCATAGATGATTAAAAGTCCATAAGAAAGATGAAGGAAGAAAACCCTCTCAAACTCATAATGCAGCCTAAAAATGAAAATTAACATGAATTCTAACAATGCAAGTTACATGAAAATGTAAAGGTGTACTTGCAGTAGATAAACTATAAAATACGATTTTGTGTTCATCATTCATTAGCTAATGTTAAGGAGCTTATTTGAATGACTGGGCCATTATTAATAGACATAAAAAAAATCACATGATCATCATTAGTCACAAGCACAACTATGAAGATATGAATATGATTTATATAAGATTGGAATGTGGAAAGATTCTGACATAAGAATCAATGATATAAGGTCAATATGAATTTGATGTTAGGTTACCCAATTTAGTGTAGAAAAACCATGCTCACATCAAGGCATAGATGTAAGGATGACCATAGAATGACTATGAAAAACTTGTCAAAGATGATGCCTCAAGTATCCTAAGTGTTTCAAGAGGACAACAAGAGACACTCTAGAGTTTCAGGACCACACCCACAAGAAGAAAAAAATAAAACAATGCCCCATGTCCCAAGAGACTTATTAGACAAGGGCATGCAATGAAAATCAATAATAGTCAGCACACAAAGGAAAGGTCATGTCATAGCTCAAACATTAAGTGTTGTGTTTAAAAATTAATGTGTATTAACTAATATTGATTTCTAAGGATAAAGATAGAATTCTTGCAAGTAGATAAGATCACATGAAAAAACTAGGTAAGACCAAACCAATAAGTGTTGAAAAATACTTGATTTCGGGGGTTTTATTGAAAAATACAACTCGGGTGGTCTTGAAAAAATATTGTCTCTAAGATGTCCTAAAGACTCCCACATCTAAGAGACCAAAGCTAATAGAGTTATGCTTCCTTTACAAAGACAAAGACCAATTCCAAACCAAGGAAGTAATGACAATGCGTGATAGAGAAAGGCTAAGTATCAAGGACACCTACTAAGAAACAAGGGTGCAAAAGCCTAAAGTAGCACATGTTTCCAAGTTTTCACCACTTGGATTTTATTGCAATTTTTTTTTAATGTTTTTGGAATATATAATTTTTTTGGAGATACATCAAATCGTCTATTGCTAGATTTTCGCTAAGATGATCTTTTTTTAGGATATTTTCTAATTTCTAGAATTTGTGAAAATATATCAAATTTTTGGGATTTTTTAGGATCCAGAAGTATGTACAAAGGATACCCCCATACAGAATGGGAATCATGGATAGAACTTATTTAGGTGAAAAACATTGATAGGATTAGGGAGCTACTCTCCCACTACTCTAGATAGTAAATAAGCACCTGACCCAAAAGCTACTATAATGATGTAAGGTCCACGCCAATTAAGTTCAAATTTTTCCTTTTGATCTCTATGCCATTCATTATTAGGATTTTCATGTAGGACAAGATTTCCCACTTGGAATTCTCTTAGGAGAGCCCTTTTTTTGAAGGCTTTTGAAATGTGCTTCTGATAAATGCTCATATGGTCAAATGATGCTTGATGTTTCTCATCTAGAAGTTATAACTCTTAAATTCTCATGGCATGGTAGTATTCATCTATAACAAGAACTTTGAGTGAGTGAAGGAATCTCAACTTCTAAAGGTAACACTACTTCAGTGCCAGATGTAAGGGAAAAAGGAGTAGCCCTAGTAGGAGTATGAATACTCATTCTATAGGCTCACAAAGCTAGATTTATCTGTAAGTTCCAATCCCCACCACTCTTACAAACTATTCTATGTAGGATTTTAAGAATGGCTTTTTTTAATGCCTCTTCTTTACCATTTCCTTCTAGGAAGTAAATGGAGGACCAATGTTATTTAATCTTGAATTTCTTGTAGAGTTGTTTAAGGTATTTATTTTTGAACTTGCCTCTATTGTTAGTGATACTCTTGAAAGATACTCCATTTTGAAAACTAATATGGTTTAGAATGAATAGAGAGATTGTCTTTCCAAAGGAAATAGAAAGTTGGACAACTTCTACCCATTTAGTAAAGTAATCACCAACAACAATAATAAAATTATGTTCACTTGATGAGTTGGGATGAATCTACCCAACAAGATCAAAGGCTCAACACTAAAATGGCTAATGGGATATTGAAGGAATGAGCTCTCTTCCTATAGTATTTACTTTGTTACCATATTTTTTACACTTTTCACATGACTTTTCAAAAGCTAATGCATCAATCTACATCATAGGCTAATAGTACCCCTTCTTAACCAATCTTTGTGCTATGGAAAGACCATTGGGATACTACCCATAGATGCTCTTATGGATGTCAAGTAATGCTTGGTTGGATTATTAATTTTTTAAGAATCTAATAAGTGTTCCATCTAGAACCCTCCTATACAAATCACTAGGGATAAGGGAATGTTGAGAGGCATTTTGGGTAAGTTTTCTATGTTCAGACTAGTTAAAGGTTTTAGGTACAATATCATCATGAAGATACGAGTAAATGACACCATAATGAGATGAATCACAACCAACAAGGGTACAAATGATATGAATTTATTGGAAGTCATATATAGGGTGATGTATCTCTTCCAACAAGATTTCAAACCTAGAATCATGTTTCTCTAATTGAAGGAGTGAAGCAAGTGTAGCCATAGCATCAGCTACTTTGTTTTATGCTCTAGGGATTTGGTAGAACGTGACAAATGTGAAGTATTGTTTGAAGGAATCAACCATTTACTTGTAAGATACCATTTTCTCCTTTTGGGTTTGATATTCATCATTGACTTGGTTGATTAGCAACTATGAATCCCCATAGGTGTGTAACTCTATGATTCTCCAATCAATGGCCATCTTTACGTCCATTTATTAAAGCTTCATACTCAACAATGTATCTTTCTCAATTTCTATTTAACTAGTTTGACACATGAAGCTCTCTTTTTTTTGGAGTACATAAATTTTTTGGAGATACATCCAAGCATCTATTACTAGGTTTTCACTAAGATGATCATTTTTTAGGAAAATTTCTAATTTTTATAATATATGAGTTTTTAAAAAAATTTCAGTATCAATAAGTATGTACAAAGGATGCCCCCAGAGAAAATGTGCATCATGGATAGAACTTGTTCAGGTGCAAGAAATTGATTGGATCCCACTATTGTAGATAGTAAATAAGAACCTAATCCAAAAGATTTTAGAATTATGTAAGGTCCAAGTCAATTAGGTTCCAATTTACCCTTTTGATCTCTATGTTTTTTATTCTTAGGATTTTCACATAGGACAAGATCTCCCTTTTAGAATTATGTAGCTCAAACCCTTTTGTTGAAGGCTTTGGACATGGGCTCTTGATAAAATCTCACATGGTTAAATGACGCTTAAATTTTCTCATCTAGAAGTTCTAACTCTTGAAGTTTCATAGCATGGTAGTCTTTATATGTAACTTGACCTTTGAGGGAAACATTAAGTGAAAGAATCTCACCCTCTAAAGGTAACACTGCTTCAACACCATATGTAAGGTAGAAAGGAGTAGCCCTATTAGGAGTATGTATACTCATTCTATAGGCCCAAAAATCCAAATTTATCTGTAAGTGCCAATATCTACCCATCTTATAAGTTATTCTATGTAGGATTTTAAAAAAAGTTTTGTTTGATGCCTTTGCTTAACTATTTCCTTGTAGGAAGTAAATGGAGGATCAATGTTGTTCAATCTTGAATTTTATATAGATTTTTTTAAGCTCTTTATTTTTGAACTGACCTCCATTGTTAGTTATAATCTCATATTGCACTCTATATCTATAGATGCTATGGTTTAGAATGAATAGAGAGACTATCTTGCTTGAGTAAATAGAAAGTGGGAGAACTACTACCCATTTAGTGAAGTAATTAGTAGCACTAATAATAAACTTGTGTTCACCTAATGAGTTTGGATGAACCTACCCAACAAGATCAAAGGATCGGTGTTGAAATTCCCAATAATATATAGAAGGAATGAAATCATTTCCTAGAGCATGTATCAGGTTACCATGTTTTTGACACATTTCACATGACTTTGAAAAAGATACTACACCAATCTACATTGTAGGCCAATAGTACCCCACCCTAAGAAAACTTTGGGTCATGGGAAGACCATTGGAATGTTCACCATAGATGCCTTCATGGATATCAACAACACTTGGTTAGATTCTTCCTTTTGTTAGAATCTAAGAAGTGTTCCATCTAGACCCATCCTATCCAAATAACTAGAGATAAGTTAATGGTGAAAGGAATTTCAGGTAAGATTTCTACATTTAGATCAGTTAAAGGTTTCAAGTATAATATCATCATGAAGGTATGATTAAATGATACCATAACATGATGACTTATGACCAACAAGGGTACAAATGACATACCTTTCTTGGGAGTCATAGATAGGGTGATGCAACTCTTCCACTATGAATTTAAATATGGATTCATGTTTCTCTAACTAAAGGAGTGAAGTAAGTGTAGCCATAGGATCAGATTCTTTGTTTTCTAATATAGGGATTTGCTAAAACATGATAAATGTGAAGTATCATTTCAAGGAATCAACCATTTTATTGTAAGCTAACATTTTCTCATTTTTGGTTTTATATTCATCATTGACTTAGTTTATTATCAACTATGAATCCCCAATAGATGTGTAACTCTATGATTCTCCATTCTATGGCCATCTTAAGTCCATTTGGTAAATATTCATACTTAGCAATGTTGTTTATACATGAGAACAATAACTTCTAAGACTTGGGAATCATGTACCCATGAGGAGAAACAAATATTGCACCATCTCTTGAACCATTTTGCATAAAGAATCCATCAAAGAATATCTTCCATGTTCTTTTAGTCATATACATGGGGTATTCATCTAGGAAGTCAAATTAAATAGGTGCATTAGTTTTTATTGGGAATCAACCACTTGATTTGTTATGGCTTGTCCTTTGATTTCCTTACACTCAATGTACTCTATGTCAAACTCTAAAAGGATCATCATCTATTTTGCAAGTCTACTAGTTAGGGAAGACGTACCTAGTAAATACTTGAGTGGATCTTTTTTTTCTATGAGGTATATATTGTGCATAAGCATGTAATGTCACAAATTTTGGGAAGAAAACACAACTACAAGGAAAACTTTTTCAATGTGGGTGTACTTAATCTCATATAAAACAAGAGTGTGGCTAATGTGGTGCATTGCTCTTTTTTCCCCATGTTCATCAAGTTGAGCTAATAATTCCCCCAAGGGAGATTTTATCATTGAAATGTATAGAATAAGTGGTTTCCTTGGGATAGGAGGCATTAAAATGGGAGGATTTTTGAAGTACTTCCTGATTTCATCTATGCTCTTTTGATTCCTCATTCCATACACATCTATCTCCTTTGTGTAAGTCCTTGTTGAAAGTTTGAGCTCTATCTACCAACTACAAAATTAATATCCTTATGGCTTGAAGACATCCTTGAAGACTGCTCATTTAAATAATGTTTCTAGGAGGTGGGATGTCTATGATTACTTGGAATTTTTCAGGGTCTACCTCTATTCCTCTTGCTGAAATGATGAATCCTAGTAGTTTTCCTGAGGTGACTCCAAATATATGGTTTTTAGGATTTAACCTTAATTAAAATTATTACATGCACTCTAGAATGACTTCTAAATAATCTAAGTGTATTTCCCTTTTCTTAGACTTGGCCACGGTGTCATCTACATAATCTTCCATGTTTTTATGTATCATGTGATGAAAAATGGTTGTCATAGCCCATTGTTAGGTGACTCCTATATTTTTTAATCCAAAAGGAAAAATGTTCCAATAATAGGTACCCCACGCACAAGTTAATGCAATATTTTCTTGATCTTTAGGAGCTATCTTAATTTGATTGTATTTATAAAAACTATCCATCAAGGAATAAATGTCATAACCTATAGTCATATCCATTATGATGTCTATTTTTTGAAGTAGAAAATCATCTTATAGGGAAGCTTTGTTAAGATCACAAAAATATGTGCATACAAAAATGGATTTGTGATGTTTAGATATAGGTATTATTTTTGAGATCCATTCTACATAAGATATAGCTCATATAAATATAAAAATCAATAGTTGTTATAGTTCTACTTTGACTAGGAGAGCTATGTGAGGATGTATCTTTCTCAATTTTTGTTTAACTAGTTTGATACCTAGAACTATGGACATGTGATGCATGATAAGATTAGTGTGAAACCCTAGAATATCTAAATAATTCCATGAAAATTTGATCTTATTTTTCTATAAGAACTTAATGTAAGCTTATTTTTCTTATGGTGAGAAGGACTGAGCCAAGCATACTATCTATTAAGCCTCATCTATACCCAAATTGACTCCTTGTATTGGTTCAATAGGCACTAAAGATCTATCTTGAAAGTACCTATGGAGATTATCAAGTACCTCATCCTTAGATTCCTTAGAGAGGGTTTCACCCTTGGATATGTCATTTATTTTTACTTTTTTTTGGTTCTAACACCACCATAATGCTTTTCACCATCATAATTCCTATTCTTTTGATTTTATTTTCTTTATATTTTGTAACTAAGGTACTTGATGTCTAGCTCTATCATATTGGTGGTTAGTTCATTGGTGTAAGAGACTATAGGTTTAAAGACTTAGGTCCTTGTTAGAATTGGAACCAATAAATGAGGTTAGGATGAAAAAGAGGTAATTCAATGACTCTTTCAAGGTTTTAAATGTGATTGATATCGTCTTTGGTGACTAAAGAGTTAGAGTCTATCAAGTATCCCTCTAAGTTACCCAAATTAGGATTTCACCTAACAAGTGGAGAATCATTTAGTAAGGCAACATGTGGGATCAAATATTCTAATCATACATGTGACTTGTTAGCTACCTTAGGTTGAGAAATATAAGTTTGGATGACATCAATATCCATCTCAACTATGGAAGGCTTTGAGAAGGAATCCTACTCATACTCATATGAACTTGTTTTGAAACTTCAACTAGGATGTTTACACCATGAAGGTTTGGGATGTCTTGATGTGGAAGTTCTAATATCATCAAGGGTAACATCTTCTCTTTCTATCCAAAGAAACAAATTCTTTCACTAACATTCTCTGATAGGATCTTCTAAACCTGATTCATCTTGTTCTGAGGCATCAACTATCTCATGAGTGACTGGACTATTTGAATTTCCTCAAAGGAGATTAAATGAAATGACCCAATCTTCATACATATCTTGTTGATTTGTTAAATTAGGTATGTATTCTAGTTCATCTTCACTATCTAACTCATAAAGAATAGAAGTATTATTCTTGTTGTGATTCACAAATCTTAGGCCAACTACCTCCTTAGACTTGCATTCAAAAAGAGCATGATCAAGGGGTTAAGCTCTAGCATCTAATTTGTGACTAAGAAGACCATGTTAAGGATAAGCCATCTATTCGATAAAATTATACCCTCTTCTATAAGCCTTAGGAGATGGAGAAAAATTCTCATTGTGCATGTATTTCACTTCTCTAAAAATCTAGTCTCTAACAACTATCTCTTCTTTCTCATCTTGGATAGGCACTGAAGACTCTGAAAATGTTCCAAATAAAGTCATAGTTGAAGATGAAGGTCTCATTTCTTGTGAAAGATTTCCATAAGACCTAGGTGAAGCTAATAGTGCTGTGAGGGAGTTGATTTGATACCCCCCATGACAAGGGACCTATTGACTTAAACTTGTCTTTACATTTAGCTAAGGTTGTGTCGAAGTCTTCTACTTCTTTGTTTAGGGGAACATGAGAACTCAATGAAATTGAGTTAGCAGATTAAGTGTTATCCCTAGGTATATAAATCTCTATTTCATTGTAAGGAAAATTAACACACTAATGATAGGTAGATGAAACTTCTTGAATATAATAAATCTATGGTCTACTACATAAGATATTGTACACAGGAAAACTACCATTAACCAATTGGAATAAAATATCTTTTTCAATAGGTAAAATCTTTACCAGAAGGATGGAAAACCCTTTCAACCTTATTTCTACCTCATCATATGCTTTTATGGTAATCTTTTCTCTAGTATCTATTACTTTCTCAAAATAATCCAACTCCTTAAAAATACTCAAGGAACAAATATTAAGCCCAACACCCCCATCTATCAATTTGCACCTAACATAGGTTTTGTGAATCATGACCTCAATATTAAGAGAAAAATTGTGTGGGTATCTCAACACTTTATTTTTTGGAAATATAGATGGAGTAACTGAGAGGGGGGGTGAATTAGTTACCACAAAAATAAATCCATAGATCCCTTAGATGTCTTATAAAACTATTTACTGCTGACACTCAGTAGATGCAGTATATGTTATCTTTACCAAATCTTAAACATTCATAGTAATTAACATGCATGCATAAAATAAATAACATTAACACATGAGACACCAGATTTAATGTGGCCCAATATGGGAAAAACCATCAAGTAACTAGCTACTGATCTTCACTCTTCTGAAGTGAGCCCTATTAGGAGCCAACCCTATTAAAGGTTACAAAACACATTGTTAGGTGTGACCTTGTTATTTAATCACCTTACTAGGAGTGGCCTTGCTAGAGGTCTTTAGAAAAATTCAAAAGAACTATCACCTTGTTAGAGAATTTACAAAATGGTTATTAAACAAACTCTATTATGAGATTTAGAAATCACTACTACAATGGTGAGAAAGTAACAATGAATTGACCTAAATGAGATGCAACTAAATTACTGATACAGATCTCTATTCTACTTTACTAGATCATATTTTTATTGATTACAACTTTGTTATTCCTCAAGGATATCTGATCTTTCTTCAAAATTTCCTCACACTTTCCTCTTCACACTTGCATGATCACTCATTACAATTTAGAATTCACAACTTGACCTTTTATTTGTAGCTTAGAAATTATCAATTCAACTCATTTACAAGTTACAATTATCAATAATCATTACATCGGTTGGCTACAATCATTACATGAAACAATTAAACTTTATTTCCAAAAACAACAAAATCCTTCATTGGCTAACCCTGCTCAGCAAACACTACTCTAGAAATGATTTGCAATGTTAACCAACTGAAGCTTGGTAGACATTACGAACTCTACAAAATATTTTGGAGATCGAGTGAACTTAGTAAATACTAACTTTCCTTTGATAACCTTGTGAGCTAAGTTACCACTAACTTCTACCACAAAATCCTTCAATTCCCAAGTGAGCTTGGTAGACACTTTTTCCATAGAGTAACTTTCAAGAATCCTTAGTAGATTCTAAAATTTTCTTTGTTGACCAACTGAGCTCCGTAGACTCTATAATTTACTTTGATGACCAATTGATCTTAGTAGACTCTATCTAATAACTGATATGACATTTTTGTAACATCAAAGACAACACACAATTGAACAATTGTATTCAACAATCTCCCTCTTTGTCATTGATGGCAACACAACATGTCATAGCAGATGAAATTTGGAAACAAGTCTTTTTTTTGATAGAACATTTTGCCCTCTTAGATTTTATGCCACAAACTCCTCTAATGCAGTAATCTCCCTCTATGAAGGAATTAAATAGCTTCTTTTCTAAACAGTAAACTCTCTATAAACAAATTCAAATTTCTAAAAGATATGATAGTACACTCTTCCTCTTTGACAACACATGCCAGAGAAAACACATAACAAATGAGTAACAATGTACCTTAAGTATTGATTCATATGCAATGTTTCCATGACTATACTGCATCAACTAATAGATCTTCAACTTGGTTCTTGTTGATGCATCACTAAAATTTCATTTTAGTGAGCTTCAGATAGGGGAATGACTCCTAGCTTACCTCTTAGATACAAGAATGCATCCTTAGGTAATGGCTTAGTGAATATGTTAGTAATCTACTCATTTGTATGGACATATTCCAATCTAATCTCCTTATCCTGCACCAATTCTCTGACAAAGGGATACTTTATTACAATGTTCTTGGTTTTGAAATGCATCACTAGGTTCTTGGATATGTTGATTGCACTTGTATTATCACAAAACATAACAACTAGTTCTTTGATCTCAAACGTCTTTCCTTCCAACAACTATTTAAACCAAACAATATTTGAACAATTTACTACTACTGCAATGTACTCTTCTTCTGCTATAGATTGGGATGTACAATTTTTCTTTTTACTTGTCCAAGAAACCAACCTCTTTCCAAGAAAGAATGCACCACCACTTGCACTTTTTCTATCATTAATGTTTCCTACCCAATCAGCATTGGTAAACACTTTCAAGTCCAAATTTCCTCCAAGTTTATACCACAGACCATAATCTTTAGTTCCTTTTAAGTATCTCAAGATCTTCTTGATTGCCATCATGTGATTCTCTCTAGGTTTATCTAAAAATATTGCCACAATACCAACTACAAGAGCAATATTAGGCCTTGTATGAACTACATACTACAACTTTCCAATCATTGATTTATATAAGGTCTAATCTACCTCTTTTGATTCATCATCCTTGGTAAGCTTCAGTGTAGTACACATGTGAGTTCCAACTAGTTTACAATCTTCCATACTGAATTTATTGAGTATCTCCTTGATGTACTTATATTGAGTGATGTAGATGTCATTCTTGCTCCACTAAATTTAAAGACCAACAAAGAATTTGATCTCACCAAACATACACATCTCAAATTCCTTGTTCATTTCTTTGAACACTCTTTGCATTGATCATCATTTCCTATAAACAAAATATCATCCACAAATATTTCTGCCAAAATAATCTTGTAATCTAGTCCCTCCTTGATATACAAGCTTCTATTGTCATTAGTTCTTTGAAAACCAATATGAATAAGATAGTTATGCAATCTTTCATACCATGCTCTAGGGGCTTGTTTCAAACCATACAATGCTTTGTGTAATTTGCAGACCATGTGCTTCTTGTCTAGATCAACAAAACCTTCAAGTTGCTCAATGTAGACTTCTTCATCAATAATACCATTGAGAAATGTTGATTTGACATCCATCTGATATACCTTAAATCCTTTGTATGCAGCATATGCATGTAAGGTCTTGACACCTTCCAATCTTGCAATAGGAGCAAAAGTCTCCATAATCAATTCTTTCTTCTTGAGAGTAGCCTTTACATACCAATCTAACTTTGTTTCTTGATACCTTACCATCGTCATTCAACTTATTTCTGAATACCCACTATGTTCCAATCGCATTTTTGTCTTTAGGTCTAGGTACAAGAGTCCATGTTCTATTCTTCTCTAATTTTCTCTATCTCTTCATTCATAGCCTCAATCCAACTTTCATTTTTTGATGCATCTTTGACATTTCTAGGTTCAAAATTAGCAAGTAAACAAGTACATTTTAGCTTACTTCTTGTCATAGTACCTTCAATTTTTTCTCCAATAATCTAATCTAGTGCATGATGCCTCCTAACATACTTGACCAATACAGGTTCCTTGCCTTTTGATTGAGTTTCATTGTCTTCATTTTGAATTTCAATTTCTAGCTCTAGTTGATCTAATTATTGCCTAAGTCATTTAGACTTAGTAGGCATTGGCTTGGTAGCATCTAAATGTGACTCAAGTTCCTACAACTTGGTTTGAACTTATTGCAACTTGATGATTGAAGATTTGGGAGAAGTTTCATGATTAACAAATGTATCTGGCACTATATCAGGTTCAATGAAAACAAATCTCCTATAATCTTCTAGGTCCTTTTTTCTTTCTTCTTCAATCTTTTTTGTAAACTCATCAACTTTCACATGTGCACTTTCTATGACTTTGTGAGTAGATAAATTCAAACATCTATATGCCTTACTCTTGCAAGAATATACCAAAAATATACCTTCATCACCCTTCACATCAAATTTTCCTTTTCTATATTCTTTCAAAATATAACATTCACTTCCAAATACTTTTAGGTAACTTACATTGGGTTTATAGCCATACCATAACTCATAGGGAGTCTTGAATGAGTCTTTCTTCAACTATACTCCATTCAAGGTATGAACTGCAGTGTTGATAGCTTCCTTCCATTATTTGATAGCAATGTTCTTTCCAGTCATTAGAGTTCATGCACAATCCATGATAGATCTATTCTTTCTTTTAGCTATTCCATTCTACTTGGGAGTTCTAGGAGCTGATACCTATCTTTTGATTCCTCTTTCAATGACAAAGTTATTGAATTCATGGGAGATGAATTCACCACCTCTATCTAATCTCAACCATTTCAATCTTTTCCCTGTTTCCTTTTCTACTCTAGCCAAATACCATTTGAACTTCTTGAATGCTTCTAATTTCTCTCTCAAATACATGATAGTCATCATTCTAGAGTAGTCATCAAAAAAAAGAATAAATAACTTTTCTCTAGTATAGCTCTCAATTCTAATAGGTCCACACAAATTAGTATGCACAATTTCCAAAATTTCTTTAGACTAATAATTTTTACTTTTAAAGCTAGTCTTTCCTATCTTACCAATCTAACAATTCTTGCATAAACCAACATCAAGTTTCTTTATACTAGGAATTCCTCTTACTTTCCTAAATTTTCTTATCTTTACTAGGTTATCAAAATTTACATGACATAACCTTCTGTGCCATAACCTACTTTCTTCAACTTGAGCAATAAAACATGAACATTCACCAAGTTCAAGATAAAACAAGTTACCTTTTGTCTATATGCCTGATCCAATCAGCTTTCCTTTGTCATCTAGTAGTCTTTCTTTTCCATGCATGAATTCCACCTTGAATCCAATATTAATTAGATATGCCACACTCAATAGATTTTTTTTTAGTCCTTCAACCCAATAGGCATTATCACATAAAACCTCTTTGGTTAGTGAGATTCTTCATCTTCCTTTTATGAAACAAGGTTCATTATTATCAAATCTCACACTGCCACCATCATACTCTTCAAAATATTCAAACTTTATTTTGTCACCAGTCATATGATGAGAACAACCACTATCTATGATCCATATATCATTTTTTCTTACATGAGAGATAAGTGCCATTTTATCTTCCTCATCATTATCAGATTCATCTTTCATAGCAATGTAAACAATTTCATCTTCATTATTATCAGAATCCTTAGAATCCTTAGCCATGAAACATGTTTTCTTACCTTTTTCCTTGAATGATTTGAAGTCTTTCTTGCCATTACACTTGTGAGCTTTCTTCTCATCCTTGTTTTTCTTGTTTGGGCACCTAGTAGTAATATGACCGATTTCCTCACATGAAAAATAGACTAGAGGAGCCTTACCTTTGTATATTCCTTTACCTCTAGAATATTTCCTTGAAAGTAGAGCTTCAACCACCTCAAGATCACTATCAAAACTCTATTATGATTCTTCTTTATTTTTTAACTGAGAATCCTTTATCTTTTTTACCTTTTCTTTGAGTGAAATCTTGGCTTCAAATGCTGATTCAATGTTCTTGGAAGCTGGAACATAGTTGTCATAGTTATCTAGCTCAAATGTAGTCAATCTTCCTACTATTGCCTCTAAATTTATCTTATGATTTGCTTCACATCTTCTTTCTTGAATTGTAGAAACTCTAATTACATAAATGGGAAGCAATGTCCTAAGAACTTTACTTACAACTATTTCTTTTTTGATATCTCCTCAAGAAGCCTTAATTGCACTGATACTTGCTTTGACTCTTTCAACATATTTAGCAATGCTTTCATCCTCTCTCATCCTCATTTGATCAAATTGTCCTCTTAGACTTTCTACTTTGGATCCCCTCACATTGTCATCACCTCCATAGATATCTTTCAGCTTGTTCCACATAGCAAAGATAGTTATGCAGTCCTTGATATCATCAAATTCTTCATAGCTTAGGGCTTATGCAATGTCTATCATCATGGTGTTATGAGTCTTCTTCTTAGCAATATCATTAACAAATAATGTACTAGAAGAAGTTGTATATTCTTCATCAAGATATTTTAGTCTTGTATTTCCAATGGAAGCTAGATAGAGTCTCATGAGACTTTTCCATGTTGAAAAGTTATCCCTATTAAGCCTTGGAATTTCCCTCTTGTAAGACATCCTGATCTTTAGCTTAGATCCTTGAAATCCTTCCAACAAGCACCAAATTCTCTTATACCAATTGTTGGAAATATAGAGAAAGTAACTGGGTGGGTGAATTAGTTACCACAAAAATAAATCCATAGACCCCTTAGATGTCTTATAAACTAGTTACTACTAACACTTGGTAGCTATACAAAAAAAATCTTATAACTCAGTAGATGAAGTGTATGCTATCTTTAACAGATCTTAAACATTCACAGTGATTAACATGCATGAATAAAAGAAATAACATGAACACATGAGACACCAAATTTAACATGGAAATACAATATGGGAAAAACCACCAAGTAAATAGCTACTAATTTTCACTCTTCTGAAGTGAGCCCTGTTAAGAGCCAACCTTGTTAAAGGTTACAAAACACACTATTAGCTGTGACCTTGTTAAAAGATTTAATCACCCTACTAGGAGTGGCCTTGCTAAAATTCAAAAGAATTGTCACCTTGTTAGAGGTTTACAAAATGGATGTTAAACCAACTCTATTAAGAGATTTAGAAATCACTGCTACAATGGTGAGAAAGTAACAATGAATTGACTTAAATGAGATGCAATTGAATTGTTGATACATATCTCTATTTTGCTTTACTAGATCCTCTTCTGACCAATTACAACTTTTCTACTCCTCAAGGATATCTAATCCTTCTTCAAAATTCCCTCACACATTCCTCTTCACACTTGCATGCTCACTCATTACAATTTAGAATTCACAACTTGACCTTTTATTTATACCTTAAAAATTGTCAAGTTGGCTTATTTACAAGTTACAATTATCAATAATCATTACATCAGTCGACTACAATCATTACATTAAACAATTAAACTTTATTTTTCAAAATAATGAAATCTTTCATTGGCTAACCCTACTCGATAAACATTGCTCCAAAAATGATTTCTAGTGTTAACCAACTGAAGCTTGGTAGACACTACGAACTCTACAAAATCCTTTAGAGACTGAGTAAACTCAATAAACACTGACTTTCCTTCAATAAACTTATGAGCTTGGTTACCACTAACTTCTACCATAGAATCCTTTGATGCCTAAGTGAGTTTTGTAGACATTATTTCCACAGAGTAACTTTTAGGAATACATGGTAGACTCTAAAATTTACTTTGCTGACCAACTGAGCTTAGTAGACTCTATAATTTTCTTTTCTAACCAACTAAGCATAGTAGACTCTATCTAATAACTAATATGAAATTTTTGTAACATCAAAGACAACACACAATTGAACAATTATATCCAACATTATCATCATCCTCTAAAAATGTAGGGTACTAAGGGCTAGCAATATGGTTAACCATGTTTTGGAATTGATCAACATCTAAGTTGTTACAAACATTCAGTGCATGAAAACCATCCTCCAAGACTTTCTTGTATCTTGGGAAGAACTCTAAGAACTCAAAGATCTAAATGAGTTGGGGTTCTTTGCAACTGATTGACAAGATTATGGCTTGGCTTAGGATTAACTATTGGTTTTGAGGTGACATTCTTGGATGCTACTTGCTTTGGTTTACTTGGTTGACCTAAATTGGGTTTTCTAATGAAAATGGGACCTTGAATTTGTGTGATAATAGTGAGAGTTCAAGATGACATTTTAGAGTTAGGAACCCTTAGCACCAAAATGAGTTGTTAATCTAAGATAGAAGAAGAGTCTTTTTCTAGATCATAACCATAAGGATTTGTACTCCTCATCATGTTAATGTTTTCTTTTATGAATTCAAGTATGTTGATAGTATTCTCTACATTTGTATAAGTATAATTGACCTTAGCCTTTCCATTTTTAGGTTTAGAGGTTTTCCCTTCTCTTTCTCATACTTAAAAAAATGTTATTTGAATTTCTTATGATCAGCATTTGTGTTCAATCCATCTACCTTAAGTTTTCCATTATCAATGAGATCATGGATGATATTTTTGAGTTTACAAAAAAATTTAATATCATGTACATTTCCATTGTGAAACTTACAAAAGGATTTCTCATTCTAGTAATGTGGCTTAACATTAGGTATATAAAGCTTTGTGGGATCTTGAGGATGCACAAGGTTGTTAGAAATGATAATTTTCAAGATATCCTCATATGAATCACCAAGTATTGAAAATTAACATCTCTCTTTCTTAGGCCTATCTTGGTATCTAGGCATGTTATCTTATTGAATAGATGTGTTGATTTTATGCCTTCAATAGCACTAGACAAGGGGATAACAAATTGATCATTGGGTTTGGAGGAGTCCGCAACTCTATCATTGAATACTTGTTTGTTCCTATTCTAATGTGATTCCTTTCTTTTATCCTTGTTAGGGTTATTGTTACTTTGACCATTCTTGTTGTTGTTGTTTCCATGTTTTGTCAAAATTCCTTTTTACTTCAAAACATCCCCAATCCTACATGCAATTTCAATCATGGTGTCAAATGAATTAAAAAATCATCTTCCTAACTTTATACCAAATTTTGGGAACAAGGTTGCTAATAAGGATGTCAATTTTCTTATTTTTAGGGATGGTCTTAAAGTAGCATGAGCATTGTTTTCTCCACATTTTTAAGAAAGTGACAAAGGATTATTCCTAATTTTTCTTTAAATTGCATAAGTTAAACATGGTGATAGATATTGAAAGGTTGTATACAAATCGTTGGACAAATATATGGATGAGCTCTTTCAAAGTCTTAACAAGGAGAGTTATGTTGGTGAATAAATTCATTGCTTGACCTTTAAGACTCCTTGGGAACAATCTCATGATGTAAAAATCATCTTGATGGAACTCAAAACTCATGATATAGAATTGATTCATGTGATCATGTGGATCTCTATATTAAGGGATCTCAACCTTTCTAAGGAAGTCTTTCATGTTAAATTTTTTTTCAAAAGGATTAGGAAAGTTTGAATCAAGTGAGAATGAACTCCTGGGTGCCAACATCATTTCCATCATACTCTTAATTTGTGTGATCTCATCTTCCTAAGATGGAGCTTGCTTCTTAATCTTCTTGTCCACATCAAAGTTGTATGGGCCTCTAGAACTCTTGTTGATTAATTCTCTAGGAACTTGTCCTTTTCTTTTTCTCTATGTGTCTCTCCACATACTTCTAAAAGAGTGGTTCTTCTTATATCTGTATGAAGTCTTGGGATTTGAGATCAAAACTTGAGCCACTACCCCCACATTGTGAATCATGATGAACACATTGTAAATGTTGTATTGAATTCTTAAGAGGTTTTCATCTCCTATTTTGATCATGTCTTGAAGCCCTCCTTCCTCTAGGTCTAGGAGATCATGAAAGTGTTCTTGAACTTCTTCCACTTTATGCAGTCTTAGGAGGTGTGGATGGATTATTTCCATGACCAATATGCATGTTATTAAATTGATAATTAACTTTTTGAGCCAAGAGCCTATCTTCCTCCTCCTAGTAAGATTTCCTTTCTATCCTTAATAGGGTTTTTTTGTCAAACACTAGGAGTCTAAATTCTTCTTCCTTTTCTTCTTGTTCATCTAGGAAGGCTTTCTTTTTACGATCAATTTTTTTAAATCTTTCACTTCTACACCTTGAAGTTGTTTTAAGTAGTAAACTTGGTCTTGAATGTCTAAACAATTCATTGGTGTAAGTTTCATTTATACAAGTGTCATAAGGTTCATCATCTTGGTCTTCAAGTTGTGATTGTTATTCTTGATAGGATAGTCTCTTATCTCTTTCTTCCCTTTGGTGTGCATCCAGATATCTAGTTGAGATAAAGTGTGAGACTAATTAATTTTCATAGGAGGGGTTGCCAAATGAAATAGTATCTCCATGTTTTTTAAATATTTCATCAAGGCATTTATCCATTTCTCCCCTCTCTTATCGAGTTATTGTGTAACTCATATCCATATCTGAGTGACAAGATGCTGAGGGTCTACTCAATTCACTAAGATTACTCTTGGGATCAAACCAAATTTCTAAGTTTTTCTTATTTGACTAATTAAATACAAGTTCTTTTCCTTTATTTTTCTAGCCAGTCTGAACTAAGGGTAATTGGTTAAGGACCACTTGAGGTTTGTTTCCTTGATCTACTAGATATCTTGTTATAACTAGCATGAAAGAAAAGATACTAGGTGATAGCATGACCCTAAGAAATATTGGTAACAAACTAGGATAATTAAAGCACTCACTTGTCCAAAAGAAAGGTTAGAAGATAGAATTTTGCAAGAAGCATAAACCAACACTGTGACAGAGGTACCCACTAAATGGGTGAATACCCTTACACATATGGATTAGGAGGATGATTTGCATAGATTATATTGATTGAATTCAAATTTGTATGGGAGTGAATGTAAAAGAGATTACTAAGACTCTACAAGCATGTTATCAAAGTGCAAGAACTTGATTTGTAAAGATGGTTTGTGGTAGAGGAAATAATGTTGATAATGCTATATTGGATCAATTGAGACAAATTGTAGCCAGATTAGATGCTATGGAGACAACCCAGAGGAGAGGAGTGCATCTTGAAGATGTGAGTGATGATGAAGTAATAGCACCAAATCATAATCCAGAACTTGAAGAAGATCAAGATGACAAAAGATTGTTACGAGTGTTGTCTAGAGAAAATTCAAAGCCAGTTGTAGAAGTTGTTCCCTATGATGAAAAATTGGATACAATTTTTGTGTTGGATTGGATCTTTGATATGGAGAAGTTCTTTGAGTATGAAAACACTCATGATAATAGAAATGTGAAGATTGCATTCACTAGGTTGAAAGGTCATGCATCACTATGGTGGGAGCACTTGCAAACTAATAGACAAAGGAGAGCAAAAGAGAAGATTAGAACTTGGCCAAAGATGGTGAACAAGGTAAAGAACAAATTCCTTCATGCTGGTTACCAAGTTAGCTTGTTGAGAAAGATAAAAAATTTGAAACAAAAGGACATGACTATGAAAGAATATACTGACAAATTTTATAGATTGAACATTAGATTTGGACATGTGGATGATGATGTTGAGAAAATTATAAGGTACATTAATGGACCAAGATCCAGAATAGAAGATGAAATAAGTTTTATGAAGCTATAAAGTGTAGAAGAAGCATATCAATATGCCTTGAAAGTTGAGGAGATCTTGAAAAAGAAGTATGAACAAAGACAAAGAGGTAGAGGTGGTAGATTCTAGAGAGGCAGAGGTAGATCTTATGGAGAAAGTGGTAAATCTTACAGTTCTATGCAGGATAAAGAAAAATCTAAATGGAAGAATGATGACAAAGGCAAGACCAAATGGAAAAGTGGTAATTCTTACTGAGGAGACACTAATTCTTATCGAGGAAGATGTAATTCTTATTCTAGAGGTGGATTTCATGGTAATTATTTTAGATGTGGCAAAGAAGGGCATAGATCTTTTGAACATAGATCCTCTAAAGGTGGAAAAAATAATAGAAATTTTGTGATTCAAGAAGACATTGAGAGTTCACCAAGTGGACCTGAGGCTAGAGAAAATATAATGGTGAGAAGAACCTAATGTAATAAAGGAATTGATGAGGAACCTATTTTAAAGAAAATTCTTTTCAAGACAAGATGTAAGATGGCTGGAAAATGCTAAAAAGTGATCACTAACAGTGGAAGTTCTACAAATTTGGCATCAAAAGAGCTAGTTACCAAGTTGTAGTTGCAGAGGTTGAAACATCCCAAACCTTATCATGTTTCATGGATAAAAAATGAGCATAAGATATTGGTAAGTGAGCAATGCCTTGTGAAATTCAAAATTGGACATTACATTGATGAAGTTTTGTGTGATATTATGCCCATGGATTGTTGTCATATTTTGTTGGGTAGACCTTTGCAATATGATAGACATGTTGTACATGATGGACGATTGAATCAATATACTCTTTGGATAAATGTGAAGAAACAAAAATTTCTGCCTTTGATTAAAGGTCCAGATGAGGTTAATTGTACTACTATAAAAATTTGCATAGTTAATGGGAAAAATTTTGAAAAGGAAATGAAAAGGAATCAAGTCTATTTTTCTATAATTCCAAAAAACTAAGTCTTTTCAATGGAGGATGAGTGCAAAAAAATAGTGTTAATTGAGTGCTAGTCAGTGGTGACCAAGTGCCAAAAGAAATTGTAGAGTTTTTGAATGATTATAAAGACCTTATCTCTAATGATATCCCTAATGGTTTACCTCCTATAATAAGTATAAGTCATTGTATGTATCTAATTCCTGGAGCTAGTTTGCCAAACAAAGCACCATATAGATTGACACCTGCAAAGAATGAAGAACTTAACAAACAAGTGCATAAGTTTTTGCAAAAAGGTTTGATCAGAGAAAGCTTGAGTCCATGCGTTGTACCTCCTATATTAACACCTAAAAATAATGGAGAATGTGTATTGATTCCAGAGCCATTAACAAGATAACAGTGAAATATAGGTTTCCTATGCCAAGGATAGATGACATAATGGATTGTATGAGTGGAGCAAAGTATTTTACCAAGATTGATTGGAAGAATGGCTATCATTAGATTAGAATCAGAGAAGATGATGAATCAAAGACTACTTTCAAGACAAAAGATGGTTTGTATGAATGATTGGTTATGTCTTTTGGTTTGACT
Source organism: Cupressus sempervirens (assembly GCA_028749045.1). Classification (NCBI taxonomy): domain Eukaryota; kingdom Viridiplantae; phylum Streptophyta; class Pinopsida; order Cupressales; family Cupressaceae; genus Cupressus; species Cupressus sempervirens. Next base: position 342,999,969 of record CM053793.1, on the reverse strand, counting down.
AATGCACCTAGTACTTTCATGAGGTTGATGAATGAAGTTCTAAAAAGATTTTTGGGTAAGTTGGTGATTGTTTATTTGGATGATATTTTGATATTTAGTAAGAGTAAGGAAGAAAACCTTAAGCATATTAGACAACTATTGTAGAGGTTGAAAGAGCAAAAGTTGTTGATTAATCTAAAAAAGTGTTCTTTTATGCAAGAGGAGATTGTATATTTGGGATTTGTGATTTTAGCTAATGGATTGAAGATGAACCCTGAGAAGGTTAAAGCAATTTTGGAATGGCCTCCACCTGAGAATGTGAGTGAGGTAAGATCATTTCATGGTTTGGCTAGTTTTTACAAAAAATTTATAAAGAATTTCACTGCTATTTGTAATGCTATGACTGAGACAATGAGGGGAGATAAAAAGGAATTCAAGTGGACACTTGAAGCTGATTAGAGTTTTGAGACTTTGAAACAAAAGGTTGTTGAATTATTTGTATTAGCTTTGCTTGATTTTAACAAAGTATTTCAAGTTGAATGTGATGCAAGTGGTAATGCAATAAGAGCTGTATTAAGTCAAGAAGGTAAGCCTGTTTCTTTCTTTAGTGAAAATTTGAATGATGCTAAAAGGAAATATTTTGTGTATGATCAAGAATTTTATGCTATTGTTCAAGCATTGAACAAGTGGAGACACTATTTGATGCCTAAGGAGTTTGTGTTGTATACTGATCATAAAGCTTTAAAATACTTGGGAAGTCAACATAAATTGAATCAAAGACATATGATGTTCTTTGTTGACAAAAATGAAGGATGGAGTTCTTGGTTTTGATGAGATGAAAGAGTTATATGATTTATAATGCTAAGTTTCTGGAATAGATTGTGTAGAGATTTTTCATCAACGTTTCGAATCACACTACGTGATCCATCATCAGGAAGAGAGAGCAAGAGGTGTCAAATTATGTAAGATGCAGATTTGGCCCAAGGTCACAATTTAAGGAGACCTAAAAGAGAGGGACTGCACACGCCCCAATGCAAGTCAAAAGAAGTAAAATAAAATAAAGACAAAAAAACAAGCATGGGGGAGAGACAAAACCACCCAAGACACAAAGTGAAAGAACCAAGAGAGATAACAAAGAAAATAAATAGGACAAGATAATAAACTCCAAAAAGGAAGCAAAAGGTAAGAGGTAGTATATGTAAAAATATAAATATATAGTAGAAGAATATATTACCTATAAGAGAACAAAACTAAAACCTATACATAGTGTCAACATGTGAATATGCCACATAAATGTAGTAATATATACAATATAATACTACCAATTAATAATAAAAAATAATAAAATTTATGTAGGAGCAAAAATAAATAAATAAATACATAAATAAAAAAAAATAAGACTAAAAAATAATAAAAAGATAAAATTAAAATAAAAATTAAAAACATAAAAAACACAAACACACACACACACACACACACACACACACACACACACACACATATGTATGTATGTATGCAAGAGGATAATATAAACTAGCGTCAAAATATCAATAAACTCCCATCCTAAAGAAAAAATTGTATATATATATATATATACATATATATATATATATGTATATATATATATATGTGTGTATATATATATATATGTATATATATATATATGTATATATATATATATATGTATATATATATACTTACTAAAAAGAGAGCAATATATATAAAAATTAAAAACAAGCAAAACTAATACATACACATGCCACTATGTAACCTATATATATATATATATATATATATATATATATATATATATATATATATATATATATATATATATATATATATATAATGTGCACATATCACAACTAGATGAAAACATACGCAAAAAAAATAATAATAATAATAAACAACCCCCATACACAACCAACGTATGGAAATAGATACATATGACGCCAAAAAGCAAGAGAATTGCGTACATACATAAATATGTGTGTGTGTGTGTGTGTGTGTGTGTGTGTTTGTGTTTTGTATTTTTTTAATTTTTATTTTTATTTTATCTTTTTATTATTTTTTAGTCTTATTTTTTTAATTTATGTATTTATTTATTTATTTTTTCTCCTACATAAATTTTATTATTTTTTATTATTAATTGGTAGTATTATATTGTATATATTATTGCATTTATGTGGCATATTCACATGTTGACACTATGTATAGGTTTCAATTTTGTTCTCTTATAGGTAATATATTCTTCTACTATATATTTATATTTTTACATATACTACCTCTTACCTTTTGCTTCCTTTTTGGAGTTTATTATCTTGTCCTATTTATTTTCTTTGTTATCTCTCTTAGTGCTTTCACTTTGTGTCTTGGGTGGTTTTGTCTCTCCCCCATGCTTGTTTTTTTGTCTTTATTTTATTTTACTTCTTTTGACTTGCATTGGGGTGTGTGCAATCCCTCTCTTCCAGGTCTCCGTAAATTGTGACCTTGTGCCAAATCTGCATCTTACATAATTTGACACCTCTTGCTCTCTCTTCCTGATGATGGATCACGTAGTGTGATTTGAAACGTTGATGAAAAATCTCTACACGATCTATTCCAGAAACTTAGCATTATAAATCATGGATTGTGGAAATCTGATTGCATTAAGAGTTATATGATGTTGATCCTAATTTTTTTGAGGTGTGGAGAAAGTGAAGAGCACCAAATCTGATAGATCACATAAGTAAGTATGATGAGTACTTCATTCAAGAAGGTATGTTGTTCAAAGATATTTAGTTGTGTATTCTTAGAAGTTCTATAAGGTTGAACCTGATTAAGAAAAAATATAGTGGTGGATTAGCTGGACATTTTGGAATTGGTAAGACATTGAGTGTGCTAAAAGAGAAGTATTATTGGTCAAAAATGTTTAAGGATGTTTAGCAATTTGTAAAGAGTTGTGGAGTTTGTCAAGTTCCAAAAGGGAGTGAGTCAAAATACTAGTTTTCATACACCTATTACTATTCTTGAGAAACCTTGGATTTATATCAATATGGATTTTATTCTTGGGTTGCCTAAGATAGTAAAAAGGTATGATTCCATATTTGTTGTAGTGGATAGGTTTTCTAAGATGGCTCATTTTATACCATGTAAGAAGACATCTAATGCTGATCATGTTGCTAAACTTTTCTTTAAGGAGATTATGAGATTGCATGGATTACCAAAAAGCATCATTTTTAACAGAGATAGTCATTTTGTTGGTTATTTTTGGAATACTTTGTGGAAGAAGACGGGTACTAAGCTGAAGTTTAGTTCTACACTTCATCCAAAAACATATGGATAGACAAAGGTTGGAATAGAACCTTGAATGATTTGCTAAGATGTTTAGTTGGGAATAAGCCAAGTAATTAGGAGATGCTATTAGCACAAGCTGAATTTTCATATTATAATTCTGTGAATAGGAGTACATGGAAGACACCTTTTGAGATTGTTACTAGAATGCATCCTAGAGGTATATCAGATTTGAGAAATGTTGTTGGTGAAGAAAAGAGAAGCACTGTAGGAGAAGAATTTGCTAATTTTATAGAGTTTTTGGATAAGGAAGTGAAGTTGAGATTGGAACAAAGTAATCAAATAGTCTCTAAGATAGTATGATTTTCAAGTTGGTGATGAGGTGATGGTTCTTCTAAAGAAAGGAATATTCCCAATTGGAACATACAGTAAGCTAAAGATGAAAAAATTTGGACCTTCTAAGATCTTGAAGAAGTTTGCTAGTGGTAATGCTTATGAAGTTGAGTTACCTAATGACATGGATATATGTCCTATATTCAATATTGCTAATTTGTATAAGTATCATGAGTTAGAGGATGAAGTTGTTGTATTAGACAATTATCCTAAGAAGCAGATTGAGGAAGTTGAATAGATATTGGATCAAAGAGTTAGCAAGAGTACAAGAGGAAAATATTACTATGAATATTTGTTGAAGTGGAAGAATATACCTATTGAAGATGTTTCATAGATTTCTCAATTTGAGTTGGATTCAGCTCAGGTTGGGACATCCCAATGTATTAGGAGAATCATTTCTTTCAAGTTTGGTTTTCTAATGTAGGAGCATCTTGGGTTGCCTTGTTATCCTGTTCATTTATTTTATCCATTCTACAATTCCTTCATGTGGCTAGTACTTCCTTCATGTTCCTACTAGTCCTTCATGTACCTTGTAGTTCCTTCATGCTCCTAGTAGTTCCTTCATGTGCCTAGAAGTCCTTCATGTGCCTTGCAGTTCCTTCATGTGCCTAACAGTTCCTTCATGTGCCTAGTAGTGCAGTTTTCTTCATGTGCCGAGTTACTATAGCAATTCCTTCATCTGCCAAGTTACCTACTGTATGCCAAGTGACTCCATGTGCCAAGCTACCTAGTGTATTTCGAGTGTTTCTTCATGTACTAAGTTACTTAGTGTATGTCATGTGTTAGTATTTGGACATGATTTCTGTGAGTTGACTTGCAAGATTTATTTTGATCGGGGCATTTATGTTAAGATCTTTTCTTGGGATGAGTCCAGATTGTTTTTGGGTTAGCCTTCATCTTATGGAATGATTCTAGAATTATTTGTAAGCCATTTTGGAAAGTATATATATATATATATATATATATAGTGTCTAGCTTAGAGCTAGGTAAGTTTTTGGAGGGAGAAAATTATAGAGCAGAACTAAAAGTACGAATTTGCAATTGGATCTTTGAATGTAAATGTATTGGTAATTGGTCGTAACCCAAAAAGCCTTACAGCTAGGCATGTATGTTGAATATTTGAAGAATCAATCAAGGTATTTCATTCTTCTTTCTCCTTTGGTTGTTTTTCCTCGTGTTTGCTTCCATTTTGTTAACTCTTGCAAGGTGGTTTGAATAGTTGGGTGAGCCTTTGGCCCTAGTTATTCATCCTCCCACCTGCGTCAATCTATATGGTACTTTTTTCTGCAAAGTAGCTCCAGGAATTAGATACATACAATGACTTACATTTCTCATTGATGGTAAACCATCAATAATATCCTTAGTAGCAATATCCTTATACTCATTCAACAATTGTATAATTTCTATTGGTACTCTGCTATCACTATCTACTATCACTCAATCATTACTACCAACACTCGGCCCTCTAGGCACTATGGCAAAATAGACTTGATTCTTCTTCACTTCCTTTTTAAATTGTTTCCCATTAAGCATGAAAAATTTAATTGTAGTGCAACTAACCTCATCTGGACTTTCAATCAAAGGCAACAATATTTGCTTCTTCCCATTCACACAAAGAGTATATTGATTCAATCTTCCATCATGCATAGCATATCTATCATATTTCCAAGGTCTACCTGGAATGGAATATGACAACAATCCATAGGCATAATATCACACAAAACTTCATCAATGTGATATCAAATCTTGAACTTCACAAGGCATTGATCACTTACCAATATCTTATCCTCATCTTGATTCATGAAACATGATAAGGTTTGGTATGTTTCAGCCTTTACAACTAAAACTTTGTAACTAGCTCTTCTAATGCCAAATTTGTAGAACTTCCACTATCAATGATCATTTTGCAGCATTTTCCATCCATCTTACATCTTGTCTTAAAAAGACTCCTCCTTCAAATAGGTTCCTCATCACTTCCCTTATTACATAAGGTTCTTCTCACAATCAAGTTTTCTCTAGCCTCAGGTCCTCTTGGTGAACTCTCATCATCTCCTTGAATCACATCAATTTTTTTTACCTTGCCACTTTTAGAGGATCTACATTCAAATGATCTATGTCCCTCTTTACCACATCTGAAATAATTACCATGATATCCACCTCTAGAATAAGAATTACATCTTCCTCGGTAAGAATTAGTACCTCCTCAATAAGAATTACTAATTTTCCATTTTTTCTTCCCTTTTTCATCATTCTTCCACTAATATTTTCATTTATCTTGTACAAAATTGTTAGATCCACCACCTTCACCATAAGATCTACGTCTTCTTCTCTAGAATCTACCATCTCTACCTCTTTATCTTTGTTCATGTTTCTTTTCTATGATCTCCTTAGCTTTCAAGGCATATTGATATGCTTCTTCAAAACTTTCCAACTTCACAAAACTTATTTCATCTTGAATTCTAGATCTCAATCCATTTATGTACCTTGTAATTTTCTCAACATCATCATCCACATGTCCAAATCTGGTGTCCAATCTATAGAATTCCTCAATATACTCTTTCATAGTCATGTCCTTTTATTTCAAATTTTGTATCTTTCTCAAAAATCTAACTTGGTAATTAGTAAGAAGGAATTTTTTCTTTACCTTTTTCACCATCTTTGGCCAAGTTTTGATTTTTTCCTTTCCTCTCCTTTGTCTACCAGTTTGCAAATATTCCCACCATAGTGATGCATGACCTTTCAACATAGTGACTACAATCTTCACCTTTCTATTATCAGGACTATTTTTATACTCAAAGAACTTCTCCATATTAGAGATCCAATCCAACAGAACATTGGTATCCAATTTTCCATTATAAGAACAACCTCTATAGTAGGCTTTGAATTTTCCCTACACAACACTCTCAACAACCTTGCGTCATCTTGGTCTTCTTTAGGTTTTGGATTAGGATTTGGTGCTACTACTTCATCATCACTTACATCATCAAGATGTGCTCCTCTCCTCTAGGTTGTTTCCACAACATCTAATATGGTTACAATTTGTCTCAATGCATCTAATATTACATTATCAACATTTCCTTTACCTAGAACCATCTTTACAAATCAGGTTCCTAGAAGATTGTAACCCTCTATAAGTTATAGGTCAAATCTACAAATCTACAACCCTACAACCCTACAACCCAATTCATTCTGGGTTCTACACAATCCAATCACCACAAGGATGAACCTCAAGCTCTAATACCACCTAAGATAGGGAAGAGATGAATAACTAGGGCCAAGGGCTCACCCAGCTATCCAAACCACCTTGCAAGAGTTAACACAATGGAAACACAACACATAGAACAACAACCATAAGAGGAAGAAGAGAAACTACTTGTTGATTCATCAAATAATCAACATACATGCCCAGCTCTAAGGCCTTTTCGGTTATAGTCAGATACAAAATATATTCAAGATCAAAGATCCAACATAAAATTCATAGCTCTAGATACATATGCAACAAAATTTCCAAACTTTTGCATTCTGCTTCAAAATCCATCCAAAAAATTGCTCTAATTCTAAGCCTAAACACTCTATATATACTTACCAAAATGGCTTATAGATCATTCTAGAACATTACATAAGAGGAAGGCCAACTCAAAAAAGATCTAGACACATCACAAGAAAAGATCTTAACATAAATGTTGCAATTGAAATAAATCCCACAAGCCAGCTCACAAAAATCACATCCAAATGCTAACACTCAGCATAAGTAGGGAAACTCGGCATAAGAAGGGTCACTCAACATACACTAAGTAACTCAACACATGAAGGAACACTTGGTCAACACTAGATTGCTATAGTAACTCAACACTAACTGCTATAGTAACTCAACATCAACTATGTGCTACAATAACTCAGCATCAACTGAGTGCTACAGTAACTTGGCACCAACTTGCATAATGAACAAAAAAGAGTAGGATAACAAGGCAACCCAGGATGCTCCTACATCAATTCACAACAAAAAATTTCCTACCATGCATACATTGAAAAAATTTGTGTCCTTCTTGACCACATCTAAAATAATTACCTCTAAACCCACCTCCACTTGTCCTCCTTTTCAGATAAATAGGCTTTGGTTCATCTCCCAGACTTGGTTTAGCTTATGTTGAGCTATCCTAATTCTCTTTTCCTCTAGCATTACCTTGAATTTTCCTCTTCAACTTATCCTCTACCTTTAGGGTGTATTGATAAGCATCATCAACTAAAGAAATATTCAACATACCAAACTTATCCTGAATATTGAATCTCAAACTATTAAAGTATTGAGCTACCATTTCCTTTGACAATTCTCTATGCTTAGACCAAATAGTAAACTTGTAGAACTCTTTGATGTAATCTTTCTTATCTTTTAGCCTCAGATTCTATAATCTCTTAAGAAACTTAAGTTCATAATCAAGAGGGATTAAATTATCCTTCAACTTAGTCACCATCAATTCCCATCTAGTGATCTTCATTTCACCTTCCTCCTCTCTTTCTCTTTGCATTTCTTTCTACCAAAAAGTGGCATGTCCTTTCAACTTAATTTGTGCCAACCTCACTCTAAATGGGTCATCAATATCCTCAACCTCAAATTAGTCTTCCAATTCACCAATCCAATCAACTAAGTCTTCAGGAATCAAAGTACCTAAGAAATTAGAAACCTCCATCTTATTATTTAGCTTTAATTGAAATCTAAGTCTAGCAAACTCACCAACCCTACTTCCAATAGGTCTCTCCACATAATTAGTTCTATCCTTTCAACTAGATCTAGTAACTTCAAAGCCTTCAGTGACTTCCTGATAATTACTTTTAGTACCCATATTCCTAGGTATGCCACTTAAAGCACTCACAATTTCAACAATCATGTCACTCTTCAACAATGCAATCTTAGATCTAAAGTATACTCTAATCTTCTCTAAGCTCCTTTCCTCCACAAAATTAGTATGAGAATCAATTTACCTAAGGTACAATATTCTCAAAGGTATCTTCCAACTTTTTTGCAAACCCTAACCAATAAATCCACAAATCTAGAAGATCAATCATCTCTGCAAGATCAACCTTCTCCAATCCAAGATTCTCATGCAAACTATTGGAACTTTGGTGATTTATCAACACACTTAATAACAACATTTTCTCTAATACCACCTGATGCACTGAAGTGAAGGAGTATCCATAAAGAAGATTTACTTGCGCTCAGAAAATAACCACATAGTGGAAATACAATAACAATGCAATATAAACACAAGGTATGATACCAAATCACAACTCTTTATTCTTGGAATAAATAATTACTTGCAATATACTCAGTTGTAATTTTTTCTAAGTTAGGGACAAATACAAACAAAAAATACAATATGATTTTTGAAAGATCCAACAAGATCCAACTTACAAACTCAATCCTAGCTAGTCAAGATCCACAACTAGATAAGAACAGCAAGAAGAATTCACACTTATGTCCTCAAGTCCACCAATCCTCTAGTTCTTAAGCCACAACTACTAGCTCTTCAAAATTTGCATCCTCTTATCCAAGATGGATTACCACCATCTAATAGCTAAAAACTCCACAAAACCCCTTACTTATACCCAACTAAGCCACAAGTCAACCCAATTCATTACAAACTAAATTAAATCTCTTACATTAAATATATGTTGAGCCACAAGTTAGTTACAACATAAATTAAATACCCATACATAAATTCAATTCCAAAATTTAGCTTATAGACAACTCATCACCAATAGGAACCAAGACAAAGGTGAGCATCAAAAATACCAAGCTAATCACCAATAAATTATCAAGCATTGTCAAGCTCCCAGTGCATATTGAGAACTACAAAAAAATTTGAGATCCTAGACCTTGCCAAGCTCCAAAGCATTGCCAACAATTAGAGTGTATGCCAAGCACCTAGAGTATGTCAAGCTCTGAAGTAAAAACTATGCCCAATAGTGACCAAGCATCACTCATTTTGTGACCTAGTTCACAACTGCAAACCAAAATACCTCTAACATGTAGGATTGCAAGAAAGCCTAGCATGATCCTACATCACAATATCAAGAAGAAGATACCATTGGACTATTTAAGGAAGAGAACTCAAAAGAGTTTGATGAAGCAATTGCAAATTTAATTTAAAGGAATGGCACCCTAAATGAAGAAGTTGGGAATTTGAAAAGAGAATAAGAAAAAAAGTGAATATTTTGTGTGAGATATTTGAATTGAAAAAATAAGAAAAAGAAGAAAAAATCATTATTGAAGAAGAAAAAAGAGTATTGGAAAACAAACTTGAGGAGAAGTCATCAGATGTACAAAAGCTTTCCAATACTATACTAGATCTGATGAATCAATTGATGATTGCAAATCAAGAACTCAATAGAAAAGACATTGAGATTGCAACCATGAAATCAAAGAGTGATATACTATAGAATGACTCAAGAGAAGAGAAGGAATTCATTAAAATATTAAATAAACCTAGTGATACCATAAAGTACTTCGAACAATTGATGAACATGCCAAGGAAAAATGGTGATGGGATATTTTACTACTGAGGTAGGAGAATCATCTAAAAGTGGTGAAAAAAGGAGTAATAAAGGTAAGATCAATTAACCCACTTCTCATCATTGTAGAAAACTAGGTCACACAAAAAATGTCTATAGGAGAAATACTATAAATCAAAACCATAAGTAGAAATACAAGGGACACTACGATAACCGCAAGAAGAATGAACATCAGGGACATGAATGTAGGATAAAGACCACCAACAATAATAAATTTGAAGGTTACTATTACAATTTTTAGAAGTATGGACACAAAGCATATTAGTGTAGACATAAACCTAGTGGAAATCAAATAATTTAAAAAAAGGTATATCATCCAAGTAATTATTATAATTGGCATTATAATACAAAGTAAAATTGTTACCATTGTGAAGAATATGGTCATATTCCTGAAAATTACACAAGGAAACACTTTACGGTAAATTACGATAGAGGGTTGAATGAGATTATATGTTTTAGTTATCTTAAGACTGGTCATCTAAGTAGAAACTACCTAACTCAGTCACCTACACTAAGCAATGAGTTCAACAAAGAAAAAGGAAAGGTTGATAATGAGAAGGTGAAGATGTAGATGAACAACTATTGGAGAAAGAAGGAAGATTGCAACACTTCAAATCAAGATGAGGTCACTTTATCTAATGGATTTGGTGATCACATTATGCCTAACTATGAAATCAAAGGTATGTGTGGAATTGACACTTGAAATGATATATTTTGTATTATTTACAAGTAATTAAGTAATGAAAAGGATCAATAAGAATCTATTAAGATGCACTGAAGTGATTAGGAGAAAGATAGAATCTATCATTTTGTTTTTTTCTTTTATTTCTCATGCCAAGTTTTGAAAGTATTGCAGTAACTGCTAAATAATAAGGTCATGTAGTGACTATTGAGCTAGCTATGCTAGCCAAGTGAATCAAAAAATATTATGGTAGCCAAGCTTATAATTTCATATGCACTAAGCATTAATTGTAAGGTTTCAAAGGCTATATGCTCAATTTTTTAACCCATTTTTAGTTACTAGAATATTGAAGAGTATGAAGGAAATTTGACAAAGAGATTCTAGAAACTACATATTAGATTCAACTACTACATGACATTCTACATCAATTTGAAAGGTATTTCACTTATGCTAAGTTATATTGTTTCACATTTTTGTAAACCCTAGCAAGTGAAATATAGCAGCGAGTTCATCGATGGAAGTAAGAAAAGAAGGGCAATAGGGTTTTAATGTTCATTTAATCAATAATGATGTGAGACAACCTCAATTTTGATTTATTCCTAAGATTTCATATAAAGGAGACCCTTTTTGTGCATTATCTACTATACCACCCAAGGCTTTGATGATTCAAGATGTGAGACACTCTTACACATGGAAGGTTAGAGAAATTGGATAAAGAACAAAAAGAGGGAGAGAAGATAGAAGAGGATAAGTTGATTCCTACACATAAGGAGAAAATTTCCATAAAGACACTAGTTACTTTACCAGTCTCTACATTTCCTCTCAATAGCCAGACTCTTTAGCAACCAAGCACACAAGAAACACCATTGTAGATAGCAAGGACAAGTACAAACACACCCAAGAGTGTTGAAACTACATAATTTGAGGATGTAATATATTTTATTCTTTGAGATCCATTATCAAATAAAGCTATTTTATAGAAACTTGTTCACATAGTTGACAAGATAAAGGATGACAAGCTAGAGACCAATATTAAATTATTGAAATAATCTAAGAGAAAAATTTTACAGAATGGTCATGGGTAAGATATACAGTGTCATTGCATTATGAATCGTTTACTTGTCAACCAAAATAGATAGTTTGAAGAAGGTATTAGAGAAAATTTTCTCTCTCTATACTAAGTTGTGCAGCATTGATATATTTACCAAGGAGACTTAGCAGTCTATTGACAAGCTACAAGGATATTTAATTTTGACATGTACTATATTGAAACAATGTCCTAGTACTATTCAACTACATTTTTAGAGGTTACTATCAACACAAAGTAGGCTTGTCATGTTGCAAGCCAAGGGTGCAAACATAAGATCTACATTGATCAATATATAGTCTATGTTGACCCCTCACATGAAATTTTTGTAGAAGGAACTAGCTTATGTTGAGACATTGATGAAGAAAGATTTCTATCTTTCTACTCATGAAGGCTTAGTTGATATGGAAGCACAAATAGAAATTCAAATTCAATCTCTAGATGTAGCCACTAACAATTGGGATTTAGCATTGAAAATCATTATGAAATTACATCAACCATTTTTGGACAAATACACTTTAAGAGTAACACCTAAATCACATAAGTGTCAAAAAAGGGGAATTATATAAATTTTTAAAATTTTGAAGATTTTTTCAAGGAAAATATATATGTAAAGGGAGTTATAGAATAGAAGTGAAGCATTTATTCAAGGGGAGTAAAATAACAAGGTAATTTCAACTTTTTTGCAAATTTTGAAATTTTGAAGATTTTGTATACAAGCCAAGCAAACAAGATACAATGTCTAACTTATCCATGAAGAAGGAATTTATATGCCATGAGAAAGTGTTTTTTTCACTCATGTCATAGGGGGAGATTGTTAATCTCATTATGGTTTTAACATTTTAGTAAGAAAATAGTTAGTCATTATCTAGCAAAGAATATTGCAAGCCAAATGTGTAGTGTATTTTGAGTTATCAATGTGAGTTGAGCGAACAAAGCATGCTAAGCATAAGAATCTAGACAATACATGTCAAGTAATATGACAGTTAGTATCAAGCACCAGTAGGTGTTGAGTAGTAAGTATGTGCTAAGTCACTCAGGCATTGAACAAATAGAAGGTGTTGATAAAATAATGTGTGTCGAGTGATTCTGGTGTTGAGAAATAATAAGTACTGAGCTATTTAGGAGCTAAGTATTAACAAAAAAAGAACAATAAAGGCTAAGCATCAGAGCCTATTGATGTTGAGTGAATAGTCTATGTCATATTTTTTTTAGAATGAAATAAACTTCTATGTAAATCATTTTTTTCCAACATGAACATGAATTTTTGATTATAAGAAATACAGAGAAGGCCATATTATGCATCACTATGCTATGCATGCAACTAATTAGATTGAGGCAAGAATTAGGTAGCAATATGTATCAACCACAATTGTTGATTCTAACCTAATTTCATCTCCATGATGATTATAAATGATGTAAACCTAAGGGTAACATATATTGCAAAGGAGGATATTAAGGATAGTATATGGTATGAAAGAAACATGGAGAAGATGGATAAGAAAAATTTATGTAATTGAATTAGTATAAGAAGAATAGAGACAAGCAGTGAAAGGTTAGAGAAGATAGATCTAATCGAGAGGATCAAGAGATAGCTAGTGAAGAGGAGATCTAACATTAAGCACTAAGGTGATAACTAAAGGATTAGGTGCTAAATCATTCTAATAGGTGATATAGAGTAAATCTCTTAACAAAGTAGCCTTAATAGGCTTTTATAAATCTCTTAACTGAGTGCTTACTTTATTGTGATTTTATTTAAACCCTATAGCAAGGTGAGACATAATAGTCTTCGTAAGCCTTTAATAGGGAAGACCTTTAATAAGGTAGATCATAATTTACAATCAAAACTTTGTAGCCTTAATTGGCCACACTTTATTATTGTAGCAATGAATATTTGTGGGTGTCATCCCTATAATACCCCAAAATTGGCACATTGCCATATTAACCAACTTTGGTTTATTCAATTATTCCTAAGTCCCATTTTACTAGGTAATTCTAATCCTAATAATCACTACTTGACCTAGGTGTCAAATGTAGAAAATCTTAATCTGCATTAATCATATTATTTATTTAATTCCTAAATATTGACTCAAGTTAGCTCCATTAACCTATTTATTTTATTTTATTTAATTATAAGTGTTCTACTTTAATTAAATTAAAATTACCAGTTTAGCTAATATATAAAGGAATTAAATACATTTAATTTAATAAGATATCTCCTCTTTTGAATTATTGAGTTTAATTATTCAATTAGTTAAAGTTATCCATTTATAATGTCATATTCTATTTTAATAAATTAAATATTCTCAAAAAAGTGATTGGTTAACTCCTTTTATCACTCAAAAAGGAATCGGTTAGCTCCTTTAATCACTCAAAAATGAATCACTTAGCTCCTTTTATCACTCGAAAAGGAATCAATTAGCTCCTTTTATCACTCAAAAAGGAATCAGTTAACTCCTTTTATCACTCAAAAAGGAATCAATTAACTCCTTTTATCACTCAAAAAGGAACTAATTAACTCCTTTTATCACTCAGAGGAACCAATTAACTCTCTTTTCATAAGGAAGTTTCCTTTATGACTAGCTCTCCTCTTCAATCTTGATTGTCCACTTTGATTAATCTCGACTATCAATCACCTCTTGGATTCTATAAAAGATTCTCTCCATTCCTCATTATGGAGGTTGAAAATTGGAATTTGCATGAAACTTATACTAAAATTAATACTCACTTTTCTCACATTTGCATAGCTTTATGTCTTTCATTGTAAAATCATTTAGATTTTAAATATGCATTCATTTCACATACTATGCTTCTTCATTTCTTAGATTAATAATTGCATCTCTCATCTAGATAAATTGCACTTTCATTTAGCTGCATAAATCCTTTGTTCTAGAGGTTTGGTTGTATGTTTCTCATTCTAAGAGTAAACGCATAATCCTTCTAGTTAGAAGATAATAGGTCACTCTGTTAGACTTTTTGAATAAATAATACAATGTTTATTTCAAGATGATCTCGTAGGTAATAACCATGTTGAAGTGTTTGTGAGGATTTGAGGCCCGCATTTCACACACACAATCCCTACCCTAGTTTTACCTTCTCATTGGAGCATTTCTAGGTAACAATTTTTTTTTGTGTTAATTTTATTTATGTTATGGATTTGATGCATGTTCACATATTTTAGTTTACATGTTAAGTTATGAGATGGATTAAGGTGAAAAGTTTTAAGTATTGATTCATCTAATAGGTGATATAGAGTAAATCTCTTAATAGAGTAGTCTTAACAAGCTTCTATAAATCTCTTAATCATGTTTTTACTTCATTGTGAGTTTGTTTAAATCATTTATCAAGGTGAGACCCAATAGTCTTTGTAAGCCTTTAATCAGGAAGACCTTTAACAAGGTAGATCATAGTTTATGATCAAAAAATTTAGCCATCATTGGCCACGCTTGATTGCTAGAGCAATGAAGATTTGTGGGTGTCATCCCCACCCCACTTTTACCTTCTCATTGGAGGGTAAAAAATACTTGTTTTATATGTTAATTTACTTTATGTTATTGATGTGATGCATGCTTGCATATTCTAGTTTATGTGTTAAGTTGTAAGATGGATCAAGGTGAAATATTTTAGAGGTAAAAATTTTTAGTGTTGATTCACCCCCACCCCCTTGTCAGAAATTATTTTCCCATTGTTATTTCCAACACAATAGGGGGAAAATTTATGATTTTTAGACTTTCCAATCTGGATGTTTTGTGGGTATTTTGGGGAAATCTTAGATTCATTCTTTCAACCTAGGTTGTTCATCATGTTCTTTGCAATTTTTCTTGTTGTGGTCTCTAAGTTTTTGGTGTCTTTAAGTTTGAGTGCAATAAGACTCTAAAAGGTTTGAGGTGGTATGGGATAAATGTGGGTGGGAAAATATAGCAAAGAGAACCTATTTCTTGTTAGAAATTGAAGAATCACATGAGGATTTGAGAGATTTTGAAGGAGAGAGTGCCTTAATTTATTTATGGAGAATCTCCATGGAAGAAACCCTATGGTTACAAAAAATATTCATAAAAAATTAAGCAAAGGATCATTGATTTTTAAAGGAAGGAAGATGATTTTGAATAAATACATGATCTCGTAGGTTTCTAGAATTCTGGTAGTGGGATTTTCTTTATAGATATTCAAATTTATCAGAGGCTAAAATAAATCTCTTCCCAAATAATGAAGAGGAGAAAGAAGCACTAGTTAAAATGTGAAAGAATTATTATACTTTGATTAATTAAGAAAAGTTAGAGGACAGTGTTGAGGGTAATAATGTATTATAATACCTTGGATAGACATTTTTTCCATAATTTTCTACTACCATCTTGTGCCTTTAAACCATTTTGGGCACAATAAGAAAATTTCCATATATTTTTACCTATTTAATCCTCTCAATACTAGCATTTATGGTATCTAGTCTTAGGACGTTTCTAATCCCTATATCATGATGGATTAATAGTTCTCATATATAATCATATCAAGGATAACTCTATAGGAATGCACATTCATGAGAACCCTAAATGTGGTGAGGAAATGAAAGATTTTTTCTCCTTTGATGATGAAAATTTCTCCAAAACTTATATGAGTGAGGGCTCTATGTTGGAATATGAATACGAAAAAGCATTAAGAGAAAAGGAAAAGGAAAAACCCCTAAAAAGACTCCTACAAAATATGTAGGGATGAAAAGAAAAATTACTTAACAAGAAGTGTCAACTGATGAAGATTATAATGAGAAAGGTATTACGATGGATAATGATAGGGAAGGATCATATATAGAGTAGAAAGAAAAATAACTATATCCCTTGAGATTTATTTAAAGGTAAGGAGACCATTTATAGGACTTCTTCTTTACCTTTCTAAAATTTCCCTTTTAATGAAAACACTTCCTTTAAGAGGATAACCTTAAAGACAATTCATTCCAATCTAAGGAGATTGAGAATAGGAGAACTCTAAAGTTGGAGGACATAAAGATAAGAGTCCCAAGATAGAAAATAAATTGGGATATTGAGGATAAGGAAATGGGAGATGTTAACTTAGATTAGATTATTTCCACCCTCTATGCTTATTCTCTATTATTCTATTAGGGAGTTTGGGCTTGAAATCCTTTTGGATGGATAGGATTTTGTTTTGGATTATTATAGGGTAACTAAATGTATTTTTCGTGAATTTAGTGGTGTCCATCTCAAGATAAAGGTTCTAAAGGTAAAATTTGATATGTAAAACATAACAATCACTGATATGGGGATGGTATATAATGTCAACCTGATTGAAGGGAAAAAAGATGGGAGCTAGGGAGAAAGGGATGGGTATTTAGGATCTTAATGATTTGGAGAATAGGGTCTTGGATTTGGAAGGTAAGGATAACAATGTGGATTCTTTTGTTAGGAGTATTTCAGACCAAATCTTCAAGATTTTGAAAGCTTCAAATGAACACATTAATGTCCTACTAAAAAGGATAGATAATACAACCTTAGACAAGGCCATTATTCATGTGGTTAATGCTAAAGGCTCCTCCATGTATTTTTAAGCTAGCCCTAGTAGTAGAACCAAAGCACATATTAGGAAGAAAGAGTTACCTCCCTATAATGAAGTTAAAAGAAAGTAAAGAAATTTTTTGGCGATATGGAGACATTCGAGATAGAAGAGGTAAATCTTTTGAAGTGATTACATTAGTAGTACTAGGTTTTATCCCTTTCCAAGTTGGATTTTTCATTTTTTGGTTATCTTTGTGTTGTTCGATTAGTTGGCTAGATTTTCTTTATTTCCATACTTGTCTTCTATCTTCTATTATTTTGTATTTGGGATTTAATGGATTATATGTATTTTGTACATGATACATCATAGTCAACTAGTAGAGACCCTTGCACTATTTAATTATGAGGAAAAATTATTTACCCATATTATGTCTTGGTTGAATTTTATAGATCTATTTTCCTTAAACTTTCATAGAATACTTTAAAGCATCCTAGTGTGAAATCTGAAAGATAATTACAATAATCACTAATATAGAAGTTATATCCTCTTACAACCTTTCTATCCTCCTTTATTTTATTATATGAATTCTATGTAAAAAAATTCTAACCTATGTAACTTGGTAATCCATAGGTTGTACTTCATTTTGAGGTTTTAGTGTATAACTTGCAACAAAATTAATAATAGAGATAATATTACCTAGAAGGGAAAATTTTCCTTACATAAATTGATTTTTTGATCTAACCATTTAACTCTATGTGAATGACCTATGCACTCATGTACTAGTTTCCCTTGAAAAATATTCATAAAATTATGTAGAGGTAGATGATGGAAATATAATTTATATATGGGAAATGTAAAATTTTCCAAGTTTCCTTATTTGGCTACTAGCACTTAAATGGCTCAAGGAGGTCAAAACCAAACCAAAGCTTCATCTGATGCCCTAAATGATTTGAATCACTTATTTATGATTAATTTGAGGTAATCCCATAGGTTTTGGGATTCTAGGTGGTGGGTTTGTACTCAAACTCCAAATTGCTCCTTGTAGGCTTAATTTTTCTCAAATTAATACAATTGAGACTATTTTTTCAATTTTCTCACAAATTTTTCAAATAACTTGAAAAATAAATTACATTTTAAAATACCAATTTCTCTTCTTTACAACATATCATCAAATTTTTTGGGGTTGTTTAGGATTGTGTCCTTGTTGTACCATTATGGCCCCCCCTTTTAGGCTTAAAATCCATGCTTTTACAAAGGAGGTAGAAGAAATAATATGTTCCCAATTAATTGATTATACGATAAATTTTAGTCTCTTAGTTCATTTTCTATAATAACTCCAAAAACCTCCTCACCCTAAAATGAGAGTTTTTTCATTCAGCTTACCCCAGTCAATTTTGGGATCAATTCTTTGATTATAGAAAACATCTTGTATATATTAAAACTCATCCAATCATAAAAAAATAGGCTCCTTCAGCCAAAACTCTTGTTTCTATATGTTAGCCTCAAGTTTCCATCATTTTACTCCACAAAACTCATAGGGTACCCTTGCAGATCTTAGTTTCTTTGCATGAAATGTGTTAGTACATTAATGTAGATTTTATTAGTATCCTGTTCCTTGAGAATTATAAATCCATTCAAGTAATGGATCACAAAATCCAAAGTTTTACCAAAACTAGTTAATTAAAACCTTGATTTCCTTCCATGAGTCAATGTAAATAAAATTCTAATGTTCTAGTAGATAATAAAAAACATGTAGAATTAAAAATATGAATCAAACAATAAATAACAACCCAAATTCAACATCCAATCATACAATCATTTGTATATTCACTACTCTTTCTTTTCCATCCATAAAAAGGAATTTAAAGATGTATTTCAACTTCTTGAATTGAATCCAAAAGGTTAGATGTTGAAAAAAATGCATTATAATAATAAGATAAAAATTCCCTTCTAAATCTAGGTAATCATTATAGTTCAAATTTTTGAATTTGTTACTTCTTACTTATCAACTCTTTGAAACTTATAACCTATAAAACTTTAATAAATTACTTTATATGATTATTATAAGTCCTCTTAAGCTATTTTAGATCACTTGGGTACTATTGACCCCCCTTATGTTAACAATTAGTGTCATGACCCTTAGGACCATTATTCTTTAAATTGGTATAATTTTCTCCAAAGGAAATTATTTGATCCAATAGACTCCATTTGATATGATGAACTCCATAGTCATTGTATGCTTTCTCCCTACCTCATTGATCCTAGTTGAAGGCCTTGGTGATCATGCACCATAAAATTTGTTGGAAATAATCAAGATTGGCTAGGTTACTAAGAGGTGAGGGGTGAATCTATAACCTCAAAAAATTTCATAAATTGAGCACATAACAATGTAAATCATTCACCATTAATTGATCTACTTTTACTGCATGCATAAGAAATTGAAAGATAAACATTCATGACACATGAACACAGAATTTGGTGTCCCAAAAACCTTTCAAATAGAAAGTAAAATTGGAGTGGGGATGATACCCATAAAACTTCACTACTACAGTATAAAGTTGGCTTGTTAAGGCTTACATTGACCACTTTTGATGATCTACCCTATTAAGAGCAATTTGGACTGTTAGATCCACCTTGTTAGAGGTTTTACAAACATAAAAAGATGTATGCACTCTATTAAGGGATTTGAAGAAAGACTGTTAAGTCTACCCTTTTAAAGAATTTAGAAAATTTATTCACCTATTAAGATGAAATAGTAGATCTGACTTACAACTAGATTGCTGATTAGATCATTGAAGTATAAATCACCTCTTGTGATTGATATAACCTTTCTACTCCTTGTTGACCTTGTTGAATACTCTACTCTGCTATTGATTCACATTTTCTTTTCTCAAAAATTACATATCCACACATCCACTCACTATCTTTTCATACATTACAAATGATACAACACATTAAATATATACAATTTCAATATTTACAATTACAAGGTTAGCTAAAACATAAGTAAACAAAATATTACTGATTCGGCCAAATAGTAGAAACTCAGGTTCTATAAGCTGACTTGGTGACCTTCTAATACTTGGTGTCCACTGCATTACTTGACATCGTCATGAAGTAGCTTCAAACTTGGTAACCATTGGAGACTCAATAGATATAGTGTCACTTGGTAGATATTGAATCCTTTGTTTACCTTGCTTTCACTCAACAAACACTTCACATCCATCACTCGATAGATACTAGCTTCACATCACACAAACTAATGACTCAATAGACACTGGGAATCTCAGTGACCACTATCTACCTGGTGATAATTGTTGGACTACACACTATCTGTATTCACTTGGCAGCTTCAAGAATGCTTGGTGTGAACTTCTTAACTGATGAACTTACTTGGAAACCATTGAATTCTTGGTATAAGATGTTGACTAAGTGATGAGCTTGGTAACTATATAGAATTGAATAGGTGTTGTCAATAATGAAAAATATAACATAATGCCAACAATCTCCCCCTTTGGAATTCGTGAAGAAAACACTTATAAACCAAAGCTTATGTACACTGACACATTGATTTTGATTTTTAAAATTTATCTTTGTAAGGTTATTGTATATACAATTGTACATGTTTCCCCCATACATAAGTCATAATACATATATAGTTGTTCATCCTTTCTGTACATATACCAATATATTATCTCCCCCTTTGTCACCACATATCTCTTACCATCTCTTACTCCCCCTTTTTGACAATAATGCCAAAGAGTTATGCAATATATTCAAATAGAGACATCAAAATGTGAGAGAAACTCATAGTGTACCTTGAGAATAAGAGCAAAAGTGTTATCCCAGTTGTCTTACAAAATTTTCTAGGTGGAGAGTGCCACTTGAACTTCTACTAAAAGTTCAATCATATGATCTGCAATAGAAAAATTGTTATCCTGGACCAATGTTTTTGAATATGCAATATGTTTTTGTATTGTGTCCATGATTGGAAGGATCATGTTTTGTATATCTATCAATGTGGACCTGATCCTGGCTTCCTCTCTTAGCAATTCTACTTGCATATCTAACAAAAATTTGACATTAATATGATGTGTTGAGCTTGAGTTGGGGTCAAGTTGCAGCCTTTAAGGACTAGCCTTCATATCTATATCATTGTTATTCAATTTCTCCTTTATCTCCTTGGTATACTTGGTAACATGAAAAAGTTTTCCAAAAAGAGATGTCATATTGGTGAAACAATGCTCAAGATTACTCAAAATTGAAGATAGCTCTACCCGATTAATAGCAATGTGCTTAAGCACTTTATTATCAAATGTTTTCTCTGCCTTCTCAATTAGCTTTTCTTGACTAGATGTATCCTCATTGAACTTATTGACTACTTCTTCCAACTATAGCAAAATGTGTTGAGATGAATCCACATCAAGACCTATAGCCTTTTTTATTATATTCTTTTCATTCTCAATTACTCTAAACTCTCTATCTCTTTTAGCTCTTAATTGCTTCTGCCTTGCCTTTTGTTCCAAGAGCTAACTCACTAGTCTCATTTCTTCAACTATAGTAGTATTTAGATCCAACTTGGGAATTAAAATTTCTTTGTTCAAATCAATATCATCATCAATTTCTTTACTAGTAAGTAGAAGTTTTAGAGGTATCCTTGGTTCTACTTCTGACATTACTATCTTGGACTTTGAAATAGGAACAATTGTAGAGATAGCTAGGCTTGTAGTAAAAACTTGAATGGGGCAAACTAGAGGAGAACTAAGAGAAGTACAAACTGAATCCAAAATTGATGTGCTATCCAAAATTGAAGTAACAATAGGTGGAGCAAAAACTAGAGTACTTACAATAGAAGAACTTACTAGAAGAAACTTTGGTGCTAACAAAGTTGTAGTAGTCAAAACTGTAGAACATGATGATGAACTTACTGTACATGCTACAGAAGAAGTTGACACAATTGTAGAACTAGATGCTTCACAAACTGCTGATGTAGATGACTCAAGAGCTAATGAAGAGGAGGTTTGTAATTTAGTAGATGAAGTGGTAGATAATTCCATTATTGATACCTAGAGCTGAGAGGTAGCAAATAGTGACTGAATAGATGATGTTCCTATAGTAGATGCAATCATATTTGTTGAAGCTATTTCCAAACTAGATGATGTGGTAGTCTTCGGTGGAGAGTGAGGAAGGGAGGCTATAACTTGTGCCGCTATTCTCATTGGATCATTCTCTTCATCTCCTTCCTTGTCTTCCTCATCAGCTTCTTCCTCTTTCTCTTCATCATCATTATTTAATGCCTGATAGTCCTCAACATCAAAAGTGACACATGGAGTGTTATCTTCTTCATCGTTGTCACTATCATCATCATCCTTGATTTCTACTAGATCTTCACTAGGCTTGTGCAGATGATAGATGTTTTTCCACATGTTTGTAGCATCTCTAACCATGTGCTCAATGCCTTTAATCAAAATCAAACATGTATGAAATTAGATCATCATTTTACCTTCATTCTTTTTCATTGCTACCTTAGCTTCTATATCTGTAAGATTAGGTAGTAGCTTTCTCAAATATTTCTCATACATATCTTTTGCTATCTGTACAACTAGTTCCCACCTTGGTTGTAATCTTTCCAATAATTCATTTGAAATCTGAGGGGCAATTTGATAACAAAAAATATTTTCATTTTCCCATTTTATTGACTTCGAGCTCCTCAATTTGCATCATCTCAACATTTGTTCTTGTCTCAAACTTTAAGGCTTTGAAGTTTGTGATGCCTACACCTTCTTCCATTTGTTTAAACCTTTCTTCAAAGGTGAGTGGGGGCTTATTCAATACAACTTTGTTGCCACCTTTCCTTTTTGATCTCCTTGTAAATACAATTGTAGAGGCTTTGGGTGGCTTCATAATGATTATCGTGCCCTTCTTTTTCACTAACTCTTCCTCCTTCTTAGATTCCTGCACTTCTTCTTCTTTAGATTCCTCAATATCTTCACCTTTACCCTTGGTAAGCATGAGAGGGGCACTTGTAGTTTTCAACTTGGCTACCTTCCTCTTGCCTTTTTGATTTCAAGCTCCATTCTAGTTTTGGCTTCTTCATAAGTTCAAAAAATAGGTAGCTTTGGATCTACTGGCTCATTCACCAAGGCTTCAATAATGTCTTTAGTTTCATCCATGTTAACCTCATATGGAAGAGGTTTTACCCATGCAACTCTAGGCTTGACTTCCTAGATATACACTCTATCACAATCAACCATAAAACATACATCATCTTTATAGTCTTCAACTTTCTTGGGAGGAATCTTGAACCTGTTGTTCATCTTCTCCTTAAAAACTTCAAAGTAATTGTCCATAATACTATCAAAATTTTCACTCATTTCTACAATGAAATCATTAATCTAATACAAAATTGGAGTATCTTTCCTCCATACTACTGAACCTTTTGATGGAAAAAACTTTTGAACATAAAAGAAAAGACATGTTAACAAAGAACCAAATTTACAAGGGTTGTTCTTTGATGTCCTGATATTGTCCATATTCTTGTTTAGTTGCTTCAAAAATAACTTTGATAGATCAAATTCTAGATTTTTCTTTACAACCTTATATCCTAGATCAATTACCTTACCTGGCACACTATTCAAATGACTGGAGCTATAAATCTTGTGAGAAATGATGTGAATACCAAACATTAATTCTACATTAGATACCATGCTAATCTTTAGACCTCTACCATCCCACTCGGCTAGGGTTTTCTTTTGAAGCTCTTCCCAACCTGGGGTTTTGGTAGTTTTGGCCTTATTTAGCATAGGGAGACCAATAATCTTATGAATAATTTTCTTTGTGATCAACACTAGCTATTCTAACCACAACTGACCATTATACACATGATTGAGAATACACCTGATCCACTTAATTTGAAAATTCCTTGGCATATGTGGAATATGAGTTAACCCTTTGACCTCTAGATGCTTATGCTCAGGTTTCAAAGAACCATCAACACACATTTCTCCTAGGGCACTATCCATCTCTAGGGTTCTAATTTCATGAACAAAACACTTAAAATGAGTGCAAATATCGTTAATTAGGAGTACGTTTGGAGGAATTTGAGATTGAGCTCCATTTGTATCTAGTGACTCTGCAACTACTGAAACTAATTTGAAATTTGGCACTTACCATTCCACACCTTTTACCAACATCTTAGAACCTCTTTTTTCCTTTTTGTTGTTGGTGCTTTTGGATGCCATGGCTGCTCGGTAAATGAGAAATTTTTTTGAACAAATCTTCACTGCAAATTCTCTTGAGATTTCTTGGATGCACCTGGAAATTGCTTTGCTCTAAGTATTCTAAAGTTGCAGTGAAAAATGAAGTTGATTTTTTCCCTTTTTGATGAAAGTTCCATTAATTCTTGCTACCATAATGATGTAGTGTGTGATAGACTGTCATCCACTCACTATGCTTGGTAGAAGCTTGTGACTTAGTGATTGAACAAAAACTTTATTACTCCTTACTTACCTTGGCTGAGTCCAAGACTAACCTTGCTTGGTATGACCTGATCTCTTGTGATCCTTCTATATCTAAAATATTGATTTGGGTCTTTTGCTTCCTATCATTGGAACTACTCAAGATATGACTTGACGATACAATTCCAGTCCTTCCCTTGAGAATCTAATTGGAAATGGTGGAGTCACCCACTTCTTGAGTGACATGACCATCATTTGAACTAGCTTTCTTGGTGGATTTAGGAACCCACTGTTGTCTCATCTACTTCCTAATGTTATCAGCTTTAGCTTTATTTTCATCTTCAACCTTTCCTATGTTCATGCAATTTTTAGTTATATGACCAAGTTTAGTGCATGTATAACATCTTATGGTTGTATCCTTCTTTCTCAAGTGATGCCTTGTACAGTTTATGCCAATGTGTCCATATTCTTCATAATAATGACATCTACACCAAGTATTGTAGTCCCAACCAAATATTGCCTTTAAAGTTGTTCAGCTGGATTGAATGGTTTAGATCTGCATTTAAATGACTTGTGACCTTGTTTCTTACATTTGTGACATTTACCTTAAAATTTTGGTTTCTTCTTGCATTCACTAGATTTATGACCATGTTGATAGAAATTGTAACATTTTCCACTGAATTTTTCCTTTCCATTGTTCCAACATTTTTTTGATGTATGACCTAATTTACCATAGTGGTTGGAAGTAGGTCTTTGATTCCTTTGGGCACCTTGTTTGGAAGATACACCTTCTTCTTTGTATCCAAGTCCTACTTTACCTTTTTTCCTATAGAGATTTTGCTCACTTTGTTGATTTAATTGATCCATGTCTACTTGGGATTTCATTATCCTTTCAGTGAGTTGGTTTTTAGAATTTAGATCAGTCTTCAATCTTTTATTGATTTCTCTTTTTGTGATTAAATCATTCCTTAAACTTTCATTTTTAGATCTCAGACTCATGATTTCTTCATTTTCATTGGATAAGACTTTCTTGCTAAAGGGATTGACTTTGAGTTTCATTGTTCCTTGTCTCCAAGTCTTCATTTTCCTTATTCCTTTGTTCCAAGATTTCACACAATCTTATTGACTAAATTTCCTATTCTCTTTTTAATTTTCTTACCTCTTCTTGTAGAGAGCCATTTTTTTCTAGGAGTTATTTGATTTCCTCATTTGGTTCATCTAAACTGCTTGAAGGGAAAAATTCTTCAATCTTTTCGTCAACATACTGGTGGTCATTCATTTGGTTTACAAGTTCCTTCCTTCTTTTCACAGATTGAGAAAGATGCTCTTTTGCTTCCTTGATTTGAGCAATGGCCATCTCCAGATGTAGGTTCTCATTTTCAATGGATTTCTCAAGTCTAAATATCTCCATTTTTCTTGATCTTTGCTCAAGTTGTCAAACTTTATCCTGAGAACCACACAACTCTGATGTCAATTGTTGGAAATAATCAAGACTAGCTAGGTTATTAAGGGGGGAGGTGTGAATTAGTAACCTCAAAAACTTTCATAAATTTAGCACTTAACAATGTAAATCATTCACCATTAATTGATCTACTTTTACTACATGCATAAGAAACTAAAAGATAAACATTCATGACACATGAACACAAAATTTGGTGACCCAGAAACCTTCCAAATAGAAAGTAAAACTAGGGTGGGGATAATACCCACAAAACTTCACTACTACAGTATAAAGTTGACCTGTTAAGGCTTACATTGACCACTTTTGATGATCTACTCTATTAAGAGCAATTTGTACTACTAGATCCACCTTGTTAGAGGTTTTACAAACATACAAAGAAATATGTACTCTATTAAGAGATTTGAAAAAAGATTGTTAAGTCTACCCTATTAAAGGATTTAGAAAACTAATTCACCTATTAGGATGAAACAATAGATCTAACTTACAACTAGATTGCTAATTATATCCTTTAAGTATAGATCACCTCTTGTGATTGATATAACCTTGTTGCTCCTTGTTGACCTTGCTAAATACTATGCTCTGCTGCTGATTCACATTTTCTCTTCTCAAACATTACATATCCACACATCCACTCACTATCTTTTCAACATTACAAATGATACAATACATTACATATATACAAGTCCAATATTTACAATTACAAGGTTAGCTAAAACACAAGTAAAAAAAATATTACTGAGTCGACCAAATAGTAGAAACTCAGGTTTTGTAAGCTAACTTGGTGACGTGATACTTGACATCCACTACATTACTCGACATCATCATGCACTCAGTAGAAGTAGAGGTTTAGTCCATACTAATCACACAACATAGCTTCAAACTTGGTAACCATTGGAGACTTGGTAGATATAGTTCCACTTGATAGATACTAAATCCTTTGTTTACCTTGCTTTCACTTGGTAAGCACTACACATCCATCACTCAGTAGATACTAGCTTCACATCACACAAACTGATGACTTAGTAGACTCTGCAAAGCTTTGTGACCACTATCTACTTGGTGATAATAGTTGGACTACACACTGTCTATATTCACTTAGTAGCTTCAAGAATTTTCAGTGTGAACTGCTTAACTGATGAACTTACTTGGCAACCATTGAATCAATATAAGCTACTGACTGATTGATGAGCTTGGTAACTATATAGAATTGAATAAGTGTTGTCACTAATGAAAAATATAACATAATGCCAACAAAAATTATCTGCACATATATCATTTTCCACTAACTCACATCTCTTGAAATATTTTCCATATTTAACATCATATGTTATCAACTTTTATTTTATAGAAAAAAACTAGTTTCTTCCCAATTTCATGTGTGTTATCTAGATTTAGGAATTTATGAAGGTTTTGCAAACCATTACATATAAGACATAAATCTTTTTTTTAAACTATCATATAATAAATACAACCATTATCTCAATTACATATTCCACTTGAATTCTTTGGTGGCTTAAGAGGCACATATAGATCACTTCCTAACAGACATCAATAGTGTCCAATGTACGACATAAATAACATTAAATATCATAATGCATAGATAATTTCAAATAGATCCTACAACAAAGTGTAGTACATGGATGATTAATCTTAACATAAAAGGTATTTTTTCATTTCAAAAAATATTTGACTAATTTTAATCTAAGAAAATCATTGAAGAAACCATTCATAAAATTATGTTTGAGTCATTTCTAGAAATTATTTTGGATGGGCTCGTGATATATTTAATCAACCTTGTAGCAACATTTATTTGGTTGGGTGAAACCTTTTTTTTCATGCTAAATGTTTTCGATTAATGATCTTAGTAAATCAACAAAAACCTTGTCTTTGCATGAAAGTTTACTAGAGAATGACCAATTAGGGTAGTGGTTAGTATCCTCAATTTTTTGATTTCTCAATAATGCAATATAGTGTAATGTCATTCTACATATCCTTAATGAATTGCATGTTTTTCTTATTAAACAATATTTTTCATTTCCTTTCTCATTATGGTTCACTTAAGGACATGTTGAGTAACATTAGCATATCAGTAGAAAATTCACGATTGATGATGAAGAGGACACAAGGAAATATCAAAATCAATGTTGGAAGTGAAGTTTTTCCTATTTGGTAGACGACTATTTTACCTATTTTTACCTCATAGATTTTGTTCATGATCAATGGTAAAATATTTATTTTTCTATTTTGCTTAACATAACCCCAAATATGAACTTACTTATTCTTGATTATAGTAATTTGAAGATGGGCGGAGATCTAAAACTAGTGGAACTAGATACCTGTGAGGAATGGAAGAACAATGATAAAAGATGGTACAGGTTAAGGAAAGTTGAGGTGGGTTTTCACCTTGATAATATCCTTAGCTTTAATAGCAGAGTGACTAGGATTTTCGTTCAAAACTGGAAGAATGAAATGATTGACATGATAAGTGGGGAGGTTATGAGTGATGAGAACCCCATTACTAAGGTTATTGGCCTTTCCACAAAGGATATGACATTATTTAACAATTTGAATGTCACTTATAATGTATAGAGAAGGTTCCCTAAGATAGACAAAAAAAGGATACTTTGGTGTAACGTAATAATTCTTACTATGAATCTAATAAAATTTAATATATATGGACAAGATTTTGGAAGCCAAACATGGATTATTTTACTCTAGATAATAGAAATATTGGGGCTCATGGATACAATTTTACAACCTATTGAATCATTTCAGGCCTTGGGATCTCATTTACTTCCCTTAGTCTTTATTCTATACTCCTAGCTCTAGTATAAAATACCATAGGAAGAACAATAAAAATATATTTTTTCACTAAGGTTTAATTTAGTAGAAATTTCAACACTTTTTTGCTAGGGTTTTTGATTCCCCACTTAAATTTATTATGCATTTTGATGATTATGGGGACCTAAAATTGTTAAATAGTCAAAATTGACTTATCCTTTTTAAGCTTAATTTTTCATTGTCATAATCCTTAGCAATATTACATTTATCTGTATTTCTTGAACACATTTATTAATTATACAAGAGTAAGAAGATCTTAGTCTATTTAAACTATTACATAGATTCAACTAAAGATTAGATTATATTTTCGTAATGTATGAGCTAAGTGAGATTTATGATCTTTGTGAACTAAATGAAGAAAGAGGAAGGAGACTAGAGGTACTAATAAGGCATCGAGAAGAGGAAGAAGTTAAACAAAAATTCGATAATAAAGAAGATAGAGATGTTGAGGAATTTGTTAAGCTAGAGGATCAAGCAAATGGAAAATGAATGGTAATTGAGATAGACCAAATAACAGAGCCAATGGGAGAAGAAATATCTAAAGAAAAGGATAGTAATGGTGAAGAGAAAATGCAAGGAGAGTTAGAATAGATGAGGCAATAAATTTCCTATTGCATGAAGGAAATCTAGAGCAAATAGTCAATATTGTAATTGTAAATGTTGATGAGAGTAGTAAAGGGAAAGGCTATTTGAAGATTGGATCAACGAAAGTGGTAGATAAGACCTCAATCTATATAGAGAAGAGGGAAATGGCCCTTGGAGAGGATAAATGTTTTCTATTATCAGAAAGAAATATTGGAATTAGATAGAATGCAATCATAGGAATGAAGTTGTAGAAGAGGTTCATGATGACAAGAAGATGGTGATGGGTCAATGTAAGAATACAGATAGTATAAAGTTGGAGTCTCTTAATGTAGAAGCAATGAGTTATTTGTTGGCTAACTATACTTCTAGGCTCCCCCATGTAATAAGCTTGTGAAATCTAGAACCCAATATAGTTAGCTCATTACATCAAAGCTCCAAAAGAGGGGAGCTATTCAAAATTAATCCCCAAATCACTATCTAATACCAAACATACATAATGTAATCTACATGTTGATTACATTATGATTTACAAAATAGCCCAGTGATCATATGAAGACAAGTGTTAATCCAATCATTATCTAGTGAAAAAATGAACATTAGAGAGCCAAGCCAAAAATGGGCATAAATTTCGCCTTTGTTGATTTTGATCTAGAATTCAAATTATAACTATGACACTAACAAAAGCCATCCAATGTAAACACAAACTAGATCCCTAATCTGAATACAACATCTCCAAAAAATAAATGAGATCCATAAAATTAAAACATGTGAAATCATAAAGAAGCCATGATTTACTGTGAAGCCCTTTGAAGCTAGAAATTACCAAGTAGGCACATTTAGAAAAAAGGCATAGTTGGAACACACAAGATTCCAAGAAATAAATATTTCTTGCAAGTATAGTTTCCTCTACAATATGACATTTATAATAAAAAGAGTTTCATTATTAAGTGTCAGTTTTTTTTTTCTAATAGAATGAGATGCCATTACTAGAAGATACCATGGACAAGGATTAATTATATTTGTAGTTAGTATGATAAGTGTATATTTTCTTATGGCTCTTAATAGCAAGTGCTAGAAAAATCTTATTAAGTGTTAGTTTATTTTCACTAATATAATGAGATGTTGGTACTAGAGGATACCATGGACAATGATTAAGTATATTTGCAGTTAGTATGATAAGAGTATATTTTCTTAGGATTCCAAATAACAAGTGCTAACAAAATCTTATTCTTGAAAAGTCATTCCATTTTTTTTAGGGCATCGATAAGGCACAACTTGGACTCTTTCAGTATAAGACAGATCATTTTCTTATCTTCTTAAAACTATGGTTCCAATTAAAATTATATTTTCCTATTTTCTGAAAAGATCAATCATATCATTAAATATATTTTTAACCTATGCTTTGAATTATATCTAATATTCATCATCAGAATGAGGAAATAATGAGTATAGAATTGTGGATATGAACCTTGCTATTTAGTAATAATTATTTTCTCATTGTAATGATAATTCACTAGGAATTAATTTAAATAACACACACACACACACACACACACACACACACACAGTTCAATCCATGAAACTTGCATTGAAATTCCACATCTTTGAAAAAAAAATATTTGAATAAAATTTTACTTTTTCAAATATTATGTTAGCATTTTCTGCACAAACATTTCTATGATTAGAATGAAGAAAGGATTATGCAAGAGAAGATCGTGATTATGGAAACTACTAGCAACAAAATTTTGAAATTTTACAAACAAAAGAAAGGTAAAGAAATATCTCCACCCACACTCTCAATGATGAATTCAAATTATTTAGTAGCTAACTTTTCTTGGATCCTCACTACAAGGTAGATAAATGAAATATTTTTACTTGTTATCTTCACAAATATTTCATTAGGCATGTGTACAAAATAGAATAGCAGGTAAAAGTACAAAGTTGTGTAACCTTTTAGGCTGACTTATCAGAATGACTGAATTTGAGTATTTCTATCTAAAAATCTATTTTTTTTAAAGATATGATCTAGATAAATTCATTCTAGTTAAGTTATATATGGTCTCACACTTTTGCAACTGGAAATGTTTATTAAATACATGTTTTATACTAGTTTGTATCCAATTACTAAAGAAATAAAATTATTTCATAAAAGTGGCATTTCAATAACTCTAACTACTTTTTATGATATATTTTTAATAATAAGTGAACACCATTTTATAGTGCTTAGAGTCAAGAATATTCTCATATAAAGCTTATAGTGTTTTAATTAAATATAGTATATTTTAATTAAAAAAATCTACAACCATGTATTTTAACACATGAAAAGATGTCAGTTTTGAGAAAGAAAAAAAATATTAGATCAAATAATTTTTTTTTCATAAATTATATGACTTTTTAGAGGAGAGAGTCGTATTCTAGAATGTATAATTTTTCTCCTAGTTAGAATAGATTATTTTTGAAAAGTGTGGTGGCAGATGAAAACTATTGATTTAAGGTGAGTTGAGATTTCAATCCTCATAAAAGAGAAAATATAGGTCTAAAGCCAATTTTTATTTTTGATTGCTCTAGATATATATGTTAACTATAACATAGTTTGGATCAAAGTGAAATGAGTTTATTTCCATATAGTTTTGTGGTGGTAACTAGACCCCTAATTTTTAGTGTTTTTCAACACCTGAAAAATTATCCATAAAAATTAGGAAACTATATCAATTCTTATTCCAAATAATTATTAAAAACTATAATCCTAAACTTCATCCATTTCTACAAATTTCATTAGTTTACTTCATTTCCAAATTCAAACTAATAATACCAATTTTATCTCATTGAAGGCGAACAATTATACTTTTGTTAGCCTTTTCCTTTACAAAAGGGTGACACAAGTTTGTGTTTTTACCCTAGCATTAAAATTTTGTATAAATGTTAATAGATTTTTTATGTGCTCATGAAATTGAATGATTTCAAATGAACAAACCAAAAATAAAATATTTTTACTTGTTATCTTCAAAAATATTTCATTAGGCATGTGTGCAAAATAGAATAGCATTAAAATTTTCTACAACTTTTAATAGATTTTTTATGTGGTCTTGTAATTGAATGATTTTAAATGAAGCTACAAAAAAAAAAAATTGTTGAATGTGAAGACTTTGAACTACATAATATTTTCCATGATCCCTTCACATTCTAAGTGGGAGCTTTAAGAAAAATAAGTAGGTGTGATGATTTTTTCAAATAGTAATTTGATGAAAGGTGGGAAAATTAGAAAGAAGCCTAAATGTAGTTTGATTGTAGTTGGATTGAAAGCCATAAAATGGTATGTTCTTTTCTTTTCCCATAGACACAAGATATCTATTTAAAGATGGAGAATTGGCTTGGGAGATGAAGGTAGTTAGGAATTTCTAGATTCAATTGATACATTACATCTAAATTCATCTCCAATTATGTGCCAAGGGAAATTGTTCTTAGAGATGTGACCTAGGTATTAGAGGTTATTAATGATGCTAAATGGACCAAATGAAAAGATAATGTTACACTCTCATAATTACATAATTGGTGGGCAAATTTATATTGCATGTTCCTTAACATTCGGTGAATATGTTGTTGTTATGGGGAAATCAACAATCACTTCTTAAAGTAAATCTCCTTGGCATCTATTGAGATTTCTATTTTAAAATAAGCTTATAAAAAGACTTTTTCAACAAGGTGTTAATGAAGAATCTCAATTTGTGGCTTATTGCAATACGGGTAGTATCATATAAATGAACTTGAAATTTATAGCTTTCACACAAAGTCCAAAATAGACATCTATGACCAGTATAATGATATGAAGAATTTTTTACAATGATTTAATTGGGGTAGTTGGAGATTATAATTTTTATAACAATTTAAAAGCCAAGAATGATGATGCAAAAAACTAATCAAACATAGAAACATAAACAATGGATTATGATTTATTTGTGGATGGATAGAGACAACATTTAACATAGATGAAAAATATCAAATTGATAACAATAGATGCATATTTATAAGTTAGATCAATGATAGCAATTCTTACAAAGTTTTTCTTCTACTGAACAATTCTTTTGTTGGGAAATCAACTAGGTGCTCCCAAACTAATGAATTCCAACTAGAAGAACTCGCTAGCTGAGCCTATTGTTTTGTATGAGATCACTTCAAAACCTCACCTCCAATAGCTCCTATGGTGCATGAAAAAATAAAAAATAAACACATTTTTTCCAAATCTCAAGTTGGGGCTTTGTATGGGTAGAAAGAAAATTAAATCACCATGAAATAGATCTCGAGAAAATTAAATAGCCATCAAATACCTTCCGTGTGTATGCAGTTCATTGCTAAAAAAAAATGTCATGAAATAAGAAATAATGAATTACAATTTTCTTCTTTTGATTATGAACCCAAGTTTTTCAAAATTTTGGCCAACTTGGGCATACAAACCAAAAAAAAAATTATTGAACAAATGTCTACCCAAGTTGGTCAAAAATTAATGTCAAAATTTGACATATAATTTACTAGTGAGCTTTCTTTTGTCCAAGTTATTTTCAGTATGATTGGGATCACTATGAGTTAAGTGAGTGGGTGGACATATGGGCTCCACGTTATCTTACTTCATTATCTCTCATACCCTCTATAAAAATTGATAACATGTAAAGTTCAGTTGAATTATATATCAAATTTTTTGCATTCAAGGCATTTCTTTGCATTAGTTGCACCATAGGGGAATGATGAGAAATCAAATTATTCATTAGCACTTTGTGCAAGAGGTTAAACATGGCTATGGAAATACATGCTTAGAAGGAACGATATTCCTACATTCGAAGACTGTCAAAAGCACAACACAATTCTCAAATATTCACATCTTACTATAGAAGAAAATATGAATTTGTTGAAGCATCAATAAAGACCAAAAGTAAATGAAATTTTAACTATTAGTAATGCTGATCATGAATCCTTGTTGAGGCCCTAAACTAGAGAGTGGACTCCATAGGAATAGTCAACAAGTTATGTTTCCTTCTTATGTTGTTTTGTTCATAATGATTCAGTGAAATAATGATTATCTTATTTAAATTCAATTAATTTATTATTATGTAGTCATAATATTGATGTTATTTATGACATTGGAATGTAGGTACATATTGAAGAGTAGTTTTGCATGAAGATAAAAACCAAATAAGGAGCGGAAGGAAGAAAAATCTATTCTATTTTTGACACTATGAATTTTTACACTAAAATTTTTGGTAGTTGGATATTGATGTAATAATAATTAAACACTTGAGATATTATGAATATAAATTTTTTGATTTAATGTAATCAACAATAATGATTTTACTTAATGTAATTAATGTCGAGAGAACTAAAAAATGATGTTTTTACTTAATACTAATAGAAAATTGCACTATGCCTGATGCCAAAACTTCAGGGAGCTAAAAAATGATATTTTTACTTAATACTAACCCTAGTGAAACACTTGTTCTTACCATGGAGAGCCTACAACTTTCACGGCCACCCCATACTGAAGAGTTTGTAAGATGCTCTAAGTGGGTTTGCATATTGATCTTCTAAGGATTGTAAATTAGAGCTTGTGAGAACTATCAATGAAATGTCAAATGATATAGGATACTAATGTTAAGGTCTACAATAACCTCTCTCATTTCAGAGAGATCACATTCCATTTGGATTTGGTACAACAATCTCGCCTGATGCCAAAATTTGTAGCATGCCTCAGTTCGTTGGTGCATCACTACATAACTTTGAACTCGTTGATCATGGTATCAAATTGTTAGCACTGTTATCTCCACAAGGGATGGTGAACCTTAATACCACCCCTCTTTTGTCCATGGAGACCCTACAACATTTGCAGCCACCTTGTACTAAAGAGTCTCTAAGATGATCTAAGTGTGTTTGGAGATCGATCTTATGAGGGTTGTAACTCAGAGCTTGTGATGGTTGTTAGTGAAACCTTGAATGCTACATGATGGTGATTTCAAGATATAAAATAACCTCTCTCATTTTAAAGAGATCACATTCCATTTATATTTGGCACAATGAGATCGCTCAATGTTGAAACTTATATTGTAACTCACTTCATTGGCACATCATTGTCCTACTTTCAAACCGTTTGTCATGGCATCAAATTGTCAATATTGTTATCTTTGGTTGGATAGGTGAACCGTATAGACACCCCTATTTTTATAATAAATCCCCTATAACATTTTCAACCATTACATACTAAAGCGTCCCCTAAGACCAAAGATGGGCTCCTAAGATTAAATTGGCTATAGATTTGGTTAATTGTAGACATCTTAAGGGACTATAATGATCATTTAAAATTAAAAAATATATGATAGAATTTCAAAGTAAACTTTACATTAAATTTTTATAATAATGTTTGATAATTTATGTTCTTCACAAATCAGTACATTTGAATCGAATATAACAATCATGATCAAAATGAATGATATTCCATAAACATGAACAATACAATTGATGCATGTGATAAATTGAACAATACTATAATAAAATAAAATGTATATATACTTGTGCACATAATTTTTTTTTTTAAATATCAAAATACATATATCCATAGACAAATTATGCAAGTATATATCAAAATACATGTATCCATGGACAAACTATGCAAATATATATCAAAATACATATATATGTATACAAAATGTGTCTAATCATACCATCAAAATATATCATGATGTATCTTATGACAACTATACTATCTTATGATGCTGGTGGATCATCAAAATGTAGCCTCTTCACTAAAGTGGGTGGATTAAATGCCTCCTACATAAACAAAAATGGAAAACCCAAAGTTATTATATTAAATATATATGATTCTAATTGAATTTATATGATTCTATGTATATAAAATTGAATTACTAAAATTCATAATGATCATTTTTTAAATGAAGATCTATAGTTTTAAGCTTTCATCATAAATACGTCTCTTGTTGACCCCTTGTGATAGTTAGGAGTCCTCTCATGTGTCAAGAATTCTTGAACCTCAGTGACTGTCACCTATATATGTTTAAGTATGGTTGTCTGATGGATTTGCAACTTAAAATATAATATTATAAGTGATAGCATACTAAATTTATAATATATAATCAAGAATTCAAACTAAAACTTACCTCTATCGACCCCTACTCTTGAAATAATTGTTGCATGAGCAAAGATACAAAACTTTGACATCCAGCCTCCTAAACACTAGATGTTTCATATGAGATACATAAGCCTAGTTGTTAATATCATGGAAATTAGTTTTTTTTTTTTTTTATGAGTTTAAGGAAAATAACAAATAAATGATAGTTATACATATGATGGGGCTCTTATTGTCAATGAAAATGCTAGAGGGTCTATGATGCCAAATCTATCTAGACTTGTCACTAGTACAATAAAGAATGTAATCAAATTTCATTAGCACAAACAACCTACAAGATTGCATCAATATTTAATCACTTTAGAAAAACCTAATTACCTTTCCTCTATCAATGGGTTGTGCCTCACTCCCCACACTCTACCCCCACTGATAGGTGATACCTATAAGAGAAAAGAAATATTAGAAACCATTTATGTTCTAATATCAAATAGAAAACTAGTGAGAACACAACATATCGTAGATGTCTCAAGACCAAATGAAATAGTTGAGAGTGTGACATCATCAACCTATCTGAGCTCCTCCTTGACAGTCAAATACTAAATATGAATGAAGATCACATACATGTATAAGTTAGTATGGGTTAAGAATTTAAATTATTTTTCAATCAACTATGGCATAAGAAAAAAATGTATACACATGTGTTAACATAGATGGATCCCCTGGCTCTGCATGCCTCTCCTCTCTCACATTAGGGTGTGTAGTCGATGTAAGCATGTGTACTATATCCTCTTCAAATAG
Source organism: Cupressus sempervirens (assembly GCA_028749045.1). Lineage (NCBI taxonomy): Eukaryota > Viridiplantae > Streptophyta > Pinopsida > Cupressales > Cupressaceae > Cupressus > Cupressus sempervirens. Next base: position 342,962,214 of record CM053793.1, on the reverse strand, counting down.
AAATTGATACTTATAATGACCACAAATGGGACCCATACAAATATTCTTGAATGTTATTCAACTATGGGGCATGCAAACATGTGATGAGCTAGTCAATGATTAACTCACACTAGCATCATCAACATAGGGTGGCAACAGTGACCTATTCTAGGATATCATAGGCTACTCAATCTATGAATAATCTAATACTCTAAGAGCTAGCTTCTATAATCATATGAATATGTTGCACTAGAGGAGGGAGGACACATCAGTAGGGGGACAAAAATGTCATCTTTCTTCCACTACGCAATGGGCCTATCTAAAGGAGCTCCTCCTCCGCCACCCATGTTGGGTCTCATGCTCTAGTAGTTTACCTCGAGGCCCAACACAAATTTAGCATAGATATTTTTAATGAAATAGAATGGGACCTCTAAATTATTGTTTGGAGGTTTGTCAAGAGACATCCACCAATGATTGCAAAAGTTTTCATGCATATCTTCATTTATTCACCATTTAATTGATAATTTGATCTTTTTGTGTTCTACTTTTTAACTAGTTTTTGGGCTCACAATAAGGTTAAGTATAGATAATCTTTAGCTACATTTAGGGTTGCAACCTCAACATAGTGCAACCCATCATCAAACATGAGTTGCATTTTCTCATGCCAGTGAAGAGAAACATTTTTTTCATTGGTAAGTATTTGAATATTATTCACTATGGTGTTTAACGTGGATAACATGGGAGCCAATGCAAGTATATTATTATATGTGGCTTGAAAACCCCTCAGCTTGTTAAGATTTTCTTTTGTCAAATATTCAAATTGAGGAGGGTTTGAGGGAGTAGTGGATCATTTGGTGGAGGGTTTCAAGGAATATTGTTTCATGGCTCAATGTTATCAACATCATTTGGGTTAGCCAAGCCTATAAAATTGCAAAGAAGCCAAAAAATACTTTTTATATTAATAATTTTTAATTAAAATGAAAAAATTAGTGGTTCCTATTAAAATACCTAATTTTAAATATATTTCAATGAAAACAATAAAATAAACAAAAACATTGAAATTACTTGAGGTTTCTTAACTTCCATACCTAATCTGTGATCATACACCTTAAATGCCCTAGTAACCAACAAATAGAATGAACATGCAAGGAAACAATGAAAAAAATGCTATTTTTAAAAAATTAAATTAAATTGTTGGTTGCAGGTTTTGGGTATCAATCCCATATTTGATACCCAATATCAGATCGAGTGCCCAAGAAGAGTTTGTATCACCTTTTCCCTTTGGTAATAGGATGGGTAGGAAATAGTAAGAGTAGATTTTGAAATGCTTTTAAACATTTTAAATTTCTAGATTTTTCATATCACCAATTTTTGGCACACCATGATCTTGTGCATACCCTAAATACAAACAATATTAAGCAATGTGTGCAACACATTTACTCTGAGCATTATAGTCTCTATTTCATGTTATTTTCATCCAACAAGGCATATAGTTCTTATTGGCACATTTTCCTATATTTAAGTGGCATATTGCATAGTTTCAAGCTGCCACCTCCTAACTTGTGTTTGGACCTATTCCTAAGAGCTCATTATCTTATATTCTCCTATTCTTGGTTTTTTATTTAAACTTCCAAGCTTACACATATAATATGATTAAATGCTTGACTAGTTGACTTATGGTTTAGCTGGTCATAAATAAAGCTTGGATAGATGTAGGAAATGAGGAGATATTTGATATTAGAAGATAGGAGAAGTGAGCTTGGACTCTATTTTCATAATTTTCTTTATTTAAGGGCACAACTTGGAAGGCCTTAGAGTCAGGCATATTTTGGTTCCTTTATATGTGAAGTTAAATAATTACACCTATAAATTTTTTGCATCTAGTCTTGTGTTCTTTGTTGTTTATTTGATTTTTTTATTTCAAGTTTCCATGTGTAACTCTGAGTAGGTGATGCTAGTTAGTTAAGTTGAGTTTTCCCCTATTATCCTTCCTTGCACCTTTGTCCTATGTCACTTTTATTCTCTTTGATCTTCTGATAATAATATTTTTATAATGGACAATGTGGAAGTGGGAGGGAAGGGTTGGGAAATGTTTGAAGAGAAATATGAAGAGTTAAATGAGAAGGTTTGAAAAACTGATGCCACCTTCCAGAAGATAATGTGTCATAATCATAAGATAGTTAAGGCTTCTACAATGAATATAAAGGTTCAAGTGAATAGAACAAAAGATTCTTACTAGGAAAAAATATTGTTCAACCAAAATACGAGAGAGAGGCATTTTTTGGAGATGTCACGGGTCTAGGAAAATGAATGATAACAAGCATGAATAAGGATGATCCTCTTCCATATAAAAAATTATGGATTTTAAGGATATTTCTCAAAATATGATCCAACTAGAAGAAGATGTCTTTATGACCTTGAAAAACTTGGGTTAATTATACTTTTCTCTCTCTTTGTTGTAAGGCATATTTTGATGGCTTCTTGCTAGGTTTTTGTGGAGGATGTGCCAGGTCTAATTTTTCTTTTTCCATTTTTTAGCTAGTTGTTTTATAATTGGGGCATTTAATGTTAAACCCTAAGTAGTCACTTTGCAAAGGTTTTTAGGTCCCTTTAAAGCCTATTTAATAGTTTTAAAAATATTAGCATATTTAAAACATGATTTCGCATCAATGGCTTAGTATGCATCAAATAGATTTCTCAAAATATCACTTGTACTATTATTTTGATGTTCTGAACCAAAAAAAAAACCATTCTCTCTCAGCTTTTTAGATATTTAAATATTTCAACAAATAATTGGCATTTTCTTGTTTGATTTGAGTCTTCAAAATACTTATTCCACATCCTTCTATAACCATTCTTCTATAAATAATCTAACAAATTTTATCATGCATTGGTTGCAAAATATTTTCATCAGTGTAAATTAATTTTTTTTGTTTAGTACAAATAATTCTAGGAGGTATTAAGATTGGTGCATCCTCTTAATTTTCATTAGGTGGATTAATCACATCAAATTTTTATGGTGCATATTATTCATTTTCTTTATATTCATTTATCACATCAATTTCAAATGGTATATGTTCATCAAGCTCCTTAGCTTCATTTTTCACATGCATTTGAATTGGTGTATGTTGATCACTTACATTTGGTGCATTAGGTCCATTCATCACATTTATTTGAATTGGTTCATGTTCATAATTTGGATTAGGTACATTAGATGGCATACCTTCACATAAGATCCTCATACACTCCCTTTGTCTTTCCTTTATTGTCTCTTATTGTTCAATTGTTCCTTTGTTGTTATCTTACATCGTTGATATTGATTGTTTTGTGTAGTATCACTAACAACAAAAATAACTTCAAGAACAAAAAATGGAGAAAGAATCATTTAAAATCATATGCACAAAAAAAACCAATGAAAATGATCAAATACTTTTTCCCTTGTAACAAGATGCAATGTTGTTTCTTAGATACTTGGAGATGATATGTAGCTCAACAGAATGTATACAAGCTATGTTTGGTCAACTCCCAATATTTTGTTTATCTTAAAATATCATTTTATCCTTACAAATATCTTAAATTACATTTATGGTTTGTGTGTGTGTGTGGGTGTGGGGAGATATTATTTTACATAACCATAATCACTTGATGATATGTGGAAGAAATACATTATCTCAAAATATCTTTAGATAGATTTTTTTTTTAAAATATTTTAATTTACAACATTTGATTACCCAAAAAGGATAGTTGTATTAAATATTATTATAATTTTTTTATTTAAATATAAAATATCATTAGGAAAGATATTTTATAAATAATAGTTTGAATAATTTATTCTAAGTCATTATTTTCATAACAAAAATTATGATGACATGTTGAGATAGATGTTTTTTTTCACTTTATTTAATCAAGATGAGTGACAAAAGTACATTATTTTACTAAACAAGCATCAATATTTGGCATAAATATCAATGACATAATTAATATGAAAGTTCAAACCTCATGATATAATAATCCAATGAGAATTGAATCTTGGTGGCAAAAAAAAAAAACATAACTTAGCCATCACATTTGGATTTAAAACCTATTTTGAAATTATAATTTATGATTATGAGCACCAATAAATATATTCTCATAATTTTCCCTCAAAATTTAAATTGTATTATAATATATATATATATATATATATATATATAGCAATAACCATTATTATAATAAAATTAAAATAAATCTCTAAAATTGAAAAAAAAAAAAAAAAAAGTTTCCCAAACAATTATTCAATATTAATTTGACTACATAATTTAATTGTACTTCATATCTAATTTGAAGACAAAAACATGATATTTAATATATAAAATTTTGACTAATATATAATAAATCCTATACTACAATTTTTTATTATAAAAATATTGTCATTTCTTTATATAAATATACATAAGTTAAAAAAATCTTCAACTAATCAACTAGAATTAATAAAATTTATAAAATTTGTATAGTTCAATGCAAATCTAAATAAATTAAGACGGTGACAAATTCAAAATACTCCAGTGAATTAATTCTCCAAATCATACTAATTTTGAACTTCCAAATCTATGAACAAAATTAGCTTGCTCCTCTAAGCACTGTGAGAACAAATTCTCCAAATCAATCCATTTCGAAAAAAAACCAGTCCTAATTTGGAGAATGAATTTGATGACAAATCCATACCTATCGACCGAATTGGCAAGCTTTAACAAACATTATGTTCTTTACCCAAGTACAGATGTTCCGACATTATCCTCCACAACTGAGCTCAGTGATGCTGATGGCATTAGCATATATATACCAATTCCATTATAATACTAATTATAATAAGAATACAACAACACTCATTGCAGTATAACATAGCATCTTACCCAAACCTCAAAATAAAATATAATGAAGCATCTTAAGCTTCATTTTCCCAGGAATCTATCAAACCCTAAAACAGATTCCCTAAAACATTCACAATGCAGATAATATTATAGTGCTGAGCTTTCAGCAACAATAGTCATTCTGAGTTGATGAGAATCACTGAGCGTTGATGGATACCAATTATTTGTGATGAATATTTAGTGCTGAATAACATGAAATGTGTACTAGTTGACTCAATAATTTCATTGTTGTCCAACTCTAATACGACGTCATTTACAGAGTGTAATCGGGCAATTTCCATGTTCCATTTCTTGACTCAGTCTCATTCTGCGGCTTTTCAACATCATACTTCTGTCATTCTGAGGAATCTTGCTTATTCTATTAAATATGAAGTATAGTTGAACTAACAAAATTATAAAAAATAATTATGAACTTAAGTTTCTATGTATACTTCACACTAATATTTTAAATTGCTAAAACAAGTTTATATCATGATTTTGTAGTATATTTCAAAAAGTTTCTAATTTTATGTATCTAAACTAATTTAAAATATAATTAAATAGTATCATAAAGAACAATGCTATTGTCTAGTGACTAGTACTTGTCTCACAAGTATGTCTTGTCAAAAACTGTAAATTTATATGTATTATAAATAATTTTAATACTTGGGCCCGTTTGGGTACTGCTCCCTCCAAGTCTTCTTTTCTCCATGCTGCTTGGATTGCTGGCCCATTTTTCATGCTTTGGCATATCTGGTTGGAGAGGAATCGTCGCATATTCCAAGATGTTCGGCTTGGTGTTTTGCATCTTTGGTGGAAAATATCACATTCTCTTCAGGAAACTATTCTTGTGAAGTGTGAGCTTGATGGGGGTATGGATCCGGTTGATCTTGCTATTTGTAATTGCCTCAGTCTCATTCTACGGCTTTTCAACATCATACTTCTCTCATTCTGAGAAATCTTGCTTATTCTATTAAATATGAAATATAGTTGAACTAACAAAATTATAAAAAATAATTATGAACTTAAGTTTCTATGTATACTTCACACTAATATTTTAAATTGGTAAAACAAGTTTATATCATGATTTTGTAGTATATTTCAAAAAATTTCTAATTTTATGTATCCAAACTAATTTAAAATATAATTAAATAGTATCATAAAGAACAATGCTATTGTCTAGTGACTAGTACTTCTCTCACAAGTATGCCTTGTCAAAAAGTGTAAATTTATATGTATTATAAATAATTTTAATACTATAAAATAATATTGTATTATAAATAAGTGTCACATTTTCCATCGTAGTTGTTATACTAATTAGAAATTAGTATAATGTTAAATCAATCAATTAAATTTCAGGAAAAAAATTCTAGAATATATAAATTGTATAAATTAATAACAAAATTTTAAGTGAAAGTAATTCACAAAAATAAGATTTAAGTTATAAAACTTATAAAAGGGTCTAATATAATGTTAAAATAAGCAATATATGACATATTATAGTAAAAATCTTTATTTGTGGAAATTACAAAATGTTGGCTTTATTATGAAAAGATAATAAATTTTAATTATAACAATGATCATGTCAAAAACGGTATTAATCATTATGTAGAAAAATTAATAAAACTTAAAAATCTAAGCCAAATGAAATGAACAAGTCATTAAATAGTTTAGATACAATATTAGAATAATAAATTAATATATTAATTTTAGAAATATTTGATTAATTAAAAATACTTTGTTCTCATTAATATCTTATTATTTTCCACTTAGAAGTGATAGAATATTAAATACACTTATATATATATATATATATATATATATATATTACATTACATACACTACTTACTATATATAGAAAGAGAGAAATATATTTTAAAAATGAGTATCAAAAGATTAATTAGATATAAAGAATTCATATTATAATACCTCCTAAATTTATTTTAAATTATTATAATTATATTTAACAAAATTTGTCATGATATTCTAAAAAGCGTTAAGTTCTTTTTCTTTTAATTTATAAAAGATTAATTTTATAATTATATTAAATATTTGATTCATACATTAAAATTAAAACTATTGATAATAACTTTAAAACAAATTAAGTAGTTCATGTTTAAATAAGCATTGGAGACTTGATTTTTACATTTTAGTATTAAAAAAAATAAGTTTGTTTAAAGCTAAATAATTATGATTTTTATATATTCTATATAGATATATTATAATAGAGTTATTATAAATAGAATATCTAAAACTTTTCTAAATTTTTAATTCAAACTATAAAATTGAGAAAATTAATTAAAATTTACTTTTTCAAAATTATTGCCTAATAAATGAAATATGGAAGAAGGTCCTATAATTGAGATAAATAATTTTTATGATATATTTAGTATGAAATAAATATAAGAAAATATTGGAATGAAGCAAACATTATTATTTATATTTTTTCTATTAATTTTTCATAATAGATTTTTTATGGGGTTTTTTAAAATGATTTTTTTACATGTTTAATAAATTGAATTTTAAATAAATAATATTTATTAATCTATTTTAAAGATTTTAGTAAATATTATGTTAAGTGGGCTTGGTGCAGCACTGAAAAAACCCTTGGGGGGCTTGGGCTGAAAGATTTAAGAACTCAGGGCATAGCCCTGTCTACTAAGTGGATTTTTCAGTCCATGGAGGGTGATTCTCCTTGGAAAGTGCTGGTTAGAAACAACATTGCGAGGGGTGTTCCTCAGAAAGCTAAATCCTAGACTAACCTCCCCTTTTGTGATCTCCTACTTGGCAACTTTCCTGTTATGGTCCAAGGCTCCATGGTTTTCAGGTCTATCTGGAAGGCTTGGGATCATGTCAGGAAATTCATCACTCACAAAGAGTTTCACTCTAGCAATCAACTCCATGGTGAAAGGTCCATTTGGTGGAATCTTCACCTAAATGGTAAACCTTTGGCCCTTACTCAAGGGTGTTCTGCCAGACTTTGGGCTAAGAAAGGTATTAAGCAATTCATGGACCTTTATGAGAAAAATCATATTCTGCCCTGGAATGAGCTTAAGAATAAATATGGTATCTCGGACTCTCATAGAAGAACTTATAACATGATTGTGCAAGTTGCTATTGGTCTTCCTGTTATTTGCAATGTTGATTCTCACAGGTATTTAAAGTGTAAATGGCCCGATGGTGTTGTCACTAACCTTCTTAAGGCTAAGAACATTTATAAAATTCTTGCTTGTAACATTGATATTATTGATCATGTCAATACCATTTGGTACTCTTCTTTTGATGCTAATGATTGGAAAAAGTATTTTGAAATTTTATGGAAGAATTCTGTTGAATCTAAAATTAGATGCTTCAGATGGTTAGTCTTTTTGGATAGGCTGCCTATTAAGAGAGATCTTTCTAATTTTGATACTTGTAATTTTTGTAGAGTTCCTGAAACTGGTAGACATATCCTTCTTGACTGTATTTTTGCTAAAGAATTATGGAATATGTTTGGCATCGTCTATCCTATTGATGTTACTATTCTTGATATTATTTCTGGGCATATTGATGGTCTTCCTAAAGATACCAATTTATTTTGGAATATTTTGTCGTCTAACATTCTTTGGCAGATTTGGAAATGTAGGAACGACGAAAGGTACCAAGGTAAGCAAAGGGGTCTTACTGAGTTTTTTCGAAAACTCACTTATTTTAAAATCTACTTGCAGGTTCAGGCTACCATGTTGATTGAGCGGAAGAAATTGAGAAGGTTCCTACATGATGGGTACCAATGGCATAGAACTTTGGATGATTTGCAAGTTTTCGCGCATGCTTGTAATAGGCTGACCAAGGAGATCAAAGAGAAAGGGCATGCCAAGAAAGAGGAATTACTCATGCTGATGCACATTCAAGAGCACAAAAGAATTGTTTGGATGGAGGGCCCCTTAGGGTGGACAGCGTGGGTGGATACGCCCTATGATATTCTTGGCTAGATTGTTCCTCCACTCCTCTGTTATTCTTCTGATGTAATGTACAACAGTTTTTGATTCTCTGTGGTGAGGCCTGGCCTCGTCGTTTTCTCTTGTGGTGACCTTTTTGGTTCTCCTCATTTTTGTAACTCTTATATCTAATAGAAAAAAAATTATTAATATCTCTTTGGCGATGGTGATAGAGATGTTCACTCCATATTTTTAATATATTTAATATGATGGAAAGCTCTCCCTCTTCCCTCTATCATTTGGTAGAGGTCATTCCATCTATTTCTCTCATGGCTTCGCCTAGGGCAACAATGGATTTTGACAATAAAAATTTGTTGATCCCACCAAAACCATCAACTCTTTTCTTGCAAGACTTAAATCATTCTTCGAAGTGGTTTCCAACTCTGGCATTTCCATTAACACAAGCGCAAGGTTTGATGTATCAAGTATTCATAGAGCCTATTAATCTAGTAAGAACAATAAGGTTGTTGCTTTACTTTTAATTGTTTCTCTGAATCTAGAACTACTTGTTGAAATTGTGAAAGAAAAAAATAGATTAAGGAGTTCTGCTATTTTTTTCTCTACTGTGGAAGTTGATAAATGCCCTCCCAATGTTTTTTTAGATGATTGGTTCCATAACTACTGGAACTTGAAATTTGGATTTCATATTTTGTTTTGTAGGCAAATTCAAAAAGGTTTATTTGTATTTTTCTTTGTGAATCCTAAATCCTAGGCTGAAGTGATTAAAAAATATATTAGATAGTAGGTTCTACCTCCTTTCAAGCCCTAGCTTGGTCCACCAAGGCCATTGATGAGGAAGTTATTTACCTCTCAGACCCTTGGTGGATCTTGGTCAAACAGATGCCACCATTTTTATGGTGTTTCCTTCTACAATTGCTTCAACCACTTGGTAAAGTCATCTGAATAGATGGTATTGCAAGATTTATTCCTCGTATGGATGTCAAGATACTTATTTTGTTGAATCTTGGTAAAGAAATTTTGGATGATATCAACATTAACATCGTTGAGGATAATTACTCCTACCCTATTCAAGTTCTTGGAGGTCTAAATGCTTGTTTCCTATGTAGAAGGGAAGGGCATCTGAGGAAGGACTACCTCATCATTATAAAAAAAATTATCAACTAAGCCCTCATTCCTCCCTCCTCCCCACCAAAAAAATCCCACCAATTTTGTTAACCCTCATGTGGATTCCTTTGTGATAAAAATCTCTCTTCCAGATGAACATCCCATTCACCTCCCTGCTTTGGTTTCTAGCTCTCCATCCGTTCTTTTTGCTCCTTCCCCTACTTTGATCTTAGCTAATTCATTGTTTGTTAAAATTGAGGATCAAAATGATGGTTTTCAAATTATTACTAAAAAATATAGACGAAGGGCCAATAAGAAGACTAACACCTCCATTGTGAGCCCCTAATCTTTAAGTCCTTTGCTAGCCTCCAACACAAACAACCCCATCCTAAATGTCTCTCAAGAGACCCAAACTAGTTCCCCACCAACTAATATGATAAAAAAGGAAATTTTTGTCATTTGCATTGTTTAAGCCCCTCCTGAAATCCTCCCTCATAAGACTTTCAGAGAGATTAGAAATCATTGTATGATTAAGGTCATCCTTGCTTGTAAGAAATACTCAAATTATGCTAATCTCCACTCTAAGAAGTTCATGGATGTCGATATCTTGTCCCCTATTGTTTCAAATAATAATGATGAATTCAAGGGATATTTCACCACATCAAAATGATGGGGGAGGCCTTTGGGTTCCAACAATAAGAACTCTTCTAGTAAAAAGAACAAGTGCATCCTCTCTATTGCTATGGCCCCAGCTGTGGGGTCAGTAGACCATTGTTCTCCCCCCTATGTTTCCTCGTGAATTGCATCTCATAGAACATAAGGTAGCTTAAATCCTCTGAAAATAAAATTATTATTAAGTGTTATTTAGATACTAGAGATCGATGGTCAGATAGAGAGAGTGAACTAGGTTATACAACATATGCTCTACATGTATGTGATGGATAGACAGGTGAAGTGGGAGGATTATTCATACCTTTTTGAGTTTGCATATAACAATGGGTATCATAGTTCTCTTAGCATGTCACCTTTTTAGGCCTTGTATGGTAGATCATATCGTACCCATTTCAATTGGGATCATTTGGAAGATTGTGTACTTTTAGGTCCACAAATGCTTTAGGATATGGGGTAGTAGGTTGTTCACATTAGAGAGCATTTGGTTACTACTCAAGATAGGTAGAAGAAGTGTATAGATGCTCATGGGTTGCATCACCACTTTTTAATTTGTGAGAGGGTATTTTTGAGAGTGCATTTGCAGAAGAGCCCCATTCATTATGGGAAATGCTATAAATTGGCACCAAATTTTGTTAGACCATTTGAGATACTTGAGAGGACCAATCTTGTTTCTTATCAACTAGCATTGCCACCTAGCCTATCGCACATCCATTATGATTTCCATGTTTCTATTTTGAGACATTATACTCTTGATGTGACCCATGTTCTTGATTAGGATTCTTTGCAAGTGGACAAACGAAAATTTTCTTTGAAACCCATTCATATCCTTCAACATCAAAACTGACTTTTAGAGGTTGGGACATAGAGAAGGTAAGGGTCCAATGGGACCTGAGCAATTAGACCTCTACTACTTAGGAAGATGCTACACGGTTGAGAGATTTGTACCCCTGTATTTTTGTTGGCTTCCAGGAGTAAGCCCATGCCTAGTGGGGGAGGATGTAGTGCCTCTTTTGTTTGCAATCTGTACCTTTTTATATTTTGATCTAAGAGATACTTATTACTCATGTTATTTTTTTACATGTTGAGTTGACCTAAGGATCAGATCTTATACTTTGATTTCAAGTATCATAGATGTTAGATTACTATATTTTCTAGTTGATCATATTTGCATGATGATACCATTTTGAGATGAAAATACATTTATGATGATATCTAGTTATCCAATATTTGGACATATCTCGGATTTGGTTATATGTGGATTTAATGCTATAGTTATTTACTTCATTCTTGCTTTGTTATGCCTTATGCAAACATGAGTGATGTAAATAAATTATTTTAGTATAATTGAATAAATGGTTAAATTAGGTTATTTTATGCATTTACTACTTTGGCTCTAATATTATATGCAATTACACTTGATCATGTATTTTAGTGTGCAGGATTTATATCCATGGTAGTGGCACATGGAGTTAATGATTCAGTTGTTCATAGTTTACCAATGGCATCCCTGTATGATTGACATGTCTTATTTACTATGTAAATCAAACCTTTAGGTGATTTGATAAATTTAGACTCATTTGCATTATGTGATTAGACCTGTGAATGTGTTTGCGCATTTAGAGGTTTACATTGTTGCAAAACTGTTAACAAATTTTGTGATTTTTGTTTAAGGGTTTTTATGCTTTATTCTTATTGATTTTAATTTCTAGCATCTTTGTCATAGATGAAATCCAATTACTTGGAATATTTTATTTTCGTTTGAGTTGATTCATGGTTTATCTAGTCTTCTTGGTTATCAACCATTCATAGTATATAGTTTTGGCATACTTGGTTTCAAGCCTGAGAAAAAGTGGAATCTTATACTGAGAAGAAGTGGAATCTTATACTCTAATTCTCTTTACTAGTGGGTCTGGTTTTCTCTGCTAATTTCATTTTGGATCCAAGACATCAATGCCCTGAGTTGAATATCACCCACATAAGGAAGAGGGTTCCAATCTCTATTGTCAAGGACTGCTAAGTTATGTAAAAAGAGTTCACAGAGAAATTTTTTGATGGCTATAGGGGTAGTATGGAAAGCTTGAAAGAATTCATGAGGAGTATTTAGTGTTAAAATTTTACCCTGCATTACATAGGTCATCTGATAATTGACAAATCATTCTTTCAAAAAGAGAGCACAAATAGGGGAAGGAGAGTGACAAGAAATTAATTCAAAAATCATGGCAGTGACTTTTGTAAGTTAACCACTTAATTGCTCAATCTTTACATCCTTTTTAGTCAAATCTTGAGTTCGATTGAAGAAGGTTTTTTCTACTCTCTCTCTCTCTCTCTCTCTCTCTCTCTCTCTCTCTCTCTCTCTCTCTCTCTCTCTCTCTCTCTCTCTCTCTCTCTCTCTATTTTCCATTCTCCCCTCTCCTAAATTAATTGATTAGATAATTTTGAAATAATGCTTAACAATAAAATAGTTTAACCTAGATGGAAAGTAACATGAGTCTCAGGTGAAGGATTAATAGGAACAGTTTGTTGGACCACAAATGCTAAAGCATCAAGTCCTTACGAAAGAATCTATTAAGAAACAATGTTCACTAAATCAAAATTTATTCCAACATCTTCTTCATGAAATTTTTCCATTTAAGGAATAAGAGGAGAATCTATAACTCCAATAGGTACATTGTCGTCATCATCTAAATCTATGGAAATGATGGGTGGTTGGACAAAGGATTTCTCTTTTTTAATAGTTACATTTTTAGACACAAGGGATTGAAAAGACACACCCTCATCAAGCTTTTTAGATGCTTGGCTCCTTCAAGTTCTATGCCTAAGGGCTACTTCTTCTACCTTTGAAGTTGTAGGAAGTTCTAAAGATGTTTCTTGTACATTCCCCCTTGTCTTCTTATAAACCCTAGGAACTACAGGAGAGCCATAATTTGGGAAAATTTTAATTTTCCTCTTACCCTTATCAAATGTTGGACCCATCCCAAAGGTAGAAGCTACTAGAGTGGAAATTGGGGTTCTCTATGACCTCTTGAGTCTGGTTGAGGAAGAGCCTGGTGCTAGGTTTATAGGATTTTCCTAAGGTTCTCTTTCCTCTTCAAATTGCTTTGCAAGTTGCCTAATAGGGTTTTGCACTTTGTTTTCAAAAAAATCATCCCAAGATATCCTAAGTTGTTCCCTAAGGGATTTTTATATGATGAGCTTAGTAAAATAAAGGTGTAAAACATCTGTTGGGGTTCCTTTTTGTACTACAGCAACTCTTTTTAACAAAATGTGATACATAAAATGAGGAACATTCAAAGGATAGTCATCATGTCTTAGGCAGATCAAAAATTTGAAATGGGTGGCATGCAAATATGAATGTCTCCCCTCACAAGTAAAATATATTACAATATAGATAGCACATTCATTAAATGGTTCTAGTAAAGATGTGCAGATTGTGCCTTGCTTTCAGTCTATCTGAAGCCGTGGGTCTATGTGCATTGTAAATTGGGCTGTGGCTGACACTGTGTCCAATGCATTTGAAAAATTCTCCCCTAGTAGAGGTAATTCCATTATCTCAACTACAATTTTAGATGAAAACAAAACCCTTATTCCTCTGACTATGGAAAAACCATCTTTTAGTGTCTATAAAAATTCTAAGGTAAGCTCATTGTATGCAGATAGTTTGAACATGTAACTCATCCACCCCCTAGCTTGAATATAGGTAGGAAAGTTGGGTCTCCCAACAATGTTGTATGGTCAGTTGGTTCTCTTATTCTCAAACCACCCCCATTGTTCCTCTAGAGTGATTACATGAGTAATTTCAAAAATGGAAAAATTTGTAACAAGATGAGAAGACAAGTGATAGTACTTGTTTTAAGAAACTGGCATTTTTAGCATTTAAGATCACTTAATTATGCATTAAATACCTCAACTAGAACTTATACTTACCAATTTGCAAAAATGTGTAACATAAAGGTAACAATCACAGCACATCACTCTTTTCATCATGTGGTGGCATATAAAAATAACATGAACGTTTAATGATCACAAAAAAGTATGAGATATAATACCCCTCTCCCTAACTAAATTAGGCAATAGAACCTGTAATTGCTAGTGACAAAGGTAACTAAAAATAAAACAACACATTAAGAAAAAGTTTGAACTTGAGTATGGGTACTGACACTTTAAGTTGTGTTATCATTTGATATCATCATGCAAAAGTTAATGAAGGATGAGGTGAGGTGGAAAATGAGAAAGAGTGGAGTGAGCTGGAATTATTATGGAGAAAATACTTTCACAAAGAAAGTAGTTTATTATAATGAGGGAAATGCTTTTAGAGAGAGGATGAAAAATGAGCAGGAAACTCATCTATAGTTGTTGTAGGAATTGTAGGATCAATAGATGGCTAGAATTGCTATAGGAACTCCTCATGACTAGATGACTTATGGTAGAGTTTTAAGTAGTGTCCATTAACTAGTAGTTTGAAGCAAACAGGATCAATGGTAGAGAGATGCTTTACACCACTCTCAAACATAGAAATGATTTCATACCGTCCAAGCTAATGGGTTTGGAATTTTCCTAGAGTTTGCTGATAATGGGAATCATACAGAAGGTCCCAGTGTCCAATGGAAAACTTCTTGTCATGGATGAACTTATCATGCTACTTCTTTCACTATTGTTGGATTATCTTTGTATTATGTATGACAAATTTACAGTATACATTAAGGGCACTCACCTACAATAACCTATCTTCTTAAGCCTTTGAAAGATCAACATCTTGTTTTAAAGTAGTTTTTAGAGTCTTGTGCTCAAATTCTATAGGCATGGAAGCAGATTTACCATAAATTAATTCAAATAGGGTAAATCCAGTGGTGCTCTTCCACATAATCCTATAAGCCCAAATTACTTTAGGAAGCTAGGTAACCCAGTCCCACTTGTGAATATCAACTGTTTTGGTAAGGATTACTTCTATCTCTCTTTTTGTGATTCTTGCTTGACCATTAGCTTGAGGATGGTATGGGGAAGATGTACCATAATGGATCATGTACTTCATGAGTGCTATAGTAATCAGGTTTGATGTGAATTGAGCTCCTTGATCTGTGACAATTTCTCTAGGTACTCCAAATCTAGTGAATATGCATTCATATCTAAAAAATATGCTACTTTATGATCTCTAGCATGTGTCATAGCTTGTGCTTTAACCCATTTAGTTGCATAATCAGTACATACTAAAATGTATGATTTTCCAAGAGAAGAGGGTTCTATTGGTCTGACAAATTAAATACCCCACTTGTCAAAAGGTGTGACCACTACTTGTGGCTGTAGAGGCATTTCACAGATTTAATGGGCCTTCCCATACATTGGCATCAATCACATTGCCTTGTATACTTTATTGCATCTTTGTGGAGAGTAGGCCAGTAGTATCCAATTGTCAATATCTTGTAGGCTATTCTTTTTGCTACAAAATGACCCCCACATGGTTCATCATGGCATAGACATGGGATGTCATAAGTTTCATCTTCTCTTACTGATAGAGGGCCACACCACCCTTACTCACTCACAATCAAGAAAGCAACAATATAGAGACCAAGAAAAAAAATACTTCACAAATAATTTTATTATACTTGAAAAATCTTTACAACACCCACAAGATGATATGACTTCTTCAACATAAGAGAAATCCTAAATAAGAGTCTTCACACCAAGAGCTTCACCAATAACTTCTACTTGAAGAGCTACACCTTTAGAGTTTTCACACCTTGAAGTCTTCACGCCTTCTAGCTTCTACTTCTCAAACTTCTACTTCTCAAGCTTCTCCTTGAGCTTCTACTCCTCAAGCTTCCCCTTGAGCTTCCACTTCTCAAGCTACTCCTTGAGCTTCTACTCCTCAAGCTACTCCTTGAGCTTCTATTTCTTGAGCTCCTTCTTGAGCTTCTACTCCTCAAGCTTCCCCCTTGAGCTTGATTTAGAAATGCTCATATGCCTTGCTTAAATAGGCACTTACCACCCCATGCATGACTTATCCACAACCTTCTAGAATTCTTCCACAACCTTCTACAACTTCCATAACCTTCTAGAATTACAACTAAGCACCACCATGTGGCCCAATTAGAAAATTACATTTCCTTTATGGATCACAACAAATATTAAATGCAAGATTTAAGAAACTTTCCACAAGCTTCTAAGATGCCACCTACACACCTCGATTAATGTAATGACAACTATTTTTTTTTTTTTTTTTTTTTTCTATTTATGCCACCTATGCACCTCAAAAATAAAAATCCTCTTTTCCTTTCTTTTCTCCTTTCTATTTTTTATTATTTCTCCTCTAATTTTCGTCACTTTTCTCTTTCCAAAAATTTTTTTTTTTTTTTTTTTTTCCTTTCAATTTCCTTTTTTTTTTTTTTTTTTTTTTCCCCAATAATTTTTTCATGCAAGATGCTCCTGCATCACTTACACAACAGTGAGTTACTTGATTTAGTCCATTGTAGAACATCAATCCAACTATCCATGAGAAATTGGAACTCTTTTCCACCAACAGATGATGCTGCTTGGGTGAAAAGTGTGGCAGTGTTCTTCTAGTAGCAAGGTAGTTTTCTATATCTATGAACCATGGGTTATAACTTTCTATTTAAAATAGGCATTCATTGGGAAATATGTCATCTATGGCTATAGGATCATTAGGTACTTGAAGTCGTGACAAAAAATCTGCCACTATATTGGTCTGGCCTAGTTTATCTATTATCTTGACATTAAACTCCTACATGAGGAGTAGCCAATGTGCTAGTTTACTAGAAATAACAAGTTTATTCATTAAGTATTTTATAGAAGAATGGTCAGTGTAGACAATAACCTCATAGCTTGTAATAAATTTATTAAGTGCATACACAATAAAAAGAAATTATTTTTCAATGACATTATAATTCATCTCAACACCTTGCAAATTCTTACTAACATACTAAATGGCATGTTCAACAGTACCTTCTTTTTGTCCTAAAATTTCCCCTAGAGCAGTGTCAGATGCATCAGTATGATTGTGGAAGGGTATCTTCCAATCAAGTACTCTAAGAATAGGTGTTGTTGTCAAAACATCCTTCAATTGTTGGAATGCCACTTCATAGTCTTTTCTTCACTCAAATTAAACTTGCTTCTTAAGTAAGTTATACAAAGGAGTAGAAAGCTTACTGAAATATTTGTTGAACCTCCTGTAGTATCCGACATGTCCAAGAAAGCTTCTAACATCTATTTGCTTGGTTCGCATTGGTAGATTAGTAATTACAACAACCTTTGCAGGGTCCACTTGAATTCCAAAAGAGGAAAGGTAGTGTCCAAGAATAACTCCTTCTTCCATCATGAAATAATAATTTTTATTATCAAGATAAAGGTTGTCTTCTTGACAATTTTTAATACCTTCTCCAACTTGGCATGAGCTTATTCAAATGTGTCAACATAAGTAGTGAAATCATCCATATAGATCTCAACACAATCAGTAGCTATGTCAAAAATATGCTAAGTACCACTCAGTGAAAAGCTATAGGTGCATTACATAATCCAAATGGTAATATAGAGTACAAAAGCCTCCCTTATGGATAGGTGAATTTTGTCTTATCCTAATCTTTTGGAGAGATCTGGATTTGATTATATCCACTAAAACCATCTAGAAATGAGAAACATAATTTTCATGCTAAATTATCTAGTACTTGATCAATGAATGGCAAAGGAAAGTGATCCTTTTTAGTGGATTTATTTAGCTATATTTAGTCTAAAAATACTCCCTATTTTCCTTCCTTCTTTGGAATAATAACTAGAGGTGACACCCACTAGCTATCAGAAATAGGATAGATAAATCTAGCACTAAGAAGTTTTTGTAACTCAACTTTGACTATATCCTTTAATGTTGGGTTTACTCTCCTCTGGGGTTGTCTCACTAGCTTACATTCTAAGTTGATAAATATCATATGTGTACAGATACTAGGATCTAAACCATTCATGTCAGTATAGTCCCGTGTAAAAGCTTGCTGACTATCTTGTAATAGTTGAATGATACTTGTCATCTGAGATGCAGTCAGGTCATTATTGATATTTAGCTCTTTTGCTACACCAATATTAGATTTATTTACCTTGTCCATCATTAAGACCTCTGGTATTGATGGAGATTTAATTTCATGGTGTAATAATGTATGAAGGTAATCAGGTTCTATAGGAGATTGAAGTGCATCACATTTAGGCAATACAATTTGCAAGGACCTGACAGGATTTTCAAAAGTAGACTCCTTGGAATCATACTGATTGGTAAGGATTGTTGCCAATATATCATCTTCTTCCTGGGATACAAAAAATGGGTTTCTTTCAAGCGTCATGAGTTGCTGAACAAAATTAACTTCTAGAGGATCATCACCAGGGTCTAGCCAAGAAACTTGGTCAATATCTAGTTGATGTTGTGTAGGAGAGTATCAAGTTAACTATTGTTGGTACCATATGATATTGTCATTTTTCCTGATTAACATGTAATGCAAGCATTTGCAGTGGCCAACCAAGGTCTTCCTAAGATTAATGGATATCCTCCAAGGGTGCCTCTTGATGATAGCACAATAAAATCTGAAGGAAAATATAGGGAACCCAAGGTTACAAAGATATCTTCTATCATACCATCAAATTTGACAATTGAATTGTCTGCTAACTATAGTATTGTAGGAGTATCCCATAATCCAATAATGCTAAGTCTTAACAAGACTTCACTAGTCATGACATTAATTGATTCTCCGAAGTCAATCAAAAAATTATGGATTTGGATGCCATTTATATGTATGGTAACAACAAGACTTCCTAAATCAGAATATTTAGGTGTCAAGGCTTTGCTCAACATTAAATCAAAAAGTTGTCCCAACACATGGACAGTAGGAGGATCCTTTTCTTCCTAGTAGACTACTTGACACACACTTTCTTTAAACTTTTATTATAAAGGTGAATCTCCTTAAGTGCATCCAATAAGGCAATCTATATAGTCATTTTCTTAAGTTGGTCTAGGAGATAAGTTGCTATAGGATTTGGTTTGGATGGAGCTCCAAGAACTAACCTTTGTGGAAATGAAGGAGTAGGTGCTTATAAAAATGGGGCAATTAGAGCATCAACTAGTTGACTTGTTGCAACATTTTTAGTATCAGCAGCCTCAGTTATTATAGGTCCTTTAGGTGCAAGCAACTTGGTTCCGAACCTAAGATGAATATCATTGATCTACAAAGAATAAGCCTATTGCTTATTGTTGGGATTTGGTGTTGACTAAGTAGGAAATTTTGGTTGCTTCCATGGGCTAGCATTGGCTACATGAGGTGGAGGCATCATGGATTGTTGATGAGGTGGAGGCATCAAGGCTTGCTATTGAGATGGTTGCTACCAATTCCCTTGATACAAAGGTTGTTGATTAAGGCTCCACTTAGGATACTAGTTATTTTGTTGAGGCCATTGAGTATTTTTTTGGGGATACTAAGGTGGTTTATGGTAGGCTTGGTTATACTAATGTTGTTGGTTGGGACAATTATTGTTCCTATTATTTCCTTAAGGGATAGAATTTCAAGGAATATTGCCTTGCCACTAGTTGTTATGATAACCAAAATTATTCAGAGGGTCTTAAGGCATACCTTGTCTCTAAGTCCATGGTCATCTTTGAGCAACATAAATAACTTTTCCTATATCCTCATCAATTGCTTTGAACTCAGTGGGCATTGGTTGTGCATTCACTGCTACAATTGTTTGGCATGTTCAATTCTTCTTCCTTTCTCTACAATGAGAGAAAAAATTAGTCAGCATAGCATTAGCTTCATCCTTTTTCCTTTAGGCTTGCATTGTATCCAATTGAGTAGTGATGTCATTAATGATATCTTTCTTGAAGTCAGACAGTAGGTTAGATAACTCCATCTTTGATACTCCTGACCCACCATTGGTTTTATGTGGTAGGCTCCTTAGTCTTGTTGAGAAATGGTGCCAAAGAAAGGGATTAAAATCCTATAGCAATGGATTGCTTAACTTAGGATTGGACATCTAGAGTGGTTCTAACCCAACTCATTTGGACTCATTTAATTTATCAACCAAGGATGTAAACTTGAAATGGTGTTTGAATAATATATTGTTCAAACTTATCTCATCTTAAGAACTACTCTACAAAAATTCAAGTGCTTAAGCTACAAGAAATCTAAGCTAAAGCTAAGAATTGAATCTATTTTGATAAAGCATGAAAATACAACTATGAATTACTTCAACTACCTATGCTGCAGGAACATTTCACTAATTCTACTATTAATGGTTGTAGGAACAACATAGTCTACTTTGGTTCTATGAAATGAATATAAATCCTATGCTTAACTAATTAGTTCACTCTTTGTGTGAGCCCCCACATAGAAGTGAAGTAAAATGACTCAGTGATGAAAACCTAAAATGATCTTTTAATTCATAACAACAGTAAATGTACATATTGATGAACAACAAGATTATATTTAGTACTTAAAAACTCAACAACTTCTTCTTTCTATTGAAAATGACTAACTAACTAAAAACTTTATTGGAAGACAAACTCAAGGAGAAAGATATGTGAGAAAGTAGGTGCACCATCTAAAATCTAGTTATTGACCAAGTTGAATTAGTATTGTATGTTGCGGATCCCCACCCCACCTCCACTATTGAAAGGGAAAGGGCCTTAGCCGGTAGATCCAACTAACCAAGTGGAAGAACATCAAGTGGAAGCTACAGTTTTGATTGAAGCAATTTCCCACCCGACTTCATAACCATAGAATTTCTAGGCTAGGCCCCTACTATTCTATGGCTAGGGGTGGATTGGGAATAAAAGTAGTTTTTCCATCATGCCTACCTAAAATTTGATGGGCTATGGGGTGTTGGATGATAAATGGCAGAATAGTGTGATGCCCAGGTGTGACACCACCACCTATTGGATCTAGTGTGTGAATGGCCACATGACGCTTGCTTTGGGCTCTTGCTACCTGCCCCAATAATAAACAATTCCAGTTATTTAAGCACAAACTAGGAACAAAATTCCTAGATTTAAGACTCCATCAACTAGAAAAATAAATGAAGGAATTGAATTTACAATAGGTGCATTAATTATGGCACCAAATAGAATAGAAATTTAGGAGCTCATGACCCCTAGATTTCCTCAACTCAAGGCTGGTCTATTAATTTGAGCAACCACTTTGACTCCCACTTGGTTGAGTTGACTTTGCCTTTATGTCTGCAAATATTAGCACCTCCAAAACAATAACATACATCAAGACTTATTCAAAATATATTATCTAAATTAGTTTACCCTATGTCACATTGCTACAAGAGAACTACCCAACCTAGCTAATGAAGAAAAAGATCATTCTCATTGTTTTGTAATTAAATGACATATCTTTTCATAGCATATTCATTTTAGTCTTGGAAAATAATTATGCACACATTTGTTTGAAATTATCACAAACAACATGCTCTTAAAACATCAAAGTCTTTTACAAATATTACAAATTCAACTAAAAATGAAATGATAAAATAGACCATATTCTGGTCTCATCACCTTGTCTAACTTCTTTAGAGTTTTCACCATTTTTATTGTGAATCTCTTCCTTAAGCTTTTCCATCTCTTGCCTCATAAACTACATCTACTTATTTATTTGTTCATTTTCCTCATTTTCTCTCTCTAAGGTATTTTACTATCTCTCCAATTGTCATCATTGTAGACAACCCTCCTTCATCTTTTCCATCCATGGTGTTAGTATACTTTTACCCTAAGGGATCTTAGGCTACTCCAATACAAGTTGATGCAGAGCTCTCCCTTGAATAGGGAACTTGATGTGGTGTGACATACATATATTCTTCTATACCACAAAATGGGCTTGAGAGAGGGCTCTACACCTTTGTAAAATTCTACAAACAAAACATCAAACTCGACATTCCAAAGTGCACAACTAGGTCTTTTAGCTAAACACAACTAGATACTTGGGATTTTTTTGAAATGGGAACCTATGTTTTATAAGGGGAATGGAAAGGTTCCTAAACATCTATCAATCTCATAATCATGGATTGAGATAGGCTATCCTATGCCCATGAGCCCAAATAACATCTCTGGCTTTTAGGCCTAGTAGCACCTAATATCCCTATAAATGAGGAAATTGGACTTAGTTAGAAACTTCTTCAAAGAACCTAGTAAAAAAAGTGGATATTATGACACCCTTTTAGAATCTATTTAATAATCCAAAGCTTTAGACTCCCAAACAATAAGATGATCACCAAACTCTAAATACAACTAGTCCTAATAGGCCTAGCTAACTAGGTTTGTGAAGGAAGTCAGTGCACCACTCTATTCTCTAGGATTAAAAACTAATTGAGATAGTTGTAGGGATCTATAATATATCACAATAAACCATTGGATATGTTTTATCCATCCCTAAAGGTCCTCTAACACTTCAATGTCTAATGTCCTAATCCAAACACATAGAGATGTTTAGCCTAGGAATGGGTTGTAAAAATAGGAAACTCAATCACTATCTCCAATCCTTCTAGAATTTTATAGTACACCAACCTAACTTGCATTTTCTTAAGTGGCATGGAATTCGCATGGTGGAAAATAAAGTTAGGGCACTTTTTCTAGAAACTGCCAATGGAACAAGGGTTTTGGTGCACATGAGAAAGATGTTTTGATATCTTTTGATTCAAAAAATTTCAACACTTCAAACCAATTGCATTCTCTTCCTAAAACATCCTAGATGTTGTTCCAATCATTCATTTTCTTCTACCAATCCATACTAGTCTATACACACACATGCAAAAGTTAATTTGCAAGAAAAATATGGATTTTTATCGATTTCAATTGCAAACTTACATTCTATATCTTCCACCCACCTAAAAGGGCTATATGAAGACCTTTCCCAACTAATATAGTCGATTGTCAAAAGTTGTAACCTTTGGGGAGCGATTAAGAAAAAGTTGTTAAATATTGCGAGAAATTGTCAAGTGTTTACCAAGTAGTCAATGATAATTGTGCTCACTCAGGCATCAAAGATAGTTTCATGTATGTGTTGAGTGTTAAGTTATAACTGATTTGAGATAGTATTGACTGAGCTCATTCAATTAATAAAAAATGTCAACATGAACTCTGTACTAATCGAGTTGGGTCAATTAAACTAGAACTCATGTTCTAATTGAGTTGGGTTGGTTAATGAAGGGATCCTATGTGCTAACTAAGTACAAATGCATGCTAGAACCTTCCTCTAGTGTCCTAGGAACCTAAAACATCTTTAGAAGCCTAAGAACACCTACCTTATCTTAGGACTAAGATGTGCCCAGTGACCATGGTAAAAAATCCATGGTTTATAAAACACCAATGGTGACTACGCCTTGCAAGTAGGCTTATTTAAAAAGGAAAAATACTTCTAAAAGTTATCAAAGACTCTTAGGCATGAATGCCCTTGAGTGAGACTCGTGAAGAGCTTGTTCTAGTGGATTCCCTAGAGAGTGGAGGTATATAGGTGCTCCTGCACTAGGAGAGACTTAGGTTTGAGGTGAATTTTAAATTGTAGGATCAAATCTATACTAAAATAATAATCTAAATATTTTATTTATTTGATATATGGAATTATATTGTGTGTATGTGCATGTATGTGTGTGTGTGTCTATTAATTTTTATGTGTGAGCATACACATATGCATGTTCTTGTATGTGTGTGCACATATGTGTGGGGAACTTTTATTCATTTGAAATAACATTATTTAGGAGAGTATGAAAAATAATTATAATATTTCCTAGATAGAGAAAGAGGAGAATGGAAATAAAGCTACATATAGAAACATATAACAACTGAACCCAAAGGCCAAAATTAGTCTAAACTACCATCCTCAATAATTTTTCAATTTTTTGTGTGAAATATTGAGGAAAATCAGCTATACTTCTAACATTCCAACCAAACATCTTCTAAGAAGCACATTTAGCTAAATAATCAGCTATTTTATGCCACCCACTAGGAATATATAAAAATCAAATTAATTGTGATGAAACTATAAAACATGAATTTTGTCTACATATCATAGCTAGGTGTCATTGATCATCCTCTAAATTTCACTTATTCAACATATTCCTCATAAGTTGAGATTCTAATTACAAGGGAACTTGTGTAAACTAAGAATTCAAGAACACTTGAGAACACAAAGAACCTCCAAAACATCAATAATATTATTTACATGTGCAATACTCCATGTGAGCATTAAATAAGAAAATCACATTTCCAATATTATCTCTACTTATTCTTTTGACTCATGTATGCCCTAGTTTGTAAACCCTTTAATATTAAATCATAAAATTATTGTCAAAAAATGGTGTTTATAATTAATAACAAGATTTATATTATAAATTTTCTTACAAAAAAATCAATTACACTATCATTACTTAATTATTTTTAAAAGTATAAATATTTCTCATACAAATATATAAATTAATTTTAAAAAACCATTAATACCCCTCAAAATCATAGAAAATATGGTCCATTGGGATCCTCCCCCAAGTCTATCATTCATACTTCTAGAGTGAATTTTCCTAACTACCCTAAGATTATTGAGAGGATTGACAGATTGTAAGCTGTTTAATTGTAAAAACTAAACAATCATTACTTTTGGTCCAACTTCACACTATTAAAAATAAGACCAATATATTATAAGACTTGGATTAAGCTAAAGCTAGGACAAGAGATTGGCCTAGAGACATCTAGGTTCAATGAATTTAGGAAGCTCTTAAAAACTTTCTATTAGATAGTTGTGGATAGTATAATGAAGGAATACATTAGAGAACTCAAGGAATATGCGCCCTCTAAGGAAGAAGAGAGTTTTAATATGCCATTACCAATGTGAAAAATAACCAAGGTGACCTCAAGTGGAAGTTGAAAGAGACTATCAAGTCTAGAAAGCGTATGATGGATAAAATAGTGGGCTCTCTTCAAAGGTGGTAGTTTTTACGTGCTTTAATTTTTTGTTTCTTTCTTTCTTGATGCAAGGGTTTTGGCTTCCTCCTTATTTATCTAATCAACACATGAGCCAAGTATCCTCATCTTGGACATGACGAGGAATAGTCCACACTTGTGAACACGTTACTTTAGTGAATATTTGAGAGCAATATGCCACCAAAAGATACTTTGAATAAATGAAAAAAAAATTTATAATAATAATGTATCATATGAACTTTAGAACTATGGAAGAAATAGGATCAATTCATAATTTTCTAAACTCGATTCACATACATATACATATGCACATATAGATACATACATAAATAGATGTATATGTATATTATATGTGTGTGCGCATGTGCATACATGTAAATATAATTATGTGTGATTTCATTTATAAAAATTATAATTTAAGGCATATTCAATCTACTTATTATAAACTCATTTTCCCTACCAACATAATTTTCTTAGGTTCTTGTACATAACAAAAAATGTATATAGTTAATGTTGATGAACATCTTTGGGTACTTGCTAACTGAGGGTGTTTCCCTTGGTAAATATTTTATATAATTTAGCTTTAAATTTATAACCTATAAACTGATTAGTTGTAGGAATGCACATAATGCATTAAAAATTGAAATTAGATCAAAATGATGATTCAATGGACTATTGTATAATGAAGGCTTTAAAATTATTGATACAATATAGAAGAATTGGTATGAGTTAGATGTAGTATTAGAAAATGAAATAAGTGTTGATAAATAATAATTAGTTCAAATAAATTTATTTTAATAAAGAATTTACATAAAAAAATAATGTTAAATTGTGTATCTATCTTAAGAGATTTTGAAATATTATAATTCTTTGTGATATCAACCTTATGTAATTAGAATATAAATCATTCTATAAAATATTCAAATTATTATGTATAAGGTCTCTTTCTAAATGATATTTTTTCATTTCATATGAACAATAATATAATTATATTTAACATAAATATTCTTTTCAATTAAATATTATAAATTAATATAATTTTAAGAAATCTTAGTTCATCAATTCCTCTCTATATACATAGAGTAAAAATGAATGTAATATAATTCTTTATTTATCAACATTGTGTGTATATAGAGAATCACATACATACACACAACTATACAAATAAAAATGAATAATTCTAGTATTATTTAAGTATACCCTTCTCATAGTCTCTTCGTAGTTTTATAGTATTAACTTATTATAAAAATAAATAATTATTTAATAGTAAGCATAAGAAATATGAATAGGTTTTAACAATATCAATTCCATGAGATAATAATCCAACTAGAATTAAACCTTAGTAATAATAAAATAGCATATCTTAACCATCACATTATGGACTAAATGTAACTTTTAAATACAATATTTGTTATCACAAATATAAACACAAAGAAATAATACTCTTGTAAAATATTTTATAATAAGTTTTATATATATACAAATTCAAAAATAGAAAAAAATAGTTTTTCAAACAATCTGTTTCAAAGAAATCTTACTATCAATATAAAGACATAATTTAGTTGTACCTTCATATCTAATTAAGAGACAAAATTAAGATTTCAATAATATAAATTTGATTGAGTATTTATCAAATCCTTTCATTGAGGGTCTGTTTGTTGCTGAAATAAGAATATAAAATTTGAAATAGGGTTTCTATTTTTCATTTGGTTGGTCAGTTAAAAACATATAAAAACTTAATTGTCCATATCAATCCTTTCAAGAAATTTAGTAGTAGTTTGGGGAGGAATTGGTGACACTTCCACATGTACGAACCAAATTAGCTTGCTTTACCATAATCAAATAAATCTCCAAAGCATATTAAAAACGGAATTTGCTCCAAACGAATACTGCAAATCAATCCTTTTGAAGAAAAGGAGTACTAAATTGGAAACAGAATTAATCACACTTCCACATCCATCAGCCAAATTGGCACACTTTTAATCATACTTCCA
Organism: Cupressus sempervirens; assembly: GCA_028749045.1. NCBI lineage: Eukaryota > Viridiplantae > Streptophyta > Pinopsida > Cupressales > Cupressaceae > Cupressus > Cupressus sempervirens. The sequence continues at coordinate 342,934,688 of CM053793.1, read as the reverse complement.
CATCTATGCACAAAATTGGCATGCTTTTCCAAACATTAGTCTCCCCAACTCATCAGATCAGTGATGCTGATGGCATTCGCATATATGTCAATTTCATTACAAGAATACACCAACATGTAACGCAACACTTAATTGTAGTATATACACAGCATCTTACTCAAAACTCAAAATAAAAAATAATGAAGACGAACCCTAAAACATTCACAGCCTTCAAATTCAGATAATATAATAATTATAATGCTCAGCTTTCAGAAAAAAATCGTCATTCTGCCCTGCAAGTTGATGAGAATCAGCGAACGTTGATGGACACCGAATATTATTTGTGATGAATAACATGATATGTCTAGTTGACTCAACACCTTTCTTATTGCCCAACTATAACCAACTATAATACAACGTAATTCACAGAGTGAAATCGGGCATAGACGTAACAGGTGGGCTTTTATTTCTTGAATCCATTTCTTGACTCGGTCACATTCTGCGGCTGTTCAGCATCATACTTGTGTCATTCTGAGGAATCTTGCTTATTCTATTGAATGTGAAGTATAGTTGAGCAGATATTTAAGAAAATAACTGGTAGTAGTTACTGGTTACACATCGTCCAACATAAGAGGAGATGAACGCATGCAATAAAGTATCTTAAGCATACCCATCTCTGTGGGATTCAGTTAAAATATTCATTGTGATGGGAAGTCTGGTCTTCTGTTCTAGAACAAGATGCTATCCCCCAGTACGGCTTGCAATTTAATAACTCTCAAGTACGCAAGTGATTATTACTATAGTATGTTGTACCTAATCAGAAGTGACTGTTGGTTTAAAAAAATTTGGGACGGCTAATCTCAAGATAAAAAAATGTCCAAAATGCACTTAAGACAATAAAGTCAATTTTTATTTTCCGGTGATTTTTTTCCAATCTTTTTGTTTTTTTCCAGTACAAACTGATCAAATGCTAATTTTTTTAGAAAAGTCCATGATATTATCGTTTTTTTTCTAAAAATTGGTCAACCAAGTCCCAAAAAATTAGTCACCTATGGAACACTGTTAGGGTTGATCGCGACATTGTTTTCATGCTAATTAAAAGACTCATACTAATTACAATTTAATGAGTTCTTGCTAATTGAACTATGGTGATGAATGATTAATTCTTATTTCAACTAATAAAATGTAAATATTTTTAGTTTTAATTTATTTTTTTATGTCAAATTATATAAAATATGAAACACATAAGACATATATGAAATCTATTAGACTTTTCAAATTAATTTTCAGCTTTAATAGTTACATATTATAAATTTAAAAATATTTTTAAATGTTAGACATATTTAAAGATGTATGTAGTTTGAATGATAATTATTTTTTATCTTAATATTTTTAATATGATAAAAAAATTAAATTAGAAATTTTTTATTAGAAATAATATATATTAAATAATTTTTTAATCTTAAACAAAAATATGATTAAATCATTTTAAATTACCATTATAACTCACTATTCTCTTATTATTAGATTTTTATTCTTAAACTATTATAACTTAGTTCAAGATAAAAATTTTTTGGGACGGCTAATCTCAAGATAAAAAAATGTCCAAAATGCACTTAAGACAATAAAGGCAATTTTTATTTTTTCCCGGTGATTTTTTCTCAATATTTTTGTTTTTTTTCCAGTACAAATTGATCAAATGCTAATTTTTTTTGAAAAGTCCATGATATTATCATTTTTTTTCTAAAAATTGGTCAACCAAGTCCCAAAAAATTAGTCATCTATGGAACACTGTTAGGGTTGATCGCGACATTGTTTTCATGCTAATTAAAAGACTCATACTAATTACAATTTAAAGAGTTCTTGCTAATTGAACTATGGTGATGAATGATTAATTCTTATTTCAACTAATAGAATGTAAATATTTTTAGTTTTAAATTTTTTATATGTCAAATCATATAAAATATGAAACACATAAGACATATATGAAATCTATTAGACTTTTCAAAAATATTTTTAAATGTTAGAAACTATTATTTTACACATATTTAAAGATGTATGTAGTTTGAATAATATTTGTTTTTTATCTTAATATTTTTAATATGATTAAAAAATTAAATTAAATTTTTTTTATTAGAAATAATATATATTAAATAATTTTTTAATCTTAAAAAAAAATATGATTAACTCACTATTCTCTTATTATTAGATTTTTATTCTTAAACTATTATAACTTACCTCAACTCACTAATTTTTAACTATTAAACTTTTAATCTTAAAATACACACTTGTTGTGATAAAAATTGTTAATGCTTGTTTGAAACTTCAAATCCTCACTCAATTTATATGCTTATGGATTTTGTGCCTCTAATTAGACTATTGAATTATTTTTTATTGATATGCAAAGTGAATACAATTGTACTTAGTTTAAGGCAGGTGCAAATTTTTTTTAAATTTATATTCAATAAATATTTATAACATCACATATATAATAATTATTGAAGCATTATTTATAATAAGTTTAAAATTAAAGTTATTTATCTTGAATTGTTGTTACTATATGTATTTCAATTTTATATATAATATTTTATATTAGATGTTCTCCATTTTTTAATTTCAAAATTAAGTAAAAATAAGAATTTGAATAAAATAGAGGAAAGAATTGTGAGCTTAGTCAAAAAGATTTTTTATTTATTTTTAATAAAATACTATATATCATATTTTCCATTTTTATATATTTTCATTTTCTCTTTTTTCTTTAAAAAAATTGATGTATTTGATTGACTTTTGTTTCATTATGATATAGATATTTTATAGAATTAAATTTTAATATTGTTATATTATATAAAAAGAAATTATAAATGATCATTTTAAGTGGTGAGCTTATAATTATTTTTTATCCATTTTAAAATATATTTGTTAAAAAAAATGTATTTTATCATCATTAATAAAATTTGATGATATATAATTTAAAAAGAGAATCATTTTTTTTTTTTTTTTTCAATTGGATATTATTTTGTCAAAGTGGTTTATTTTATATCAATTAATTAGAAATTGTCATTCTTATGATTTCTTTAGTAAAATCATTTAAACTTTTATTGTGGAGAGTTTTATAATTCCTTCCATATTGCACCATTTTTGGCAATTTGATGTATGTATAATTAAAATTCTAAATATTTTTTAAAATTTTTTTTAATTGTTGAAAAACACAAGTTTATATATATATATATATATATATATATATATATATATATATATATATATATATATATATATATATATATAATTTAAATAAAAGTGTTATAAATATAAAACAATTTCATATATTTATATTTTAAATTATTAATTTATTTATTTTAATCAAAAAGTGACATAGCACTTATATAATATGTTTATTAATAAACTAGTTCAAGGGTTCATTAGAGAAAGAACTAGCAAGAAAACTCTGAATCATTGCCGAAATACAAAAGTGTTAAAAGCTAATATGTCATACCAAGCATACCTACAACAAAATATACTTTCTTTGCACTAAGAAAGAGTACCCAAAATATGATATATATCAATACTCAACAATGATCAGGGTCCAATTATGACAATAAACCTCTCCTTTTGAAAGATTTAACTAAAATCAAGAGAGCTTTGAACCTCCTGTCAAATTGGAGCATTTGTGAACATGCACAAAGAATGTGCAAGCTAATAGCCATGCGTCAATCAAATATAGTACTAGTTTCTATTAAGCTTCATTCATCTTCTTTGTGTCCCAAATATGGCACTCCGCTAAGCATGGGAATTTTGAAAAAATAATCTCTGAATGGAAAGATTCAAATATGGAGCCTTCACAACCAAGATTAGCTAGACAATCAGCTAGTTTATTGCCCTCCCTTAGAGTATGAGAGGACCAAGTAGCTTGAAAAGAATCAATTAAATCTCAGCATTGTTGAAGGATATAGGCTAGTTTCCAAGTATGAGAAGATCGTGAGAGACAAGAGTTTATAATTACCTTAGAATCACCTTCAATATGGATGGTGGAAACATTACATCTCTTTGCCAAAATTAGACCTGCCAATATGGCTTGCACTTCTGCAAGGTTGCTAGTATTAATTTTATTATGTATGACTTGTGCATTAAAAAATACTTAGATATAAAATATTTATTTTCTAAAAATTTTGATTGATTGTTTTATCAATAATTTATATAAGATGTGAAGATTATATATATATATATATATATAATATGTTTTGGTTAAAATTAAATTTATAATCATTTTTTTGAGTTTCTTTTACATGTTATATTTAAATGTAAAATTTCTAAAGTAAACTATATTTATGATTATATAATTTTATATTATATAAAATTACAGCAATAAAATGTAATAAATTATTTAAACTAAATTAAAATCATAAATAAGTTATACTTAAATCAATTAATTTTATTGTTATTAACATACAAATTAAATATATTATGATTTTCTTAATAAATTTATTAAATTAAAAAGAATTGTATTTCAGTTAAATATTAAATCATATTCATTTTATTTTTACTAAATCTAAAAGCAAGTACTTAGCTACTATGTGGCACTTGTTTTCTTTGGTTTCTTTAGATCTTTTTTAATAAGAGCTTTTCTTCATCAGCTGGTATATTTGCCAATAGGTCCACTTCCCTATTTACTTATCTATGAATGTGCTAAGCTCTGATTTTGTCAAATTTATCAATAAGAATTAGCACTTTTTCATGTTTTGAATTTATTTTCTAGTTCGATGTAGTTCATTTTCTGAGTCCCTTTCTATATTCATTTCTAAAAATTAGATGTAGACCTTCCTTTAAGGCTTGTATTATGCTATGCTATTTGTCACTATACCTAAATGTTTGGCTCTCTTAGCTACCCATTCTTCTATCTCTGAACATATAATACAACCTAGTCCTACCTTACCTAGATTGTCTCAGGATGCTCTGTTAGAATTTAGTTTGAACCACCCAATTGGAAAAGGTTCCCATTTACACTCTTTTCTTTCTTTTCTTCTTTCTTATTTTCCTTGGAACACATAATTGTGGATTAATCAGGTTGCTCCAATACTTTTGCACTTTTGCATCCCAATCTATGAGTGTTCCTTCCTCTTTGACTGATTTTCTATAATTATTATTCACAACTTCTATGATTCTTGCTTCTAATCTATTGAAAAATGATGACAATGATGTTTCTATATTTTTGAATATTTTTCTATTTATTTCTTTGCAAAATTCCCATAGAATGATAAACGAACATATGTTCCAAAGTTTACTATATGCTTTTTCCTTTCCTAGATTTGGGCAATTGTTCAAATGATTCCCAAGGTTATTAGATAGGCTATATTCTAGTTAAGTTTTTTGGTGAAATCATTGCCAACCTTTTTTAGCAAAGACACATTGAAATAATAAGTGTAATGTTGTCTTTGTGTCTTTTTTGCAAAGGGGACATCTTGAAGTACCCTCAAAGCCCATTTTGGTGAATATATCTGCTATTAAAATTCTCTTTTGTGTTGTTTCTCATAGTAATATATCTTCTTTAGGAAGACAAGTTGTATCCAAACATAAGTTCAATGGAATACTTATCTTTTCCAATTTTTAGGAGTTTATTATTAGATCATATTCTCTTGTTACACTATATTGACCATTCTTGGATGCTCCCCAAATTAGTCAATCTTTCCTATTTTTATAATTTACTTATCTTTGATAAATTAGATTTTTAAAGTTTTATTTTTCTTGTGATGGTAAATTTGTTTCTTCTATTGATTTCTATTCCCATATTTCTTTTCCTTGTTCATTTACTACTTCTGTGTAGTTTAGGACCGTGTTAACCCCACAAAGATACTAAGGTGTTTTCTATGTTGATTGGGTAAAAGCACAAACTAGTGTCACCTTTTATAAAGAAATAGGATATCAGAATGCGACAATTCAACACTAATAAACAAACAAATGATGTTTGTGTTTAGAATTTGAAGATGTAAACTGATGAAACATGTAGAATTGGATGAATTTTATGCCTATAATTTGTATAATTTTTTTGAGTAAGAATTTATTCATTTTCTTTTATTTTGAAGTCCCTTTTTTAATTGAAAAATATATATAGGGTGTAGTTCCCATCAAACAAGTATATGAAAATCATCTTTTTTTGTTCTAATTTGAAAATATCTTATAGATGACATGCATAACTAGGGAACCAAAAAAGAAATAATTATTTTTGATGTGTATTTTATTTGTTATAAGTAATCAACCTTGACCTTATCAGAATCGAACAATTTTCCTCTCTTGTCAAAATTTCCCTATCAAATCTACACCTTCTTAAAAAAAAATTACATATTTGTAAAGAGGACTCTCTCCTCTAGAGGTAAATATAAATTTTTAATCTTTTGGGTATGATTTACTATTTTTTTTTCTTTTTTGAGGGAGCATCTTTTGAAATGTTGAAATATCAACTTATAATATTATGCAATTATTACATATTATAACTAATAAAAACACTTAAACTTTATATACTAATGATATTGAATCTGAGATCGATAAAAGTACATTTTTAGTTTTTGAAAAAAATTGAGTTTTGATAGAGAAATGAGATTTGACCAAAACAGGTTTTGATATCCTAGACAGTGACATGGATCTATGCTTTTACCCAATTGGAAAGTTGAAGTTATATAGAATTGGGAGTTCATCCCATGAATCTTCCCAAAATAGAGCTTCTAAGCATTCCCCTATGTCCCAAGTTAGGTTATTGTTAATAATAGGATGGCATTGTAGCATGAAATTCTAGGTATTGGAACTTTTTAGGTGGATTTCTAGTTATGAAGATAGATAGTGGCTCTGAATGATTTAAGTATTTATAATACAAGATTTTGGCCCATTTCCTTTCTTTCTCTTGGTATATTCTCCATATTAACTCGGCTCCTAGGGCTTCATTTTTTTCAACTTAAGTTTCTTTTTCTTTACAAATATTTTCCCACTTAATCATTTCTTGTTTGTTTTTCTCTTCAATTCCTTTCCAAAAGAAAGTTCTAAGTTTATTATCTAATATTTTCTTTACCCCTTTTTGTAGCAAAAGGCATGACATTTGGTAGGTAGGGATATTAGTTAGGACTACATTGATCTTAGTTTATCTCCATGCCTTAATTAACCACTTGCCCTTCCAGTTATCTGTGTTTTTCTTAATTTTTTCCATTATGGGTTTCCAGGTTTTTGAAACTTTATCACCTTTTTCTACATTGATTCTTAGATATTTGCATGAGAAATTTCCTTCCCTAAAGCCCATTGAGGTGCATATGTTCTTTTCCTTTATGGATGTGTGTTTAAAAAGAAAATTCCCAATTTTTCAAGATTTACCTTTTATCACAATGCCTCCATGTAAATTTGTATAATTTCTTTAAAGTTTTGAGCTTCCTCAATTGAGATTTCTTCAAGGAGTATTGTGTTATCAACAAATTGTTGGTGTGTAATATTAGGAATGTCAATTGTTACTTTGATTTCTTTTATTATCCCCTCTTTTTGTTCTTTTTTTATTGCTCTTCCAAATGCCTCTACCATAATAATAAAGAGGAATGGTGAGATTGAGTCCCCTTGTCTAATTCCTCTTGAAATGCTAAAGAATCCCTCTAGCGATCCATTAATAAGGAGGGATTTTTTAGGAGTTACATTACATGTAAAGATTAGATTGGTCCATTGTTTAGAGAATCCAAAGGCTTCTAAATTTTTGCTGAGAAATCTCTAGTCAACATTATTAGATACTTTTTGAATGTCTACTTCATTAGCATACATGGTTACTTGGGTTTTTGGACCAAGTGTATTAATTCTTGGATGATGATGATTCCTTCTAGGATATAACTTCTATGAACAAATATTGTTTGTTCTTCTAAGATTAGTTTTGGTAGGAAGATTTTGCATCTATTTACTAATATTTTGGACAATATTTTTTATAGCATATTGCAGAGGACTATCTATCAAAAGTCTCCTAGTTCCTCATTTTTTTTTGGTATTAGTGTTAGAAAGGTATTGCTGATTTTAGTTAGTATTGATCATACATTTTTTGAGGCTTGTATTGCTTTCCATAGATTAACACCTAGGATATCCCTATATTTTTGGAAAAAGAATACTTGAAAGCCATCTAGCCCAAGTGATTTATTTGGGTTTAGCTTAAAGAGAGATTTTTATATTTCCTCCATAGTGAAGGGTTTATTTGGTGATTCATTATCTTCCAGGTAATAATTTCAGGTATGTTTACTTCTATTAATTTTTGCACTTTGAATTTCAAGATGTCAAAGTTGTTTAATATGTTGTTGTAAAAGTTCACAAAGATTTCTAATATTTTTGATGGGTTATCTTTCTATATTCTTCATTATTTTTTATTTTTGAAATTCTATTGATATTTATATTGTTAGTAGTGTTATTGTGAAACAACTTAGTGTTACGATCTCCATCTTATACCCATATGTCTCAAGATTTTTGGTGCCAAAAACTTTCCTCCTTTGCTAAGATAGTTTCCTATTTAGATAATAGTTTTTTTTCTTTAAAATAACTTAGAATTATCCATTCCTTTTCTTTTATATTTTCTTCACTTAGTTTCTTTAAATTCTCTTCATTTTCTAATTTTTCTTTAAATAGATTTTTTAATGTTATCTATTCTATTTCAACATGTTTTCTTTGAGGGGTTTTAATTTTGATACAAACAAATACATTTAAGACCATTTGAAGGTACTTTCTTGTCACCATTGTTTGATGTTATTCATGAATTCATTATCTAGGAGCCACTTTTTTTAACATTTAAATGGATTTCTAGCTAGCTTCTATACCTCTTCAAACTCAATTCAGATTGGATAGTGATTTGAATTGACACTTGGTAGAATTGTGGTTTGTATTGCTACATTTAATATATCTTAGATCTCATTTCAGAATAAATATGTCTAACCTTTCTTCTATTTATTGGAAGCCTTGACTTCTATTATTCCAAGTGTATACCCCATTGTTTGTCAGAGCATCCAAAAAATTGTTATTTTCAAACCATTCCTTAAAGTGACTCATTACTTTGTTATAGTTTGTATTCCACCTTTTTTTCTTCCATACTTATTTCTTTTTTGTTGTCTGAGTTCAACCATAAATATTAATGATTGTTATTTGGATATTAGTTTTATAAATTTTAACTCCAGCACTCCCCCCCGCCCCCCATCTAGTTCTCATTTGTGATTAGTTCATATTTTGTTCTCTTTGGGTTCCATATTATTTCAATACATCTTGAGGATGCATTTAATTCTGCTATATCTATTTTCCAACTTCCTAACTTCCTTTTTAGTTTTTCTCCTTATTCTATGTTTTGTTTAGTTTCTTGGATTAGGATTCATTTAGATTCAAACACTAATAGATTATGCTTTTGGCTAGGGGTGTTTAAACCCCTAGCATTTCTTCTACTTATCTTCATTATTCCATGGGGAGGAACTTCCCCTCCCTTGCATAAATAATATCACTTTTTTTTTTCCTTCTTTCCCTACTATTGTTCTTAGTTTAGCCAAAAAATTTCTCCCATGTTTTTGTGTTTGTTTCCCATATTTTAGAGTCTCCATTCCATCATGAGTTATTGAAATGCCTATCTTATCTATATGCTCATAAACATTTCGAGTATAATTTTCTATTATTATATCTTTTGTTATCTCTTCATCTTCTTTTAATTCCTCTACTATCTAATCCCCAATGCTTGTCATTTCTTCTTCTATTCCATTCTCCTCTTTCTTTTGTACTTCTACGTCCCTTATTTTGGTTTAAGGTTTCTAACACTTTAGATTCTTCTCAGAATTGCCTTTCCTTTATCTCAAGTTCTTCTATGTTTGTTACTTCTTTACTTTTGGAGTTGTTAGATGGGCTTTCTGTGTTTATCATACTCATTAAAGTTGCTATCTATAATGGTATTAGATATCTTTTGTTTTCCTCCTTATTTGTAAATCTATGAATTCTTTAGTCCATTTGCTACATTTTTTTGTTTTCTTTTGTGTGTAGTCTTGACAGGGTTATTGGATGATTGGACTTCCCTCCTCTCATATATAACCTCCCCTACATCAACTTTGAGTAATTAAATTGGTTTGGATTTGTTTATGTTATTTTCTATTAATGAAGTTTGTGAAGTAGTATAACTTGAAAGATTTGTTGAGATATTATTTTTCTTATGCCATCATTTTTCATTTTGGCTTAAGGTTTTTCCTAATTATCTAGATCATAGGGAAATGCCTAAGAAACAAAGGGAGGGATTTCTTGTTGAAGAATATTTTATTTACTTAGATGGATTTTGTGTGAGTTGGATTCCTAAACACACTAAGTGAGTGGATCACAAAAGGATCTAGGGTCATGGAGGTCACTGGGATAGCCTTTGAGTATGAGAAAAAAAATAACATTAATTAAAGTGGTTGAGAATGGGTATGGGTTAACCAAAAGTTAATAAAAAAAATGAAATATTTATTAATGGTTTGTATAGGTCCTCTTGGAGTACCAAGGTCATTCTAACCATTGGAGTAGCTCTTATGAGGGCACTAAGGTACATGAATGCTAGGAAAGATCCCACCTTAGAGGACTATGAAATGACACTCACACATCTTGTACTCTAGATAACTTCCCTCTTACATTTTATGATGAGGCTTTAGGATTTGGGTTTTAGACTATGACATATGATTTCTATTATTCATGTTGAGATAGTGAAGCTTTCATGATTGTTGGTGCTTTGATATATTCATTTTGAAGATTTTTACATTGAAGGTTATACTTTGATTTGTTGAGCATTTGTATTCTTTATTGTATTGGTAAGGCATATCCCACAAACCTTAACCAACCCTAATATTATGTGTAGACTTTGGTTCTATCTCCTAGCATAGGGGAGTGGACCTTTGTGAATCCACGTTGTTGTCTAGAAAATTATATTGAGGTAATGATCATGTTTATGTGGATATCTTGTATTCAGTCTCATTTGAAGCTATTAGAGATCATTCATTATACCTTACTTTTCAAAGCATTGTGTTAAACAGTCATGATTCCATGTAAATATTGAAAATTTTGATATCTTATGTATCACTTTTGTAAACACTTTAAAGATACTCAAGCCTATATGTAAATTATAAAGTTATGGGAAAAAGGGAATCTATAAGAGAAATGAAAGAGATGAAAATGATATTAAGTTTTCTAAGAAAATGTCATGTAAGTCTTTTTCTATTCATAATGAAAAGAAGTAAATCCAAAACACCATGAAACATATGTCTATGTAATATAGAAATAATAATTCCTTTTTACAAATGTTAGACTTCATGAATTAAATATGTACACATGTAATCTTAGGAAAAAGGGATGATTTGATCCTTACTAAAAAACTATAAGTTTATAAGTTTAAATCTTGTTGTAAACCCTTTAGCTATATGTAATGAATAGAATGTTTAGATATCAAATAAATAAATAAACATGATAGGACTAACTTAATGGATAAGATTAAACCACGTAACTTGTATTCTTACAACATGTCTAACTTATGTAATTCTTAAGTGGATTGATTTCATTTATGCATCAAATTAAGAAAGTGTGTATTGACAAATCAGATTGTAGCTTTAGTATCAACATAAGGTAAACTAGAGGGATATCTAATCTCAACTTTAAATTAAAAATTCGATATGTGTGTTTAGGAAGTAAGGATTTAAAAGAATATTAGTCCAAATTTAATTATTTTTAACCTATGTCTTTTGGGTTCCCTGGTGGGTGTGTTATAATGCATGTACATATATGTTTACAATTGTGAAATTTGTTGTAATTTTTTCAAGGTATGTAAGACATGCTTAACAAGCATGAACTTTTGAAGTCGAAAGTCAAACACACTCAAACAATGGACATTGGTGAAGGGTAATCCCAAGATTAAACAAGTATGCATCTCTCTCTCTCTCTCTCTCTCTCTCTCTCTCTCTCTCTCTCTCTCTCTCTCTCTCTCTCTCCCCCTCCCTCTCTCTCCAACTCTTTCTCCCTCCCTCTCTCTCCAACTCTTTCTCCCTCTCCCCTTATGCTATTTTTTCTACCACTCTCTTTTTATCCCCTTATCTCCATCCCTCTCCTCATCCTCTCTTTTTCATTTTTGAATATCTTAACTAGTAACTAATAAATAAATTTAAATTAAGGGCCCACTACCCATCATGAAAAGTCATGTCACTTGGTGGGCCTTAAGGGAGACTATTTAAGGAGATCAAAGGGATAATAAAGAAAGGAATTTTTCTAGATCTTTCCTTATAACAACAAGAAAAGTATTTTTTAGGAATTAATTAATAAGAGAGTAAAAAGTAAGGCAGGTTTAAGATAAAGGCATTTATTAAAAAAAAAGGACCGAATGCATAACATGGCTGGAAATATTTTCTAAAAAAAAAAGAGAAGACATTAATATACTCAAAGAGGAATAAACAAAATCATTACCAACTTAGGATATCAAATCAATTTCTATTTTGAAAGGTTAAGTAAAGAACATGAAAATTGATAAAAGGTATGAATATATTTTATTTATCTATATAAAGTGTTACATGAATTTTGAAGTGGGAAAAAAAAAATCATTTATATGTTATCTCATGTTTATATATAAATTATAAAGTATGTTTTATTATTAGAAAATATATATGTATGTATATACACACACACACATATATATATATATATAAATAAATAAATAATATATATTTACATATACATATATATATCTACATATACACACACATATATATGTGTGTGTGTGTGTGTGTATATATACATATGTATATGTGTGTATCTATATATGTCACAAATAAGTAAATGTATTATTTAAACATTTATTCGTCTATTTAATTCATAATGGAATAAAGACCAAACAAATGAATATAATAATTAAATAGATGATCCAAATATAGCTTAGTCGAGGGCATTCAAGTGAACGTTTTAATATGATCTAGGTATAATTTGGTGGAGAGAATTTGTTGTGAATTCTAAAAATGGTCTAAGTATAAAATTGGTGGAGGACATTCATTATGAAAGTTGTATTATGATCCAAGTGTACTTGGTTGAGAATGATCCAAATATAACTTGGTTGAGGGCATTTATTGTGAATGTCATAGTATAATCCAAAAACTTGGTGGAGAGCATTCATTATGAATGTTAATCATTGTAGATTTCATATGAAATTGTCAATTTGTTTTATAATCATTTGTTGGAAAATAAAAATGGGAAAGTAAGTTCTGGGGGGAGGGGGGTGTTGATTCAACACTTATAAACTTTTACCATAAAAATAATTAACCATTCATCCATTTCATAACTTAACATGTAAATTGAAATAAGTAATCATGCATCACATCTAAATCATAATGTAAATCAACACATAACACATAAGATTTTGGTTACCCAAAAACCCTCCAATGAGAAGGTAAAACTAGGGTGGGAATGAGACCCACGAATGTTCACTACTACAAGTGTAAATTGTAGCCAATTATGACTACAAAGTTTTGATCATAATCTATGAAATACCCTATGAAATGTCTTCCCTATTAAAGGCTTACAAGGTTGTTATATCTCACCTTGACTAAAAGATTTAAACTCACAACTAAGTAAGCACTTTATTAGGAGATTTACAAAAATCTATTAGGACTATTATGTTAAGAGATTTACTATGTATCACCTATCAAAATGATTTAGCACCTGATCCTTCAGTTGGCACCTTGCCACTTGATGTTAGATCTCCTCTTTAGTAGTTATCTCTTTATCCTAATGATCAAATCTATCTTCTCTATCCTTTCACTACTTATCTTTGTTCTTCTCAAACTAATTGTGCATTGTAGTTCCATAAATTAGCCATCATTTCCATCATGAAATGCTCTGTATGCTCTTAGCATTCCTCTCCTTGGGCATGTAATACTTCTCTTCATATCATGGTCATTCCATCTTAGGGTTTACCTCTTTAAGTAGGCACTATGGAGACAAGCTAGGTCATAATCAATGGTTGTGGTTGATCCTTTTTGGTTTCTAACTCTTTCCTTTATCTAATTGGCTACATGTATTGGCATAGGGATATATAATATGATTGGATCCTTATTTCTTAATATCAAAAATTTGTTTTCAGGTCAAAACAAAAACCCGTGTCACTCTTTTGTAAAGGAAAAAGCTAACAGAAGTATAAATTTTCAACTTCAATGATATAAAACTAGTATTATCATTTATAATTTGAAAATGAAGTAAACTAATGAAATGTGTAGAAATTGATCAAGTTTGGGATTATAATTTTTAACAATTATTTGGAATAAGAATTGATATATTTCATAATTTTTTTAGATAATTTTTTAGTTGCTAAAAAATGCTAAAAATTGGCTTTAGACTTATATTTTCACTTTTATAATCATTCAAAGTTCAACTCATCTCAAATCAATAGTTTTCATCTCCCACCACATTTGTTTAAAAGAAATCTATTCTAATGATTATAAAAATTATACATTCTAGAAGAGGACCCTCTCCTCTAGAACATCATATAAGTTTTAAATTTTTTTGATAAGATTTAATTCTTTTTCTTTTTCAAAATTAACATCTTTTCGAGTGTTAAAATATATACTTGTAGAATTTTTTAATTACAATATACTATATCTAATTAAAACACTATAAACTCTATATGAGAATATTCTTGACTTTGAGCTCTATAAAATGGTGTTTATAAGTTATTAAAAATATATCATAACAAATAGTAAGAGTTATTGAAATGTCAATTTTTTGAAATAATTATATTTCTTTAGTAATTGGATACAAAGTACATAAATCATGCATTTAATAGACATTTCCAATTGGAAAAGTGTGATATCATATATAACTTAGGTACAATGAATTTATCTAGATCATATTTTTAAACAAAATTGATTTTTAGGTAGAAATACTTAAATTTTAGTCATTCTGATCATTCAACCTGAAAGCTGACATAGCTTTGTACTTTTACCCATTCATGTCAACAAAAGTTGGTTTACATTGAAATTTGTGCCATAAAAATATCTATGTTAAAGACTGGTAACTTGACATCAATAGACTATGATGCACGACCTTCACTATGCTCTTTATATTGATATTCAGCTTCTGAATGGCTTGACACTTACTCTTTCTCAGCACCTAAATCACTCGAGACACACTTTTTTCTCAACTCCTATTTTCTCAGCACTTGAGTGACTTGGCACACATTGAATTCTTCACACATACTAATGCTTGACACTAACTATCATATTACTTGGCATGTATTGTCTAGAGTCTTATGCTTGGCATACACTATGCACTTGTCATGCACTATTATTGGCTAGATAATGACTAAGTGTTTTGTCGCTACTTTGTCAAAACCATAATGAGATTAAAAATCTCTCACTTTGACATGAGTAGCACACACAATTTTTCATGGCATATACAATCTTATTTTATGCATAAGTTAGAAATATACATCATCTTCTATGCATCCTTTGCTTCCAACTTAGCAAGCCTACTCTGTGTTAGCGATAATCTTTGAAAATGAACTTGACTAGTGCCAAGATATTAATTGTAAATCTCCTTACAACTGGTAAATTGACTATTGAGTTTCTTTAGTAAAGATATCAACATTGAACATAATTTTCTATATAAATAGAAAAAGTTATGAAAAAATTTCTTCACACTCTCTATCTTAGTTGATAAATAAAGTTTTCTTAGTGCAATGGCACTAGATATCTAGTCCATAACATTTGTGTGAAATTTTGTTTCAGACCATTCCAATAACTTTGCATTTGTCTCTATATATCTGCATCCTTTATCTTATCAACTATATGTACAAGTTTCTCTAAGATTGGCTTATTGGAAAATGAATCGAAAATACCAAAAGCACCTACAAAAATATCTCTAATATCATGTATAACCTATTTTTCCTTATGCTCCCTCCTCAATATTTTTTGCCTTGATTTCCTCTATATAGCCTCTTGAGAAACATCTATCTCTTCAAGTGTGATTTTTTTATATCAAACTGGGGTAGAACAATCACTTCATCTAAACTCACATCCTCAAATGATGTAGTCTCATCACTATTAGGTGTACTTTTAATCATCCTTGATATCTGCAATGGTGTAGCTTGAATACTCAACCTTTGAAGAGTTTGGCTATTGGAAGGAGATGTAGTGATTGGTAAAGTGACTAGTGTCTGTATGGCTACCTATTCCTCTATCTCAATAGTCATCTTATCCTCTTTCTTTTGTTCAACCTCCTTCTAATATTTAATGGGTTTCAATGAGGTGACTATAGAATTCTCTTCCTTATCCTCTTTCTCTTCATTACCCTCTTTGTCAATTACAACAAGTGTTGGAAACCCTGAGCTTTGTAGACTCGATGGTAATGTAACTGGGGTATCTACCTCCTTCTTCTTCATCTCAATGACAACAATAGGCATTGAAGATGGTGCTTGGTTAAGTTCCCCTTTTTTTTCCAAGGTTACACTTTGATCTATTGTTTTTTCATGTGATTCCTTCTCCTTAACTTATGCAACATGTGGGGGCACAATCGATATTTCTTGTTGTTTTGTCTTAGTGGATGCAATATTATTCTTTTGAGATTCATCAATCCTTACCAATATAGGATTTGTGCATGGAATAGCAATATTGGTGGATTCTTGTTATAGTTTCTTTAAATCTTCCTCACTCAATGGAATTACATTTTGTGTAGAGTTATCAAGTATGTCCTCAATAGTCACTGAGTCCTATTGACTCTCATTCTCTCCACTTGTAGGACCGGTGCTTAGCACATTGACATATGTAGCTTATTGTATGTCATTCTAAGCTGTCTCATTATGTTTTATTTTATTCGTCTCCACCTCCATTCCTTTCTTCTCTTCCATTTTTTGCATTATTTGTGTTGTCAACCCATAGATTATTTTCCAAAGAAATTTTCTTGAACTCTACTTCTAAAAATATGAAAGGATTTATATTTATGAGAAAATCTCCCTTTTTATTTCTCTACAACCTTTGTGATCATTTTCTTATCAAATTCAGACATAACTTGAGGTAAAGTAGCCTCCCTGATTTGTTTTTCAATCTCCATATTGAACCTCCATTTTTGCTTAAATCTTTCATATATACTTTTAGGTGTTGAGTTGGCAACCTCTAAAGGAGTTATCTTAAGAGTAGAGATCATATCAAAAATAGATTCTTCAATATTATGCTTATATCCATTGTCTAATTTATCAAAATTAATGTGTGAATCTAGATAAATCTGCATTGTCTTTTACATTCTCACATAGATTATCAATATCAGATGAATGATTGTAGCTTACCACTTTAAGCTGACTATTTTCATATGATTCCTCTTAAAGTTTTAGGCTCCTCTTCAAACTCTTAGCAGGTATGCTTGGCTCTATTGTATCATCCTTCTTTTTACCTTTTTCTAATTAAGCTTCCTTAGCTTATGTAGTGGCATCCCTTGTGCTTGACATTATCAAAGGCACAATTGACTTTTGCTGTCCCTTCTTTGCCACTTCCTTTCATTGTGCCTCCCTCTTCTTTTTAGTTTTCTTTAGTTCTTTCTTAGTTTCCTCTTCATCCTCTAAAGATTGATCTTCTCTATGTCCTTGTGTAAGTTGTAAAGGTCCTTGACCTTCTTCTTCTTCTTCTTCTCCTTCACCAAACTTTTATTTCAATTTCGTTACCATTTTGTTCTTCTTTTTGATGATGGTGGAGGTATGCAAGTTTATAGTTATCCTTTATTTGGATTCATCATAGTTCCCAAAGGATATAACATCCTTGTCAATCTCTTCTACCAACAATGTAGTGATGGTTGTTGATACCTCATCAAAATTTATCTCATATGGTAATGGTCTCAACCATCTAACCCTTGGAATAGCTATCTAAATATAGGTATAGTAAGCATCTACTAGGAAACAATCATCATTATAATGTTTCTTCATTGGAGATACACGGATTCTTGATCTCTATAAATCATTTATTTCTTGGAATCTTCATAATAACTAGTCATTACTAAATCAATATTTTCTCCTAATTGTTTAGTGAATTCACCTATCTGTTGGGTAACAAACTAACTGGACTACCATACTACCTTGCCAAATTTAGGAAAATTATTCTGGACATAGAAGAATATGCAACTAATGAGTGGACCAAACTTACATGAAGAACTTTTTTCATTTTTGATAGCTTATAGGTTTTCTTATAGTTTTTGAATATGTAGCTCCACTTGGTCATAGGAATGATATTTCTTTATGATCTTGTAACCTAGGTCAATGATAATACATGTCACACTCTTGAGTTAGCTTGACTTTTAGAATATGTGTGCTACCACTCTCATTGTGCATGCAATAATAGGTTCTTCAATTATATCAATTGAAATTCCCCTCTTGTTCCATACATCTCCAGTATTCTTCTCAATTACTTCTTTTACATCGCTCCTCAATGTCTTTGACCTATCTAGGGTATGATAACTTGTCACCCTATGAATGATCCTCTTTAATATTTTGATAGGTCCACTGTCTTCGACCTGTCTAGGGTATGATAACTTGTCACCCTATGAATGATCCTCTTTAATATTTTGATAGGTCCACTCTCTAACCATAGCTAATTTTCATGTATTCAACTCAATACAATTTTTATCCATTATGTTATTAAAACTTAGGGAAAATCTAGGGTATGTGTTAACCCTTTCACTCTACGATTTTTTCTTCTTCTTGCAAAACAGTACTCTCACAAAAATTTTGATAGGTCTCTCTAATCTCTAATTATCCAACCTCTCCAACCTTGCATGTATAATGACATCTTACTTCCTAAATCATCAAAACCTTGGGCAAAATAGTTGATAAAGCACTAGATGGATCTCCTTTTTATAAAATCTTAGGAATAACATAAAATGGTGGCTGATGAACATCATTATTGATCAATTGTACATTGGTAACCTCTTTACCTTCCTTTCTTACTTATGTTGATGAATTTGCTGTCATTTTCTAGTTGCTAGGTTTGTGAAATGAGAAATAATATAAATTGACACAAGTGGAATACCTTTCAAATATATGTGAAATTTTGTGTAGTAGTATAGTCTGATATGCAATCACTAGATTCCCTTCCTCAAATTGACTTTGTTATCTTTGATCTTCTAGTAAATGCAAATGACTCAAAAAATCAAGTATATAGCCTTCAAAACCTTACAATTAATGTTTAGTGCATAGACAACAATAAGCTCGATTTCTATAGAGTTTTCACTTCACTCGGCTATCATAGCTAGCTTAGTAGTCACTATGGTACCTCATTACTCAACACTTATTGCAATAATTTCAATACTTGGTAATAACAAATAAAACAACATAATGATAGATCGTCTCTTTCTTCTAATCACTTCTTTGTATCTTAATATATATTGATAGATCCTTTTCATTAGTTGAATTCTTGGAACTGATGCAAAAAGTATCATTTTAGATGTCAGTTCAATGCATATGTTTGATTTTCTAGTTACGGGTGCTGTGATCACCTAATCCATTGGATAAAGTGACCTCATCTAGAATTTATGTGCTATAATCTTCTTTCTTTTTCTATATTTTGTTCATTTGTATCCTTACCTTCTCAGCATCTACCTTTCCTTTACCTTTGTTGAATTCATTACGTAGTGCAGGTGACCAAGTTGGATAGTTTCTTCTTACATGACTTTTCTTAAGAAAACTAAAGCATACAATCTCATTCAACCATCTATTTTAATTACCTTTGAAATGTTTCCTTATGTAATTTACAAAAACATGACCATACTCACCATAATAATGACAATTGTACCTTGTATTATAGTACTAATCATAAGAATTTCCATGATGATGTACCTTGATTTTCTTGTTTGATATCCACTTGGGTTTAGATTTTCATTCATATGCCTTGTGTCCATACTTTTGACAGTTGTAACAATATCTTTCAAATCTTTGAGTGTTGGTGGTCTTTGTCCTGCATTCATATGCTTGATGTTCATGCTTCTTGGAATTATGGAATGCCCCTTAATTTTTTCTTAGGGCTTTGATTTCTAGTGTTTCTCCTATAGACATTTGTTTTGTGACCCAATTTTCCATAGTGATGACAAGTGGGATTGTTGTGCTTTCTGTTATTGTTCCTTTGTTCACCACTTCTAGATAATTCTCCTTTCTTAGTAGTAGAATATCCTAATCTAGTAGTGTCATTATTTGATCTTTGTGCTTCCATTAGTTTTTCAAAGTACTTTATGGCCTCCCTATGCTTGTTAAGCTTTTCCTTTTCTGTCTTCAATTCATTTTGCAATAGGGCATTATGTTCTTCCAAAGTTGTAATCACAATGTATTTCCTATTTAGTTCTTTATTTGCAAGCATCAACTAATTCATCAGATCCAATTAAAAGCTTGATAATTTTTGCACATCTGATGACTTTTCCTCAAGTCTAATAGCTATTAATCTTTTTCCTTCTTCAATCATGACTCTATCTTCTGCATCTTTCATTTTTAGTTTAATTATCTCACATAATAGTACTAACTGAGTTTTGTATTCCCTTTTTAGATTCATGTCTTCTTCATTTAGGGCACTATTCTTTTCCATCAGATCTACAATCGCCACATCAAATTCAATTGAGTTCATTTCCTCAAAAAATCTAGCAATTTCTTCTTCTTGAATGGCCAATTCCTTTAATTTCTTTAATGACTATTTTAGTTCATCTCTTGCCTCCTTAAGTTGATGTAGGGAAAGTTGTATTTTAGTATTATGGTTCTCAATAGTCTTTCCTAATTTGTAGACCTCCATCTTCAAGATCTTACCTCCAAAGTTGTCAAACTTTCCTTTCTAGAAAAAAGGCTATGATACTAATTGTTGGAAATAAAAATGGGAAAGTAAGTGCTGGAGCGGGGGTGAATCAACACTTTAAAACTTTTACCATAAAAACAATTCACCATTCATCCATCTCATAAATCAGCATATAAATTGAAATAAGTAACCATGCCTCACATCTAAAGCATAATGTAAATCAACACATAACACATAAGATTTTGGTTACCCAGATGAGAAGGTAAAATTGGGGTGGTGATGACACCCAAAAATCTTCACTAGTATAGTTGTAAAGTGTGGCCAATTATGCTACAAAGTTTTTATCATAATCAATGATCTATTCTGTTAAAGGCTTACAAGACTGTTAGTTCTCACCTTGACTAAAGGATTTAAACTCGCAACTAAGTAAGCACTCTATGAGGGGAGTTACAAAAATCTATTAGGACTACTCTATTATGATATTTACTCTGTATCACTTGTCAAAATGATTCAACACTTGATCCTTTAGTTAGCACATTGTTGCTTTATGTTTATTGGTTATCTCTTGATCTTGCTGATCAAATCTATCTTCTCTATCCTTTCACTACTTATCTCTATTCTTCTCAAACTAATTTTGCATTGTAGTTTTGTAACTTAGCCATCATTTCCATGATGAAATTCTCTCTATTCTCTTATCATTCCTCTGCTTGGACATTCAATACTTCTCTTTGCATCATGATCACTCCCTCTTAGGGTTTACTATTGTGGTCCCACAATGCATGCCCCATTCCCTATTAGGAATGGGGGCCCCCTAATTTTTTTTCATGTTCTCAAATTCATGATTTGGGATTTAGGAAAATGTTAGAGTCAAAAAATAGTAAAAATCAGAAAATACTAAATAATTCAAAAATCAAAAAATAAATAATAATAAGGCACATGCATGCACCGCCCATGAGGTCCATGTCACATACGCCACAAGTGGGCAGGGTTATAAAACCCTTTCCTTCCCCAAAAACCATTCACCCTTCATCCATTATCATCAAATTCATAGCCACATTAGCTTTGCACTAAGGTAAATGTTCATGCACTCGACACTTTGCATGCCCACATTGCACCACATCGTGTGCTCGCACATGACCATGATGCAACTCAAGTGCACCTTACAATGTACCACTCACACTCATTTGTGCATGCTTTGCATCTAGACCCACACATGTGCTTTATGCTACACAATGTTCTGCTCATGCTTGCGCATGTGCTTCATGTCCATGCCTACTTGCATGCTTTGCACCACACACACTCTCATACATCGCATGCCTGCATGCCACTCCACCTTTCTTAAAACCCAAAAAACCAAAAATAAGGGAAAATAAATAAATAATAAAAAGAAGAAGAAAAAGATGCACATTCTTCAAAAAAATTCGTCAATAATTAATAAAAATAATTGAATGCTTTTATGTTTTTATTAGTTTTCATTATTTTTGAGGTAATGAATCCCCTTTCCTATGTTGTACAGATTAAATGACATCCAAATCCAAAAATAAAATGGCACCCAAGCCTGTTGTTTTTAAGTTGCAAGGCATACCATCAAAATCAAGGTTCCATGATGATCATGCAGAAATCAAAGACACTAATTTGGTGCATATTGACTTGGGAGAGTTCCTCAAAATTTGCAACAAGCCCACTAAGAGATCAACTCTAGTGTCCACCTTAATATGTTCTAGGTTGGTGAGCATGTCTTCACATCCAGTATCAGTGCAATCAATAGAATTGATTATGACACTAGCACAACACTTTGTTCCTAAAGAGAGAGTGGTTAAGAGCATGATAGGAGAAGAGGTCTTGGACCTCTGACCTGACAACATTGAAAGGGTCTTCCATCTCCTAAGGGTAGATCAATTCATTAAACTCTCCTATGAAGCAGTAGAGAGATGTTATAGGGAGCACCCCAAAGAAGCATCAAAAATCATCTGGTCCTCATATCTCATTGAGAAAAGTCCTTTGGGCAAGGTCATAGGAAAAGTGGACATAACTAGGGGATACATGAAGAATGACATTAGATATTCCATCATCCTTTTGAGTAGAGTCATGGGTTTACTAGTAGCTCGCCACCTTAGTGCCTTCATGGTTAACTTCATTGAGACAATCAAGATGAAAAAGATATCGCTGAATTGGGAAACCACACTAAGTGCAAACTTGTGTGACCAATTAGGGGCAATAAGGACAAGAAGAAATTATATATGACTTCTTACATGATATATCTACTTACAACAAGAGCAAAAAACTACCATGTTTTGTACAAGAGAGGCAGTATGTAGGATCCTAAAGACTAGCCCTATATTGTCTACCCTTAGCTAGTGAGGAAGAAGTTCTTAGCACAAAGCAACAAATATAGAATCATGAGTGACACATTCATCTTTGCGATCATTCGATTCATAGAGGGTGATTACACAAAGAGGTTATTTGTTGAGGCAAAACCACAAATAATAGCTCTTAGGGCCTACTTCATCCAATTCAAGACATTCACATCTCAATAGGTAGCTAATGCCACTATCAACCCCAAGAAGCTCCCTAGATATCCAAGCAACAAATTGGTTTTATTGGAGATTTCCTGATAGATTGATTCTGCATATGAGAGGGTGAAGAGATAGAGGAGACCCTATTGGAAATGGCCCCTAATCATTGGACCATACCAAGTCAAACAAAAGCAAGATATTCCATCCTTTGAGTGGGAATTGAAGAATTATCCCCTCGAGGAGTACAATTCCCATAGGCTTTACTTTGATAATATCAGGAGAGTGGAGAGTCTAGCTGGCAAGGAGTTCCACCATGAAGATGCCATTGAAGATCATTGGATGAATGCCATAAATGACTATGATGTCTACATAAGGGACTATTGTAGGATGACTTTGTATCTAGTATAGAAGGCTCTCAAATTGGACATTCCAAAGGAAGTAAGGAAATGAGATTTGTAGGAGCTACCACACCTCCTATTCAACTCAGAAAAAATAGGAGAGAGGCCCATCATGAATGCCAAGTTTGACAAGGAGGAAGGGGATGATATTAATCATCAAGCAAGGCATGTGATCAGAATGATCAAGGATTGGATCAAGAAACCTTTTTAACTTGATCCAATACCTGACACTATGATCTTTCATGCTCAATCTCACCCTGAGAAAGGTAGAGGGAGGAAAGTTACAATTCCTACCTATGTGGCCCAATATCCCATCAGGCCAAAGATAGTATACCAATTTGACTACCCAATGGGATACTATCATCCTCTAGAGAGGAAGGGAAAGAACAAAAGAAAGAGGAGCTACCCTAAAAGAATTCAAATAGAATAGGGTGAAGTGCAAGTACCTCCCAAGCAATAGGAAGAGATTGTACAAGGGTCCAAGGATACAAGAGTTACTCAAGTTCAAGATGATCCTTAATTGCATCCCTTTGTGCCTAGCTAATTAGAAGAGGGAGAGAGTTATAAAGTTTCCATTCTTCATTTTCAAGAAGAGCCAACATCCCCTTTTTCCTCCACAAAACAAAAGAGGATCAAGATTTGAATGAAGAAAAGGCAAAGAGTGACTAGGAGAATGGTTCCTTTTTCGTCTATTCCTAACACCATTCCAAAAGGAGAAGAGGAGGAAGAAGAGGAGATAAATGAAGAATAATAGCTACCCTTTTAGAAAAAAACCCAACTAGCCAGGGGTACGGAGCAAGAAAGGAGAAGAAGTACCATAGGTTTATTACCATCCACCCTAGCAGGACCCTTGCAAGTGTCTTCTTCAGAAGATGAAGTAAAACAATGGGTGGATGAGCAAAGTGAAGAAGGTGATGAAATTTTCAAAATGTTAGATTTTGATTTTATGCCCATCGATACATAACTAGTTGGTAATAAGATCAGGGATTCCTCTATAGGTGAACATCAACAAGAATACTAGACGTAGATGTTGCCAGATTCATAGGGTTTTGATTCCCCATCTCCACTACAAGTCACGGTGGTAGATAAGGGCTCAATTACTCCTCCACCTCAGAGTTTAGAAGAAGAATAGGTTCACAAGGAACCATCAGAATGGGAGGAACTAGAACAAATGGTGACCAATATAGTGTCAAAGGAGGGATAAATAGTGGAGTATTCTCAATCACCTTCCCAAGAGTCTAAGGTATAAGTTGTAGGGTCCACTGAGACTGAGACTACAAAAGGAGATCCCTCACTATAGGAAACAACTCTGAGGAGGAGCGATAAGGGGAAGGAGGTAGTAGAACACACTCCTTCTTCCTTGAGAGGAAAGTCTTTAGCTAAGCGCATCCTAAGATGGCTTCAGAAGGAAATAATGAGGAGTACAAGACCTCAATTCCATGCTACTAACGAAGACATTCATGAGATTACTAAGATTTTGAATAAACTTGAGTCCCTATCACATGAGGCAAGATTGTTGGAATTTGTCACCAATACATGGGACCAAGAATTAGTTTCTTAAGTGGTCATTCCTCCTGAAGACACAGATGTAGAAAGCCTTGGTCCCAAAGATTATCAATTGAAAGAGGTTATGTTGGGAAGACCCACATAGGATAGCTAAATTGATGGTGACCATGAGAATCAAAGAAGTCTTAAAGAGCATGGAGGAGGATGAGGTTGAACTTCAAACACTTCAAAGGTAGATCAAGATCCTAAAGGGATATCTAGCCAAAGTAGTCGATCCTCTAGATCCTGTGCACCCCGAGGAGACATTGAATACTATATCCAGAGAAGGAGGATTGCATAGCTAGGCCCATTTTTGAAAGCCTGTTAGCAGTGGAAAGAAAGTTTTGAGGAGAAAGCTATTATGATTATCACAAGAAATTTGAAGTTACTACATGCTACATAGGAGAACGTGAATAAAATCATAGCAATTTTGATACAAGACTTCAGCATTATGGATGAATTAAGGGCTTGGAGTAAGGATTTACAAACTCTGCAAGCCATAAATGGGCAAAGGTATAGAGTTTTGATTGATGTATATATAGGAGAAGAGTTAGATATGATTGATGATTGGATAGAGAAAATAGCAGATAGCAATAAACCAAATGAAACATTACATGAGGAGATTCATCAGCTCAAGTACCAAGCCCAAGAGTGAATTTTGGATGTAGAGAGACACTATAGTGATGCATTCTTGGATATTTTTGAAGATGAGAAATGAGAAAAGTTGTTTCCTATAGATGCAGTGGTAGAGAAATTTAGGAAGATTTTTGTAGAGGTTGCTAATGATGAAGACATCTAACAAGCCTTCAAGACTGAAGAAGTTTTATTAGAATTAGATACCAAACTTGAGGATTTTGCTGATACCCAAATTGAGATAGAAAATTATAGAAAAAAGGTCAAAGATAAATACGAGGCTTTAAATTTATTAGATGTAGCTAAAATTATTGAGGTTATAGAGAAATTCAAGGGAAAACATCCAAACATAGCTTTGGGATGAAGAAGAGCAAAACCCAAATGATAGAATTTTAGTTTTGACACTTAGTAAAAATTTTAGATCTCTAACATTTTTGAGGTGTACAGCTCTACAAGTACACAAGTCTATAGGTGTGTAGGTTCGTAGGTCTGTATCTTCACAGGTGTGCATTTTTAAAAAGTTACACCAATAGTTAACTACCAATTCTAAAAATAGAGCTTTCCATGCATTGAAAATGCGTTCTGATAGTAGTTTCATTCCTATAAATACCCTGTGAAGGATCAACTTCCATTTTTTGCACTTCTAGACACTTCCACTACAACCTAGAGCTTTCTCATTATGTCTTCTCTCATAATTTCTTTGTTTTTGATATTTAAAGGCTCATGCATCTAATTAATTAATATAAAATGGATGGAGTCCTACTAAGCACTAGTTAGATAGTTAGTTTGTATATAATTAGTTTGTTTTATTGTTTGAAAGTGTTTTATTGCATGAAGATATCTCTCACTCTCAACACAAATTGAGGAGACAATTTCTTATAAATACCCCATTGTAATATGTAATGAGGGTTACCTTAGTTTGCAATAAAATTATGCTTTTGGTGCTCGCATTTGGAGTGTAGTGATTCTTTCCTGAATGTGTCATATTTTTGTGAATTTTGTTCATGGAATTCTAATTAATCCAAAGGTTTATTGCTTTGTTTTTGGTTGTGCAATCTTTTAGTTCTAGTGTTTTCTATAGTTTGACAAATTCCACTGCCATATCAAGCTTGAGAAGAAATCATCGAATTGTGCTCGTATAACTTTTCATCTCGCATGAGTGCACTTTTTGTGGCCTTGCAATTTGATGAAGAGTGAAGTATCATATGATTACTAAGTTTGTCACTAACAATTGTATCATTGGAATTGAGGGAGTGCTGCTCCTACTTCATTGGTTACCTACTAATTTCTTTGAAAGCTTAACATGCAAACATGTTTTTTTTGTAGCTTATGCCCGTTAGTATTTTAATTTCACATTATTTTCTTTGAATTTCATTTTGTTTCCATTAAATTCTCATTATTTTCTTTATTAACCCCCTTGTTAGAATAGGATTTCATACTAGCTGCACTATTAGATTGCATTCATAATAAACATAAAAATATAAAAACATAGTTCTTTTTGAAACAGTGCATAGATTCCTCGTTTTATCCTAAATCAAAATGAACTAGAAAAGGCCTTCTCATGAACATTCACATTTATCTTCAACTAAGAAAATTTTAGTAGGTCATAAGATTTCCTAAAACCTTGGAGTCAATTCACAAAATCAACTTTTCAAGAGAGGAGTTTGCAAGAATTTTTGTCATTTAGCATCATGTAAAATGATAGCTCAACAAAAGTGGCACTAGAAGGAGGGCCACACTTTTAATCCTCAAAAAGGGAAGGAAAATTTTCCAATGTTTTAAATTTCTCCACCTTTTTGCAAAAATTTGCCCTTCACACAAGTTGAAATTTTTTTTTGAGTTCTGAGAAATTCAGGTGCACAGTTGCAAAGCTCCATAGGTCTGCAAGTATGTAGGTATGCAAATCCATAGCTACACAATTTCACGAGTGCACAAAACTTTTTGGTGCACAAAATTCAGTGAGGTGAGAAAGTGTACCTCTATAGAGGTGCACTTTTTCCAGAATTGATGCAAACTAGAGGGTTCTAATCCAAAATTGCCATTTGAACGAGCATTGAGGTCTTTGCCAAGTTCACGAGTTTTTTGAACTTACCCACTTCCACAAACCATGTAGTGACAAGGGAATACCCAAAATTAAACCACTTTCATTCAAAATTTCATCATCTTCTTCAACTCCACCTCCACTCCAACCACTTGGTGTACCACCACATATTCCAATAGCTACACCTCAGCAACCACCGTTAGGTCCACCAAACCCTCCGATGGCTTTTTTTGCAAATGGTGTAGACTCACCCATAAACTTGAGAGGTGCACTCCATGACCTCCCTAAGAATCCTGAGAAGTTTTGCCCAAGATTCATCTATGGTGAGACACAAACTATTGAAGATCACATCAATGTATTCAAAAGAATTTGCAACTACAAGCAGGTTGCTAATGAGGATGTGGTTCTTTGTTTATTCCCCTACTCTTTGGGAGAAATTGCCTTCAATTGTTACATTAATTTTCCACCTAGATGTATTGGAGATTGGAATGCTTTTGAAAAATTGTTCCTAGAACAATTCAAAACATTCATCAACCCAGCTATGATACATCAACAATTCACATCAATCAAAAGGGACCTAGCTGAGATGATTTCTCACTTCAACCATCGCTTCCATATGGCATATCACAAGCTAGAAGTGCCATACACTATACCAGTTGAAGCCGCTATTCAAATTTATCTAAATGCTATGGACCATCTTACTACTATCTTTCTAAGAAGACTTCCTGCAACAGATATCAACACATTGGATAAAGTCTTCACAAAAGTAATTACCTTCACTAAGCAAGCTAATCCTAATGGAAGGGGATTAATGCTTCCAACTCCACCTATCACAATAATGCCAACATACCCTTTTGCAGTACTGAAAATACCTAGTCAGTTCATACCTATGAACCCAGTTCCATTGCAATAGGCACCTGCTTCACAAAATCTTGCTCTAACATATCTAGGGTTTGAACCTCTAAAACTTGCCTTCTTTGAGAAAAAGGAAACATCACCCACTGAAGTAGGCAATGGTTTTGTTTCCAAATTTGGTCAAATGAAAAAGACTATGTCCTAAATGAACAATGAACTAATTCATCTAAGGTTGTCACAAAGATAGAACAATAACTTCCAAAGGAACAAAGTTGGTCCTTACAATAGCAATTATGGCTAGAATTATAATAGGAACTTTAGTGGAAACAACAACAATAATGCAGGAAACAACAATGGGGGGAGTAACTTCAATCCTCATGATCACAATAATGGCTTCCAAAGATAGAACTAACAATGGAACACTTGGCAGAATAATGGAAGCATTCCTATCGACAACAACAATAACAATGTTCAATATGCAGATGTTAATCAATATGATAATAGTTAGAAAAAACCCAACAATGATGGTTTGTACTATAATGGGAATCAAGAGATGACTCAAACCTCACAAGTGAATGACAATGCTCCTCCTATACAATTTAATGCTATGCTACTAGAATCCTACAATTCTACAAAGAATGTGTAGGTAGAACAACCAGCCAATGAAGAGTTCTCTTTTTCATTTAGTTAGGAACTTGATCTTCAACATGATGAGGTGTTTTCTTTTTGCAATGATAATCAAAATGAATATAATCTGAGAAATAGAAAGGAATCTTTGACAGATGGAATTCCTCCAACTTTACAACCAACTCATCTTGATCTGAGAGCGAGTAATTATTTGGTGCCAAGCAGGCCACCATATGGAGGACAACAGAATCAAAACCAAGTGAACATGCCAACAATATTAAAAAATCCTACTTGGTCCACTAAAAAGTATAGTGTTGTCAAAGACTTGAAATGAACCAAAGCAAATATGCCCATGTTTGACATGTTACAAAATTGTCCACAATAGGGAGAAGCACTCATGAAGACTCTAGATCATACAAAGGTACCCAACAAGATGAATATTGTCCCTCAAAAGATAGTGTCTCAACAAGTCAATGCTATAAAAGCGATGCCCACTATGTTTAAAGACAATGTTGAAGTACTCAAATTTTTGCTCAGCATCAAGATATATGGAAATAATATCCACAATTACTTGATTGATTCGGGAGCCTCATATAATGTCATGCCACTATCAATAGTGAAAAGGTTAGGGGTAAGTCCTTAGCCCTCCAATCAGATAGTGATACAGTTAGACAAAACGAAGGTGAAATTCATTGGCGTATTGAAAGATGTTCAGATATAGTTAAGATTCAATCCCCAGATTCAAGATGTCATTGATATACATGTGGTTGACATTCGAGAGATGTATGGGTTGCTCCTAAGTAGAGAATGGATGAAATGCCTAAGAGGATGGTTTTCTATTGATTTCACTCAATTATGGTTACCATGGAAGGGATTGAACAACCAAATTAAGATAGATGCTAAACCCAAATTAAAAATGATGGTCATAGAATATAATGCTCCAAATGAGGTGGCATTTCTCTAGTCTGATTTGGGCTCATACAAAGTGTTGGTATTTGATATGATTCCCACCAAAAAATCAAGCAATCAAGGTAAAGAACTCAATATATCAATCTTAAAGGATGAGATCGTGACACAATTCATAGATAGCATGGTGACTAATTTGCAATGCTTGGGAGAAGTAGCCGATCCTAGTATCTTACTCCTCTCAAGATTTTGTCGATTACACAAAGTTACCCACTCTGAGTTTGAATGCTAGTCATGCCGAGAAGTGATCTCAAAGGTGTTAACACATATGATGCAAGGTAAGGATAACAAATTTCTAGAAAAGGGACCTATGGGACATCAAGGTCATGTAAAAACAATTGATTCAATAGAGTAGGTTGAAGAAGAAATTGAAGATGTAAATTTATCATGATACCTCTTTAGATGGTGGAGGTTTTTCTTCTCCTCCCCCATGAATGATCAAGATTCAGAGAAGAAGATGGTACATGAAAGGCCAAGAGTGGACTTTGGTAGTCATTCATCCTAAACCCAAAATAGATGAAATTAAAGAATTAATAGAGGAGATTCAAAACAAATAAGAAAAACATATGTTTCCTCTAACAAAATGTTACAAAGGGGAATCATCAAGTCCACCTCGCAACAAGTTACAATGCATTCCCAAGAAATAATCTTTTAACTCTTAGGTCAAAGAGAAGTTGAGAAGAAACAAACACAAGGTTAGAAAGCCCAAGGAAGATCCAATTTGGACACTTCACTTTGACAGTTCCAGATGCAAATTAGGGGCCAATGCAAGTATAGAATTGGTTAACCCAAAAGGTAAATCTTTTTATGTAGCATATCGATTATAGTTTAGATTTAGTAATAATGTTGCTGAATATGAGGCATTGATCCAAGGACTTCTCTTTGCACTCGAGAAAGGAGTCACAACTCTCATAATTGAAGCAGATTCTTAGTTAGTTATTTGGCAAGTAAAATCACTATACTCTTACAATGAAAAAAGGTTACTTTCTTATAGGAAAAGAGTATGGGATTTACTAGATGATTTTAAAGCTCTAAACATGAGGTGCATTCCAAGAAGGAAGAACATGGTGGAAAATGCTCTCACTATTTCAGCAAGTGCACTACAACCACTTGAAAGAACAAAATTGAAAAGATTTTCAATAGAGTTGGTTGCTGCTCTATCTATTCTAGACAATATTACAAACTTCCAAGTCTTTCAAGATGACCAAAACATACTTGAATTTATCATGTACAATGGTCACCTTAAAGGACACAAAATTGATGACAAGCCTGAGGACATTGAACTTGAAGATAAAATTGGGATCCTGAATTTAAAGACTAACACTATTCTCAAGGGGATGGTTGAGTTAGAACACATTTTCAATTGTTATGAATCAACACTTAATAAAAGAATGATCCAAGAAAAGGGGATTGAGGAGTGTGATGAATAGGGAAAGCATGCTATACAAAAGAAAAGGAAGAAATTCTCAAGTTACTTACTAAGTATAAATATGTTATTGCTTGGAGCTATGAAGAATTAAAGACATATGATCCTAAGATTATAACCGATGACATTCTATCGAAACTAGATGCCAAGCCTTTTTGGTAATGAAAAAGGCCTGTTAATCCTATCATTGAACCAATGATAATGAAAGAAGTTAAGAAGTTACTGGATGCCAAGATCATATAACCCATTTTCCATTCTACATGGGTGGCTAATTTGGTTCCTATGCAGAAGAAGACTGGAGAGATTTGCCTTTGTCTTGATTTTCTAGCTTTAACCTAGCATCTCAAAAGGAAAATTATCCTCTACCCTCACTTGATAATTTCCTACAATTTGTAAATGGTTCAAAGATGACATCTTTCCTAGATAGATATTCTTGTTACAATCAAGTAATGGTGGAAAAAGTGGATAGATTGAAAATTGCCTTTATGACTAAATGGGGTACTTTCACCTACAGGAGAATGCCTTTTGGACTGATTAATGCAAGGGATACATTTCAGCAAGCCATGGACAAAGCTTTTAAGGGATTGGTAAATAAGTGTATAGTCATCTACATGGATGATTTAACCATCTTTTCAAAAGATCAAAGCACTCACATTGCTGATTTAAGGTGAGTATTCAATAGATGTCATAGGTCTAGCATATCTCTCGATCCGAAGAAATGTTCATTTGGTGTCACTAAAACAAAGCTTCTAGGTCATATCATTTCTAAAGCCAGGATCTCCATTGATCCTGATAGAGTTGAAGCTATTCTGAAGTTGTCACCTTCCCATAGTCGAAAAGAACTCAAGTCTTTCTTTGGGAAGATAAATTTTGTATGAAAATTCATATGTGGATTTGCAAAAATGGGTTGTCCCCTTAATTATTTACTCAAAAAGGGGGCTAAGATAGAATGGGTTCCAAAAATTAAGAAATCATTTGAAGATATCAAAGTAGCTATTTCCAAGGCCCCCATATTGGTAAGTCCTAATTATGAGCTACCTTTTAAGATATATTCCTTTTCTTTAGAACACTCTTGTGTTGGGATCCTAATGTAGAAGAAAGAAAAGGAGGATGAAAAACCAATTGCTTTAATTAGTTTCCCTTTAAAGAATGCCAAATTGAATTACTCAAACCTTGATAAGTAGTCTTTTGTGTTGATCAAAGCTGTGAAGAAGTTCTGTCATTACATACTAAGAAGTAAGGTGTATGCAATTGTACCTAATCTAGGAGTAAAGATGCTTTTGATGTAAAATGAACTCAATGAAAGGAGAGGTAAATGGATGGCCATACTTCAAAAATTCAATCTAGAAATTGAACTTATGATATTAGTTAGAGATCAAGGGTTATCAAGAATGATAGTTGATAACTAGGATAGTAATGAAAAGGGATTCAAATTTGATAGTGAAACAAATGAGGATGATTAGAATAAAATGATTGTATCTCAAGTTGATATTGGCCAAGGTGTGGTGACCAACATTTGGTATCAAGACATTGTTTATTATCTTCTACAAGACCAATGTCCTAATTGGATGAATAGTTCACAATGTAGGGGACTCAAAATGAAGTGTGAGTCCTACATGCTATATGACAAGAAGTTATATAAAAGGAAATATGAAGGGATTTATCTAAAATGCTTAGGATGTGAGGAAGCAAAGGAATTTTTAGAACATTTTCATGAAAAGTATGGTATAGGACATGGTTCAATAGAAGCAATGGTTCACATGATTTTAAGATTGGGTTATTTTTGGCCCTCAATATTCAAAGACACTTTCAAGAATGTGCACTCTTGCCATATCTATCAAACCAATGCCAATAGAGAAAGGAACCTAATGATGTCATTATAGCCAGTGTATGAGGTGTGCCCCTTTGAAAAGTGGTGGCTAGATTTCATTGGTCCAGTTAATCCACCATCATCAACTAGACATGCATTTATTCTCATAGCTATGGACTACTGTACATGATGGATGGAAGCAAAGACATTCATAAACTACACTGCTAAGGTGGTAACAAACTTCTTGGAAGAACACATTGTTACCAAATTTAGAATGCCATTCACCCTTGTGTGTGATAATAGGTTTACTTTTGCATCAAAATTCTTGACCCAATGGGCATTTAAAAATTAAGTCATTATCAAGTTCTCTTCAAATTATTACCCACAAGGAAATGGGGTAGCAAAATCTACAAACAAGAACTTGATCATAGTAATAAGATTATTATTGAAAGAGAATCCTAGGGATTGCCATACACAACTCAAATATTCCCTATGGATAGATCGAATAAGAGTCAAGAATGCTTTGGGGACTTCTCCATACTTGCTCATTTATGGACAAGAACCAATGTTCCCACTTAACCTCAGGATTCCTATTTTGAAATTCATGAGTGGGTATGTTAAATATGCTGACAAAGTAGAAATTAGGTTGAATCTTTTGGAGATGGATGAGAAACAAACAATTACATTGGAGCACATGGCTAAACATCAAGTCGTCGTAAAGAGATGGTTCAATAAGAGAGCCACAATCAAATCATTTAGGATTTTGGACCTTATTCTACTGTGGGATAAGGCAAAAGAAAAGCTAGGTAGTCATACCAAGTTTCAATGCTTGTGGATGTCTCCTTATTAAATTGCATAAATCCTCAAAGAAAATACTTTTAGGCTCAGTTCCTTATAGGGGGAATTTCTTCCCTTGCCCATAAATGGGCAATTCTTGAAACATTATTTTGAAGCCTATAAGAAACAAAAAATTAGTTAGATTTTATTTATGCACTTAGTTAGGCTTTATTTTTTACAAGTGTTTTTATTTTCTACAGGAGTGTTTGCTTTTAGTTGTGTGTTTACTTTCAGTTGTCTATTTTCTTTCAATGTTGTATCAATCCTAGGGCATAAGGTGCACTTGAGATTTTATCTTAAGATATTTCACTAACCACTCTTTGGTTTTGATTTTAGGAAGAGGTATTTATTTGTCAAAATATTTGGATGAATATGTGATTTATAAAAATTGAACAATGGATGTTGCTTGCAGAAGTAGGGAGACTTTCAACCCCAAGATCAGGGTTCTGAACCAACTAGCTTTCAACACTTTGAAAACTTAAG
Source organism: Cupressus sempervirens (assembly GCA_028749045.1). Classification (NCBI taxonomy): domain Eukaryota; kingdom Viridiplantae; phylum Streptophyta; class Pinopsida; order Cupressales; family Cupressaceae; genus Cupressus; species Cupressus sempervirens. Next base: position 342,899,798 of record CM053793.1, on the reverse strand, counting down.
AATTTCCATCTTAGGTGTTGTCAAACTAAGGTCAAAGGTAGCAAGGGATGATTCAAACTCCAATTGGTTCAAATAGAAGGGGTCTTCTCTAAGGGTTGCTAAGATCATTGTTTGGTGTGAGAGTTTCTAAAAGTTCTAAAAGAGGAATGCAAGGGATGTTCACAAAAAATTGAATCCAAGAAATGAAAATGAGGTTCTGGCTACATAGTCTAAGCATAGTCAGGATATAGAAGATAAAAAATAAGAAAATAAAAGATAAGTAAAGTGTTAAGACTGAAGGATTTTAAACATCTGAAATGGAAAAAGATATGTTTTCAAAACAAAGTATTTTGTATCCAAATCATTGCTTCATCAAAGAGAAACATTGTAAACTACATGGAACAACTATTTAAAAAATTTGCCAAAAGTGTAAAAGAAGGTGACATCCTACTAAGAGCCCTTGAACTGATTCTTTCATTTGGTCAAGTAAGCGATTGAGAAATACCTTTTGTAAAGATTTCTAATGAATGAGGCAGGAGGAGTGGAAGTTTGTTTCCGAGTTGTTAGAAAACTTTGATAGACTACATCTTGAGATGTCAAAGGGAATGAATATACAAATCACACACTGAGCTTAAAGGTTTTGAATTTTGGAGTTTTGATTTTAAAGTCATCCAAAATATGCTTGAGGTGTTCAAAGTTCGGTTGATGTTTGGCACATGTTGTAAGGGTGTTTTCTGATGAAGAAATGCCTTGGTCATTTCTTCCTTTTTTTGGGGCTATTTTTTGTGGTCCCACAATGCATGCCCCATTCCCTACTAAGAATAGGGGCCCTCTACTTTTTTTCAAGTTCTCAAATTCAAGATTAGGGATTTAGGAATATGTTAGAATCAAAAAATTGTAGAAATCAGAAAAGACCAAACAATTGGAAAAAAAAAGAAGAAGGTGCATGTACACCACCTGTGAGGTCTTTGCCATGCACCTGCACACCTGCATAGGGGTGCACTGTGCACCCTATGAGTGGGCAGGGTTATAAAACCCCCACCTTCCCCCTAGACCATTCACCCTTTATTTTTTATCATTAACTTCGTAGCTGCATTAGCTCCACACTAAGGTAGACATCTGTGCACTCGATACTTTGTGTGCCTTTGCAATGTTGTGCCACATACTTGCACACACACTACGTCATGCCACGCACATCCATGATGCCACCCATGTGTGCACTACAACATGTCACTTGCACACTTTGCATCCACTAGCACTCCCTTACACTTCGTGCTCACATGCCACTCCAGCTCACTTAAAACCCAAAAAACCAAAATAAATAAATAATTTATTTATTAATTAAAAAGAAGAAGAAAAATATGCACATTCTTTGCATTTTTCCATCGATAATTAATTAAAAAATTATTGAATGCTTTTATGTTTTTGTCATTTTTCATTATTTATGGGCTAATGTTGTGTAGATTAAATGGCATCCACTTTCAAAGAGAAAATGGTACCCAAGTCCATTGTCTTTAAGTTCCAAGGCATACCATCAAAATTCAGGTTCCATAATGATCATGCATAAATCAAAGACACTAATTTGTGGAAAACTAACTTGGGAGAGTTCCTTAGAATCTACAATAAGCCCACCAAGAGATCGGCTCTAATGTCTACCTTAATCCATTTTGGGTTGGTGAGTGTTGCTTCACATCCAATATCAGGTCAATCAATAGAATTAATTATGAAACTAGCATAGCACTTTGTTCCTGAAGAGAGAGTTTTTAAGAGGATGATAGGAGAAGTGGTCTTGGACCTCTAACCTGACAACATTGAAAGGCTCTTCAATCACCCAAGGGTAGATCAATTCATTAGAGTCTCCTATGAAGCAATAGAGATATGGTATAGGGAGCACCCCAAAGAAGCATTGGAAATCATCCAATCCTCATATCTCATTGAGAAAACTCCTTTGGATAGGGTCATAGGAAAAGTGGACATGACTATGGGATACATAAAGGATGACATTGGATATTCCATCATCCTTTTGAATAGAGTCATGGGTTTACTAGTAGCTGGCCACCTCAGTGCCTTCATGGTCAACTTCATTGAGACAATCAAGATGGCAAGGATGTTGCTAGACTAGGCAACCACACCAAGTGAGAACTTGTGTGAGCAATTAGGGGTAGTTAAGGACATGAAGAAGTTCTGTATGACTTCTTACATGATATATCTACTTGCAAAAAGGGTGAGAAACTACCCCAATTTGTACAAGAGAGGTAGTATGTAGGATCCTAATGCCTGACCCTATATTGTCTACCCTCAACTAGTGAGGAAGAAGCTCTTAGCATAAAGAAAGGAATACATAATCATGAATGATGCATTAATCTTCGCGGTCATTTGATTCATAGAGGATGATTATGCAAAGAGGTTATCTGATGAGGCAACATTATGGATAATAGCTCTTAGGGCCTACTTCATCCAATTCAATACATTCACATTTCTTTGGGCAGCTAGTGCCACTATCAACCCTAAGAAGCTCCACAGATATCTGAGTGACAAATTGGTGTTATTGGGGATTTCCTAATAGATTGAGTCTACGTATGAGAGGGTGAAGAGATAGAGGAGACCTTGTTGGACTTGGCCCCTAGTCATTGGACTATACCAGGTGAAACAGAAGCAAGATATTACATCCTTTGAGTGGGACTGGGCAAATTATCTCTTTGAGGAATACAATTCCCCTAGGCTCTACTTTGATAATATTGGGAGAGTGGAGAGTCTAGCTGGCAAGGAGTTCCACCATGAAGATGCCATTGAAGATCATTGGATGAATGCCACAAATGACTACGATTTCTGCATAAGGGGCTATTATAGGATGACTTTGTATGTAGTAGAGAAGGCTCTCAAACTAGACATTTGAGAGGAAGTAAGGCAATGAGATTTGCTAGAGCTGTTGCACCCCCTATTCAACTCAAACAAAATAAGATAGAGGCCCATCATGAATGCTAAGGTTGATAGGGAGGAAGGCAATGATATGAATCATCAATCAAGGCATGTAGTCAAATTGACCAAGGATTGGATCAAGAAACCTTTTCAACTTGATCCAGTATCTGCCACTATGATCTTTTATGCTCAAGCCTGCCCTAAGAAAGGTAGAGGGAGGAAAATTACAATTCCTACCTTTGTGGCCCAATATCCCATTAGGCTAGAGACAATATACCAACTTGACCACCCAGTGGGATACTATCATCCTCTAGAGAGGAAGGGAAAGAGCAAAAGGAAAAGGAACCCCCCTCAAAGGATTTAAATAGAATAGGGTGAAGCACAAGTACCTCCCCAACAATAAGAAGAGAGTGTACAAGGGTTCAATGATACTAGAGCTACTCAAGTCCAAGATGATCCTCAATTGCCTCCCTTTGTGCCTAGCCAATTAGAATAGGGAGATAGTCAGCAAGTTTCCATTCATCCTTTGCAAGAAGAGCTAGCATCCCATTTTGCCTCCACAAAACAAAAGAGGATCAGGATTTGAATGAAGAAAAGGAAAAGGGTGACTAGGAGAATGGTTCCTTTTCTGTTTGTTCCTTAGACCATTCTAGAAGGAGAAGAGGAGGAAGAAGAGGAGATAGATGAAGAAAAGTAGCTACTCTTACAAAAAAGAGCCCAGCTAGCCAGGACCACCGAGTAAGAAAGGAGAAGAAGTACCAAGGGCATATTGCCATCCATTGTAGTAGGACCCTTGAAAGTCTATTCTTTGGAAGATGAAGTATAATAATGGGTGGATGAGAAAAGTGAAGAAGGTGATGAAGTTTTCAAAATGTAATATTTTGATTTTATGCCCATCAGTACAAAACTAGCTAGGGATAAGATCAAGGATACCCCTATAGGTGAACCTCAACAAGAACTCTAGACATAGATGCCACAAGATTCATAGGGTCTTGATCTTACTTCCCCATCTCCACCACAAGTCATGGTGTTAGATAAGGGATCAATTAATCCTCTACCTCAGAGTTTAGAAGAATAACAGGTTCAGAAGGAACCATTACAAGGGGAGGAATTAGAACAAATGGTGACCGATGAAGTGTTAAAGGAGGGACAAATAGTGGAGTATTCTCAATCACCTTCCCAAGACACTAAGGTGCAAGTTGTAGGGTCCACTAAGACTAAGACCACATAAGGAAAACCCTCACAATAGGAAACAACTCTGAGGAGGAGCAATAAGGGGAAGGAGGTAGTAGAACATACTCCTTTTTCCTTGAGAGGCAGGTCTTTAGCTGAGCACATCCTGAGATGGCTCTAGAAGGAAATAATGAGGAGTAAAAGACCTCAATTCCATGCTACTAAGGAAGACATTTATGAGATCATTGAGATTTTGAATAAACCTGAGTCACCATCACATGAGGAAAGACCATTGGCATTTGTCACAAATAAATGGGACCAAGAATTATTTGCACAAGTGGTCATTCCTCCTAAAGACACAGATGTAGAAAGTCTTGGTCCCAAAGATTATCAATTAAAAGAGGTTATGTTGGGAAGATCCACATGGGATATAGCCTAATTAATGATGACCATGGGAATCAAAGAAGTCTTAAAGAGCATGGAGCAGGATGAGGTTGAACTCCAAACACTTTGAAGGTAGAACAAAATCCTAAAGGGATATTTAGCCAAAGTAGTTGGTCCTCTGGACCCTGAGCGCCCCAAGGAGACTTTAAATACTATACTTAGAGAAGGGGGGAGTGTACAACTAGACCCATTTTTGAAAGCCTATCAATAGTGGTAAGAATTTTTTGATGAGAAAAGTATTCTGATTAACATAGGAAATTTGAAGTTACTGCATGCTACGTAGGAGAACGTGAATAAAATTATAGCAGTTTTGAAGTAGTACTTTAGCATTATGGATGAAGTAAGGGCCTGGAATAAGAATTTACAAACTTTGAAAGCCATAAAGGGACAAAGGTATATATTTTTTAGTGATGTATATACAAGAGAAGAGTTAGATATGATTGATGATTGGATAGAGAATATAATAGATAGCAATAAAGTAATGGAAACATTAAATGAGGAGATTCATCGACTCAAGAACCAAGCCCAAGAGTGAATTTTAGAAGTAGAGAGACACTATAGTGATGCATGCTTGGATATTTTTGAAGATGAGGAATGAGAAAAGTTGTTTCTTATAGAGGCAGTGGTAGAGAATTTTAGGAATATTTTCATGGAAGTTGTTGTTGACAAAGACATTTGACAAGCCTTCAGGACTAAAGAAGCTTTGTTAGAATTGGATACCAAACTTGGGGATTTTGCTGACACCCAAATTGAGGTAGACAATTATAGAAAAAATGTCAAAGACAAATATGAGGCTTTAAATTTACCGGATGTAGCTAAAATCATTCAAATTATAGAGAAATTCAAGGGCAAACATTCAAGCATCACTTTGGGATGAAGAAGAACAAAGACTAGATGCCAAAATTTCAATTTTTACAAATAGTAACATTTTGAGATTTCTAACCATTTTGAGGTGTGTAGCTCCATAGGTCCACAAGTCTGCAGGTGCATAGGTCTACAGGTCCATAGCTCCACAGGTGCACATTTTCAAAAAGTTTCACCAATAGTTAATTGCTAGCTCCAAAAATAGAGCTTTCCATGCATCAGAAACACATTCTAATGGTAATTTAACTCCTACAAACATCCTATAAAGGATCAACTTCCATTTTTGGCACTTCTAGACAATTCCACTTTGACTCATAGCTTTCTCATTCTTTCTTCTCTCATAATTTCTTTGTTTTTGATATGTAAAGGCTCATGCATCTGATTAATGAATATAAAATGGACGAAGTCCTACTAAGCACCAGTTAGATACTTAGTTTGTATATAATTAGTTTATTTTATTGTTTAAAAGAATTTTATTGCATGAAGATACCTCTCACTCTCAATACAAATTAAGGAGATGATTCCTTATAAATACCCCATTGTAATATGTAATGAGGGTCGCCATTATTTTGCAATAAAATTATGCTTTTGGTGCTTGCATTTGGAGTGTAGTGATTCTTTCTAGAATGTGTCATATTTTTGTGAATTTTTTTCATGGAATTGTGATTGAGCCAAAGTTTTATTGCTTTATTTCTGATTGTGCAATCTTTTAGTTTTGGTGTTTACTTAGTTTGATGAATTCCACTGACATATCTAGCTTGAGAAGAAATCATTGAATTATTCCCTTATAAATTTTCATCTCACATGAGCACACTTTCCATGGCCTTGTGATCTGATGAAGAGTGAAATATCATACAATTACTAAGTTTCTCATCGATGATTGCATTAGTGGAATTGATGAAGGATTGCTCCTAGTTTCATTGGTTACCTACCAATTTCTTTGAAAGCTTAACTCATAGACATGTTTCTTTTTGTAGCTTATGTCTGTTAGGATTTCAATTTCTCATTATTTGCTTTGAATTTCATGCTATTTGGTTTAAATTTCTCATTATTTTCTTTATTAACCCCCTTGTTAGAATAGGACTTCATACTAGCTGCACTGTTAGATTGCATTCATAATAAACATAAAAATACAACATCATAGTTCTTTTTTAGTGTTATTTTTAAAATAGTGTGTAGATTCTTCATTTCATCCAAAATCAAATTGAACTAGCGAAGGCCTCATGAACATTCACATTTATCTTCAACTAAGAAAATTCTAGTAGGTTGCAAGATCACCTGAAACCTTGGAGTCAATTCACAAAATTAGCTTTTCAAGAGAGGAGTTCACAAGAATTCCTACCATTTAGCATTGTGTAAAATGATAGCTCAACATTTACCTCTTTAAGTAGGCATTATGGAGATGAGCTAGGTCATAATCAACAACTATGATTGATGATTATTTCCACCAACTCTTTCCTTTATCTAATTGGATGCTTGTATTGGCATAGTGTGTTGTAATATGACTAGATTCTTATTTCTTAGTATCAAGAATTAATGTTCATGTTGGCCAAAAATGGTTTACATAGAATTTTGTGCCATAACAAACATCTGTGTCAAAGAAAAGTAACTCAACATCAATAGACTTTGATGCTCAACCTTCGCTATGCTCTTTATATTGATACTTAGTTTCTGAATGGCTCAACACTTTTGCTTGCACTAGTACATTTGAGACCATTTTTCGACTATTATTGGTCAAAATTTCGATGCACTTTTTGACCAAAATTTGACCAAAGTCGACCAACCCATTGTTCGGAAATTTTTCGATCAAAATTTTGACCAATACTTGGTCGAAAAACTTACATGACCATTGTCCATGTTCTATCAGGAATTGGTCAAAATTTTGACCAAATAAGGAAGAAATTTTTGAACAATAAAGGTAGAAAATTTGACCAATGTAGGTAGAAAATATTGGCCAAGAAAGGTGGAATTTTTTACCAAAAGAGGTAGAAATTTTGACCAATGGAGGTAGAAAATATTGGCCAAGAAAAGTGGAAATTTTGACCAATGAAGGTTGAAAAAGTTGACCATTGAAGGTAGAAATTTCAACCAATTAAGGTAAAAAATGTTGACCATTGAAGGTAGAAATTTTGACCAATGAAGGTAAAAAAATTTTACCATTGAAGGTAGAAATTTTGACCAATGAAGGTAGAAATTTCTACCAACACCTGGGTGTAATTTTTTTTTCAAGCATTCTATAAAAACAGTTCACATGCCTTGCGTATGATATGAGAATTTGCATGCATCCTACACTCTCTCATCCGGCTGATGATGGTTTATAAAGAGTGATCTGTAACAATGATGCTAAAAAACACACAATCAAATCCAAAATGAACTTGCACTACAAATGGATTGTGAAAATTTGATATTGTTAATTTTGCATGCATGTGTACTAGGACAAATATATGTTAAAGTTGTGATTGTCTTGGTAGACGTGCATGCAATTTTACCAATATTAGATTTCCACAATCCATTTGTAGTGCAAGTTCATTTTGGATTTGATTGTGTGCTTTTTAGCATCATGGTTTTAGATCACTTTGCGTAATCCATATCAGCCGAATGAGAGAGAGTGCAGGATGCATGCAAAATTTCATATCATATGCAAGGCATGTGAACTATTTTATAGAATGCCTAAAAAAATCAATAGTAACTAATATGAAGAATATATAATTAGTCATATGATTGAGATAAATCATGTACATTGTATGAAGGTAGTCCATGTTTGATAGGGCCCACCAAAAGATAAAACATATGATAAAAGAACTTATTTTCATATTTTGAACATATGGGGTACTTAGTTGCTATTCTCCTAAAGCTACATGCCAGAATTAGAAAAAATAGACTTGTCTTTGGAGTTGAATCTACTTTCGCTGCACACTGATTTTTTAAAGCTACTAGAATAGGCATATATATTTAGCTTCCTTCAAACATATCTTTTAGCTCGTTGCTTTGTAGTCCTTTAGTCTTTATTTTTGGTTTTTCTAGTGTTTTAGTATGGGCAACACTAGAATTGGTAATTTTTACATTATGCCATAGCAGGATTCAACTGCATAGTTTTTTGAATCAAAGTTGTTGACCCATAATTCATCAAATGTAGATCGTGGAAAACCATCTCGTGAGCATGAATGGTCCACTTGTCACTTTTCAATTCAAGCAATGCTCTAACGGGCATCAAGACTTCCCAAGAGGTGACTTATCTTGGAACTACTCCAACTAAGAATCATTAGCATTGTATAAGGATGGGTGAAAAGAATTTTGGTAATTCTTTATGTCTTGTTAGATAAAGATGTAATCATGTTTAGCAAACAGAAATCCAAAACTAGTAATATACATTGCAAAAACCAAAAAATTTCACGTGACAAGAATAAAAGGATCACTAATTTCAGTATCCCAATGTTTTTAAGTCCCATTCCATTAGAAGTGAGCTATTTGTGTATAGTAAACAACTTTTCCTTGCCTCAAAGAATCATTTCAATATTATGATACATGTAAATACTATATCCATTGTGACACATATTTGAGGGAAACGAGAATAATTTAAGATACAAGATAGATAAAAAGTCATTGCCAAAAATTTATATTAAATTGATTTTGTATGAGACACCATGCTATTAATTCACTCCCTAATATGTCCAGTTACTGTACCCAGCATAGGAGCTAGCTATTAGCGCATCACAAATTGTAGTTTCCCAATCATGTGTAAAAAGAATGAGATGATTAGAGGTATGAGAATAAAATAATACCATCACAATGAAATTTTATACTTTTTTGAGACATGAAGTGAAGATATCAGCTAGAAATTTAGGACTCTAAGGAAGAATATCATCTACTCCACAAGCTGCAAGTAATATACAATCCTTCATTGCGACTGTAGAAGAAATACCAGAACCCAAGTCTTGATGCTGCACATCAACCAAAGACATTGTCAAGAAATATATTATATATACTCAAAAAAATAATTAACTTATAAAGGGGCATATGTATTTTTTTTGATTAATCATGGAAGATTCCATGCACTTCACAATTTATTGAGTAAAACTTATCTCCAAAAAAACATTCACAATCATATCATGTAATTTTTTCTAAAGTCTGAAGGATACAATGTTGAAGTAGCTTCAAAAAGATTGTCCAAAGGACATGATATGCTTAGGCTAAAGGAGCTTTGAGATTCATTACCACAGTCAGGAATGGGCTCATATTCAATCTTCTGAAGATTGAAGATGAGCCCATTCCTGAGTGTAGTAATGAATCTATAACCTTGACACCCATCTCTTTGTAGACTTCCACATAGGCTTCAAAATACTAACAAGACAATTCATTTGTCCGTACTATTGGAGCAAAAATACTACTGTAGAATCCAAAAAAGTTAGGCCAAACAAGTATATTATAGAATCATGAAATTGTGAACCATTACACACACACAAGAAGAAAAGTACCTTGAAACACTACTAATCAAATCTTCATTAAGAGGTGGGCAACTTTAAAAAATCAAGCATGCCAACTCTGAGAGGTCCTGATTAAAGAGGGCTGCTAAACTACATCCTGGGTGAGCCAAAGCAATAAATATATTAGACTGAGAATATCCAACATTTGCATATAGAGCAACTGCAACACTAACTTCCATATCAAACACATGAATAAACTATTGAAATGCTAAAAAGTATATGACCTCATCTCTATGGTAATCATATTATGGTTTTTCTACTGTTTGAAGGACAATAAGACTAAGTCAATCTTAACATATTATAAAGTTGCTTTAGGTTTAATGTGCAAATTTTACAATTTATACAACTATACCTCAAAAACCTATTCATATGTCTTTTGTTTGATACAAATGAACCTTAATGGTCATCAAAGTCAATTTGAACATCCTAAAATGAAATACTCCTAGCTAAACCTAGTGATAGACCAATATCTTACAACCTTCATTCATTCACATTCAGCTGATAAAAGATTAATCTCTACTCACAAATTGAATTGAGACATGTCAGGCATAAGCACTTCATAGAAAGGTTTAAACATTGACTAAATAGTTGGGTGTAATGGACTAATGTTGTCCAAGTTTCAATAATGTTCTTACTAAGGTTTCTAGGATTCTAAGATTCTTACCAACCAGCAGCTTGTATAATATTTTTGTAGTTTGATTCTCATTCAGCCACCTCAAGCTACAAGAGCCTCTTCTCATATAAAAAGAATGTTGCCCTTAAAAAATTAAGTTATGGCTCTTAGAGCCTGATTCTATTCCAGCCTATGAAAACCTCATGATCACATATATGTATGCCATAGAGATGTGTTAAGGAGACATAATACCAAGACAACTATGTATTCTACTGCTCAAACCCTAGTAAGCTCTCACAAACAAAAGATTAGACTTTACTATCAGAGACTAAAATTTTACAGTAAAAAATCTAACAATTATACTTACAGTTTAATAATAGGATGAGCCATTGCCATGTAAGTATCCACCACCTTTTACACAAATACAAAGATGAGTAAGAGCTCTTAAAATTCTTTAGAATAATTGAGAGGGGGTTGGGGGGGTGAATCAGTTATTCAAAGTCCAATGATGTCCAATACAACTTTTTCTACAAATTCTTAATGGCACATAACTGAAATTATCATGCATGTAATTAAACATTAAACAACCATGAAAAGTAAACATGCATCACACCATAACACTAAGGATTTGATAACCCAAAAACCCTCGAGGAATAAGAAGGTAAAACTGGAGTGGAGATGATACCCACAAAGTAACTATGCAATTGATTTCAACCACTTCTTATGGTTTGCCCTATTAAAGGCCTGCCCTGTTAAAGGCTACAACACATTGTTAAATGTGACCTTGTCAAAGGATTTAAGAACATTCAACTTGGAATTTCACCCTGTTAAAGGATTTACATAGAGCTGCTAGGCTCACCCAAGTCCATGGGATTTATAGTCATCTACTCAAAAGAATCTTTTATCCCTCACTAAGGATCTCCTATATCTCTTTATCCTTCTCTTAAGGATCTCTTTATCCTTCACCTGGGGATTTCTTTATCCTTTTCCTGAGGCTTATCCACCTAGCTATTAAGCTAACCTAGCAATGTAGGGTTTCAATATCTAATACAATGGTAAGAAAGTATTAGAAGGGTTTTAACCCGATACAAATTGCAACTTCAACCTTGCAAATTTTAGATCGCTATTCAATCCTTTTCTTTTCTTGTCTTTCCTTCCTTGTAGTGTTGACAACTTGTTCACCCTTCAAGATCTATCTCCTTTAGTTCTTCCACTCATTATGCCAATGCTCTCTTTGGTCACTCGATCAATTCAGAGTCTTGATGCTCTATTCTTACTCCTCTTGGCTTCTTTGCATGATTACACTTATGACCATCTCCCTCTCATGCATGCACACTTGATCTCTAACTTGTAACTCCTTATATAGAAGTTTTGTTCTTGATTTCTCGCTCAAATCTCCCTCTCCAACTTTAGGGCTTCAATAGATTAGATAGAATACAATGTATCTGTCCCATATTTTGTTTCTATCTAAAAACTTCATGATAAATCCATTAGCATTCACCAAAAAATGTTTTACATAATGTTCTATGCCACCAGCTCATCATTCTTATCTTCTATCCAGTTCACAAAATTCTAGATAACTACCATGTCGGCTCAGATCTGGTGAGTCTTTGACTTTTCAAAATAATGTAGGAACTTGACATCATTGGTTTACTGATGCTCGGTACCTTCCATGTTACACAACATCTTAATATTATTTACTATTGCTCAGCACCTGTATCTTGCTTGACACCTATATCTTTCTTGACACCTATATCTTTCTCAACACCTGTATCTTGCTCGGCACCTGAATCTTGTTTGGCACCTGAATCTTGCTCGGCACTTGAATCTTGCTCAGCACCTAAATCTTGCTCGACACATGTATCTTGCTCGGCACCTAAATCTTTCTTGGCACCAACTAGAACTTAGTTAATCCTTACATTATGTGTCTCAGTGTATCCATCCTTTGTATCTTAGAGTATGTTATCAATGCACTATTTCATCAATGGCTTAGCTGATCCTTATACTTCATCATAATATCATAACTTCAACCTTTCTCTAGGTACTCTAGTTACATCTTATTGATTTCCACCTCCTTGTCAATCAACCAATTGATAGTATTTGGATCACTTAAGCAATTGTCATTCCTACAAGTAGCAAGTTTGACATCAATGATAAAACAATGATTGAAACATTCTTTACTAAATCCATTTCTCTTCATTCATGATCTTTTTCAATAATTTCCAACAAGAACCTCCACCAATTTGAATACAATAGGAACTAGTTAATATTGTTACAAAATTAAACAAATCAAAATAGAACGATATCAAGTTACATACATCAGCACCACTAGATGACAAATAGTCAAACACATCACAATCTCTATTTTCACACTAAGAAGATGTAGCATAGGAGATGAAAAAATAAAAGAATTAAGTCAATATTTATCTTCATCAAGCAATAGGCATACACATGATTGCCACATCCTTGTCAATCAACTAATTGATAGTATTTGGATCACTTAAGAAATTGTCATTCCTGCAAGTAGCAAGTTTGACATCAATGACAAAAAAATGATTGAAATGTTCTTTACCAATTCCATTTCTCTTCATTCATGATCTTTTTCAATCATTTCCAAAAATCTCCCTCTTTGGCATTAATGGAAAACCAAACTGATCAAATGACTAAGGTGATCAACATAGTTACCACCAAAATTACATACGTTGTCTTTTGCTGATACAAACTGAATCCTTTGTTCTGCTTCTCCCTCTGGACTGTTGCATCCTTACTCTGTATTCCTGATCCTTCATATATATCTCCATATATATCTCCCTCTTACTTTGTATTGATCATTTTCTCCTATATCTCCCTCTTTGACATAAATGCCAAAGATGTAGCATCTTTAACATGCTAAATAGAGGCTTTGCATCTTCATAGTTTTCTCTTTCTATCACCATGCTTTTGACTGATCTAGAGTTTTTGCTCCTATTGTCATCCTCTGCATCATTATTTTGATATTTCAATGATCTACTCCTATTGATGCAGGGCAGCTTCTATGTTGCTTTAGGCTACTTGAGTTAGGGGCATTACCCCCAACTTGCCTCTAAGATATTCATAAGCATCCTTGGGCAATGGTTTGGTGAAGATATTTGCAATTTGTTCCTTTGTGTGAATGTACTCCATCTTCACCTTTTTGTCTTCCACCAATTCTCTAACATAGTGATACTTGATTGCAATATGCTTGGTTTTTGCATGCATTACTAGATTCTTGGATATGTTTATAGCACTTATATTGTCACAATATAGTATCACAGATTTAGTTACCTCTTCTTTCATTCCTTTCAATAGATGTTTGAGCCACACATTGTTTGTGCAATTGACTATTGCTGCCACATATTCTGCTTCTGTAGTGGTTTGAGATGTGCATGTTTCTTTCTTACTAGTCCAAGTAACTAGCCTTTTACCTAAGAATAATGCTCCTTCACTTTTTCTTTTCTTGTCATCAATGTTGCCTCCCCAATCTGCATTTGTGTATGCATTGAGCTCAAAATTCTCATTCTTTTTGTAATATAGGCCAAAATCATCAGTTCCTTTGAGATACCTCAGTATCATTTTTATTTTCATGAGATGATTTTCTCTAGGATTGGTAGAGAATCTAGCGACTATTCCAACTGTTAGTGCTATGTCTAGTCTTCTATGTACAACACATTGTAGCTTTCCAATCATGGATACGTACATTGTTTGATTGACTTTAGTTGATTTATCATTTTTAGATAGCTTATGTCCTATTGCCATTGGTGTGCTAACAGGTTTGGAGTCTTCCAATCCAAACTTCTTGAGTATCTCTTTGATGTATTTTGATTGTGTCACAAATATGTCATGTTTTAGTTGATGTACTTGCAATCCTACAAAGAACTTGATTTCTCCAAACATAGACATTTCAAACTCATGTTTCATTTTGTCAGCAAAACTTTTGCACAGTACTTCCTTTCCCCCAAAAACTATATCATCCACACATATTTCAAATACAAGAATATCCTTACCTTCTTCTGATTTGATGTACATGTTGTTGTTGTCATTAGTTCTTTCAAATCCTATTTGCACTAGATACTTGTGAAGTCTCTCATACCAAGCTCTAGGGGCTTCCTTTAATCCATATAGAGCCTTGTGTAATTTGCATACCTTATTTTTGTTCTTTTCATCAACAAAACCTTCTGGTTTCTCTACGTAGTCTTCCTCTTCAAGTATACCATTTAGAAATGTAGACTTTACATCCATCTAATAGACCTTAAATCATTTGAAGGTTGCATATGTCAGTAAGGTCCTTACTCCTTCCATTCTAGCAACTGGAGCAAAATTTTCTCCATAATCTAGTCCTTCTTCTTGTGCATATCCTTTGCAAACTAATCTGGCATTGTTTCTTGTGATTTCACCATTCTCATCTAACTTGTTTCTGAACACCACCTTGGTTCCAATCACATTCTTATCAACTAGTCTTGAGACTAAGGTCCATGTCTTGTTCTTCTCAATTTGATCTATTTCTTCTTTCATAGCATTATACTAGTCATCATCTGTTATGGCTTCACTTACTATTTTTGGTTCCATTCTGTTGAGCAGACATGTTTCATTTTTGAGTTTATTCTTTGTCATAGTCCTACCTCTTTGTTTCCAATAATTTGATCTATAGGGTGATGTCTTTTCACATACTTTGCCAATACAGGTTCTTTCCTTGTTTGAATGTTGTCTCTTTCAAGATCTAAATCTTCATGTATATTTTCATCAGGTATTTGTTCATTTTCTTCTTGTTGACTATTCTCAGATTTTGAGTGAACATTTTTATGTATTTTGTAGCTTGGCTTTTGAATGTGTCTATTGTTTAGCATTCACTATCTGTGACTCGGCAGATATAGGATTCTATTGCTGATTGTCATTCTGAGTTGTAACTTCACCATTATTAGGTATACCTTCATAAAAGTATACAAAGGTCTTGTATTCTTCTACTTTCTTGGTGTTCTCAACACTTTGAACTTCTGCAAGCTCATCAAACTTCACATTTGTGCTTTCTACTACTTTGTTAGTGTTACCATTCAAGCACTTATAAGCTTTGCTTCTAGTAGAATAAACAAGAAATGTGCCTTCCTCACTCTTTGCATCAAACTTTACATTCCTAGATTCTTTATATATATAGAATTTGCATCCAAATATTTTAAAATGTTTTACATTAGGAGAATTCCCATACCATAATTTAAAAGGTGTTGCATTTGTACCTTTCTTGACTTGAGCTCTGTTGAGTGTGTAGGCTACAATACTTATATCTTCTCTCTATTAATTGAGTGCAACATTTTTCTCCATCATTAAGGTCTTGGCATAGTCAATAACTGATCTATTCCTTCTCTCTACTATACCATTCTGAGGTGGAGTTCTAGGTGTTGATGTCTGCCTTTTGATTCCTCTTTCATAGCAGAATTCTTCAAATTCTCTTGATGTGAATTCACCTCCTCTATTAGATCTAAGACATTTTAGGCTCTTTCCAGTTTCTTTCTCAACTCTATCCAAGTACCATTTGAACATTTGGAATGCATCAAATTTTTGTTTCAAGAATATGACTGTCATCATCCTTGAATAGTCATCTACAAATAACATTATGTATCTATCACCTTTGTAGCTTTGTACTTCAATAGGACCACACAAGTCAGTATGAACTAGCTCTAATACTTCATTGGAAGTATAAGTCTTGCTTTTGAAAGTTGACTTGGTCATCTTCCCTAGTTGGCATTGTTTACACATGGTGTTGTCAGGCTTCTTCAACTTTGGTAGACCTCTGACTTTCTTCATTTTGCTAATGCTTATAAGATTGTCAAAATTTACATGACATAGCCTCTTGTGCCATAACCATACATCATCAGTTTGAACAATAAGACATCTTCCATGTCTAGGTAAAACAAATTACTCTTAGTCTGATCACCTTTTCCTATTAGACTTCCTTGAGAATCATAAATCTTAGCAACTCCTTTTTCAAATTCAACCTTACATCCTATGTTGCCTAACTGTGAGAAACTTAACAAGTTATAATTCAGGACTTCAACATAGTATGCATTATCACATGACATCTTTTCAGTAAGCTTGATACTACCTTTCCCTTTGATCTCACATGGTGCATTGTTACCAAATCTAACACTATTTCCTTCATATTGAATAAAGGTAATGAACTTACTTTTGTCTCCAGTCATGTGATGAGAGCATCCACTATCTATGATCCATCTATCATTCTTGTTCATGCAAGTTACTAGTGCAGTTGATTCATCTTCATCTGATTCATCTTTCATAGCCACATAGACTACTTCATCATCATTTTCATCAGATTCTTCTTCAACAATGTAGCATCTTTTTCCTTTACCTTTGTAGTCTTTGTTGTCCTCTTTCTTGTTCTTGAAGTTGCCTCCATCCTTGTAATTTTTCTTTTGTGTGCATCTAGCTGCAATGTGACCAACTTCATTATAATTGAAACAAATGATTGGTAGCTTACCTTTGAATTTTCCTCTTCCTTTGTGAAATCTTCTTGCTAGTAATGCCTCCAATTGGTCTACATCATCTTCATCAATGCTACTATCACTGGATACATACTTTCCTTTTCCATTATTTTTCTTTTTTTGAATCCCCTTGTTGTCCTTCATTGTCATCTTAGCTTTAAATGCAGATTCAAAACTTTTTGGCTTGTAATTGTCAAAGTTGGATAGCTCAAAGGTAGTGAGTCTTCCAATTATTCCTTCAAATGTCACTATGTTTCCTGGTACACACCTTAGCTCTTGGATGGCTAATACTCTTATAGCATAGATAGGAAGCAAAGTTCTCAAGTATTTGCTACATACTATTTCTTCTGCTAACTGTCCTCCTAGGCTTCTTATGGCACCGACTACTTCCTTCATTCTTGCACCGTATTGAGTAACATTCTCTCCTTCTTCCATTTTCATATCATCAAACTTTCTTCTTAGGATTTCTCTTTTGGCTCTCTTGACATTAACATCTCCTCCATAGATTCTTGATAATGTATTCCACATTTGATGTGAAGTATCACATCCTTTGATGTCATCATACTCAACATAGCTTAGTGTTGATGCAATATGTAACATAGCTTGATTGTGCTCCTTCTTCTTGCTCATGTCATCTACAGTGAGGGGTCCTGTAGGGTCTACATGATCAACTATGATTAAGGTTTGTGCATAGTCACCTATTGATCCGAGGTGTAGGTTCATCAAACTTTGCCATGCAACAAAGTTGTCTTTATTTAGCTTGGAAAGTTCTCTCTTGGACATCTTGATCTTCCTACTACTAGTACTTTGAAACAAATTAGTTATGAGCTCTGATACCAATTGTTAGAATTCTTTAGAATAACTGAGAGGGTGGGGAGGGGTGGTGAATCAGTTATTCAAAGTCCAATGATGTTCAATACAACTTTTTCTACAAATCCTTAATGGCACATAACTGAAATTATCATACATGTAATTAAACATTAAACAACCATGAAAAGTAAACATGCATCACACCATAACACTAAGGATTTGATAAACCAGAAACCCTCTAGGAATAAGAAGGTAAAACTAGAGTGGGGATGATACCCACAAAGTAATTATGCAATTGATTTCAACCACTTCTGATGGTCTGCCCTGTTAAAGGCCTACCCTATTAAAAGCTACAACACATTGTTAAATGTGACCTTGTTAAAGGATTTAAGAACATTCAACTTGGAATTTCACCCTATTAAAAAGGATTTACATAAAGTTGTTAGGCTCACCCAAGTCCATGGGATTTATAGTCACGTACGCAAAAGAATCTTTCATCCCTCACTAAGGATATCCTATCCTCCTCCTAAGGATCTCTTTATCCTTCTCTTAAGGATCTCTTTATCCTTCTCCTAGGGATTTCTTTATCCTTTTCCTGAGGCTTATCCACATAGCTGTCAAGCTAACCTAGCAATGTAGGGTTTCAATAGCTAATACAATGGTAAGAAATTATTAGAAGGGTTTTGACCTAAAATAGATTGCAACTTCAACCTTGCAGATTTCAGATTGCAATTCAGTCCTTTTCTTTGCTTGGGTTTCCTCCCTTGTAGTGCTGGTAGCTTGTTCGCCCTTCAAGATCTATCTCCTTGAGTTCTTCCACTCATTATGCCAATGCTCTATCTAGTCACTCGATCAATTCAGAGTCTTGATGCTCTGTTCTTACTCCTCTTGGCTTCTTTGCATGATTACACTTATGACCATCTCCCTCTCATGCATACGCACTTGATCTCTAACCTGTCACTCCTTATATAGAAGTTCTGTTCTTGATTTGCTGCTCAAATCTCCCTCTCCAACTTTAGGGCTTCAATGGATTAGATATAATACAATGTATCTGTCCCATATCTTGTTTCTATCTAAAAATGTCATGATAAATCCATTAGCATTCACCAAATTTTTTTTTACATAGTGTTCTATGCCACCAGCTCATCATTCTTATCTTCTATCTAGTTCACAAAATTCTAGATAACTACCATGTTGGCTCAGATTTGGCAAGTCTTTGACTTTTCAAAATAATGCAGCAACTTAGCATCATTGGTTTACAAATGCTCGACATCTTTCGTATTACATAGCTTCTTAATATAATTTATTGTTGCTAGGCACCTGTATCTTTCTCGGCACCTATATCTTGCTCAGCACCTAAATCTTGCTCAGCACCTGTATCTTGGTTGGTACCTGAATCTTGCTCAGCATTAACTAGAACTTAGTTAATCCTTACATTATGTATCTTAGTGTGTCCATCCTCTGTATCTTAGAGTATGTCATGAATGCACTATTTCATCAATGGCTTAGTTGATCCTTATACTTCATCACAATATCATAACTTCAACCTTTCTCTAGATACTCTAGTTACATCTTTTGATTGCCACCTCCTTGTCAATCGACCAATTGATAGTATTTGGATCACTTAAGAAATTATTGTTCCTGCAAGTAGCAAGTTTGACATCAATGACAAAACAATGATTGAAACATTCTTTACCAATTCCATTTCTCTTCATTCATGATCTTTTTCAATCATTTCCAACAAGAACCTCCACCAATCTAAATACAATAGGAACTATTTAATATTGTTACAAAATTAAACAAATCAAAACAAAAAGATATCAAGTTACATACATTAGCACTGCTAGATGACAAATAGTCAAACACATCACAACCTCTATTTTCACACAAAGAAGATGCAGCATAGGAGATGAAAAAATAAAGAAATTAAGTAAATATTTATCTTCATCAAACAATAGGCATACACATGATAGTTTCTAAACTATAAAGTATGTTGTCTTCAATCAGAGGTTGATGTGGATTTTGTTTATGGATGCATAAAAATCATTACAACTGCCAACAAGAAGAAAGGAGGAGCTCAAGTAGTTCATATATAGGCTTTCATTAGCATCAGACACTCTATGTTGTATGGGTAAACCATTCAAAAGGACAGTCAGCATGACATCTTCAAACTAGTCATCATGTAAACTATAAAGCAATAACCATCACAAGATTATCCATGATCAAATAGCGAAGGATCCTCAGGATGACATCTAGTTTTGAGAAATCCTTCCTAGATGAAGGAAAGTACTCATATTAGAGAATCACAACTATGGATAAATTGTCATTTAGAACTATTTTCACCAATAGCTAAGATATCAATATGCATCATACATGGAAGAAGTTGAAGAGCAGTCAATACACATCAACATCATGAGAAGAAGCGATTTGGTTAATGAACCACTTACTAAATCAATATGGAGTGATATAGAATAGAAAATGAGGAATCCGTAATGGGTATTTTAGTTCCCTAATGCTGATAAGTATGATAGATACTATGAAGACCAAAAACCAAGTGATAATTGATCAATGATCATATGTATATCCAATGATGGTCCATGATTACTATGTAACAGGATGATACACAAATCAGAAAAAGTTGTATCAATAAATATAAATAATCAAGAGGACATCAATCAACATATGACTGAGCAATAATAAGCATACAAAAAATTATCAAATCAGAGGAAATAATTCAATCATCCATCAAACATCAATTGGGAATCAAGCAAATAGAACATCAATCAGTTCATACATCAATTCAATTAGTCTAATATCAATCATTCAAATATTAACCAAATCACATCACAACATCAAAGAAAAGAACTAAGGCAATCAATCAAGGGAGAGATTTTTAATTCCCAGTTGATGAAACTAGTCAGCAGACTTATATACTGCTCAAGTATTTGATATGATGCATAATGCATGGAACTTTGATCTTGCTGACTTGTTATCTAGTAATAAGTTAAAATATTATTGCTCATATTTATTTATATGTTGTTATTCTTTCCATTATGATACTTATGCATAATAGATAATATATATACAACTATTTAATCAATTAATTGTCTCATTATGGAGGATAGAATGAAATACATAATTAGGAATACAATTGGAGCAAAAGCAATAAAAAAAAAACTATGGAAACTTACCTTTCAAGAATTTGAATTGGATCAGCCACAAGCTAAAGCTTCCCATCAATCCACAAAGAATAATTTTTTGGAATATTCAAATATGGAAAGAGTACTTATGAGAGGGGGGGGGGGGTGGTGAATCATAAGTATCCCATCTTACTCAATAAATATTTTAACTGAAAGTAAATTGCATGCATGTAAATACATCAAATAAACTTGAAACTAAACACATGCATCAATAACTCATAACACTGGAATTTGGTAACCCAGAAACCCTCCAAGAATAAGAAGGTAAAAATAGGGTGGGGATGATACCCACAAAAATTACTACAGCAATATTGTTCAACCACTTCTGATGGTCTGCCCTGTTAAAGGCTTTACACTGTGTCAATAGTGACCTGGTTAGAAGATTTCAAACACTTAACATGAAGTGTCACCCTATTAAAGGATTTAATCACCTAATTAAAGGATTTACAAAATAGCTGTTAAGCTAACCTATCACCATAGGATTTTCATTCTAATACAATTGCTAGAGAATATTAGGTACAATAAACCTGACTGATTACAATCCTTGATTGCTAATGCAGGCACTTGTTTTGCTTTTTCTGATCTGGATCCTTTTTGTGATCTGATAATCCTCACTTCTGAAAATAGAATTCCTTGTGAACTCTTGTATTTCTTCTCACACCTCTCGTCTTCTTTACAATGAAATTTCATCTTCCTTATAAAGACATTTGAGAATTTAAGGTTAAGTATGGATCTACGATCCACATTCAATCTTCATTTTCTGCTCAATACTTATCTTTTGCTGATTAGTTGCATGCCTTCATCATTTTTTTATTGGCTACATGTAAATTGCATAGGAAAAATAAAAGATTCGATCTCATCAATAAATCCGTGGAGATTTACCTTATGTCAGCTGTAAAAATTATTTGCATCATAGTTTGTGCAATTTCAAACTCTTATGCTGATCTACTGAGTTACTCAGCTCCTAAAGTATTGATGATACTTAGCACATGTTGTTTCCTGGATAGCTCAGTACCTTAACAAAACTATATCACTCGGCACCTTAAGTAGCTCGACACCTATTAACACTCAACACTTTGTGTTAGTTGGCACTTATACTTCACTCGGTATCTAATCTTCACTTGGTATCTGATCTTCACTCGGTATCTGATCTTTACTTAGTATCTGATCTTCACTCTATATCTGATCTTCACTTAGTATCTGATCTTCACTCGGTATCTGAAAAATACTCGACACATGAAGATCACTCGTCATGCATGATGTACTCGGCTTCCAATGTGGAATGTGATTAAGTGTGTTGGCACTCAAATGTCAAAAACCATTATGAGGTTAACAATCTCCCCCTTTGACATGAGTGACAAAAACACTTAACTGACCTTATAAGTATATTTACTAATCTGATTGGTATATACAAATTTTGAAGAAAACTTGATCAAAATTTGTAACTTACAATCTTACAATATATACCTCAAAAAATTCTGTAACTCCGCCTGAGTTGATTGTGCCTTATCTATATAACAAGCTCCTCCTTTGTATTTTTTCATTTTATAACTCCCTCATTAATTTATCTCATATCTGTATCTCCCCCTTTTTGACACTTATGTCAAAGAATGTTTAAGGGTTAAGACCATATTTAGCCAAAAATGTGCTATTTACCTCCATAATCATTCTGAGAGCTGCATCCCAATTGTTCAAAGCAATTTCCAGTGACTTATGTTGGATAGTAGTCTCGGCAGCAAGATGAATAAGTCCATCTATTGTAGAAAGATTTGGGTCTTTCTTGAGAACAGTTTCAGCATAGACTTGTTCTTTATGGAGTATCTCTAAATGTGGGGTAATGGAGGAATGGAGTTGTATTAATTTGGCCTTGATATTAGCCTCATCTACTGTTAAGATAGCTATCTCTTTATGAGTGTGAAGTGATTGAGAAAAATGCTTCTCACTTTGAGCTGGATCACTTGGTAGTTGCATGGTTGAAATGTTTAAATTTCTTTACAAGCTCAGTATCTTTTGGCTTGTTTCTTGTGTGAAGTATGAAAAATCACACAACTTTTTGTACAATGAGAATATATTCTCAAGTACCTTCTTCACTTTATCAATAAGCTTTGCCAATTCAACTTGTGAAAGTGTAATTTGTCTTGATATTTTATCATTAACTTTCCCCTAAAATTTTCTTTCTGACCATTCCATAAGTTTTGCATTGGTTTCTAGGTCTTCATTTGTCACCTGGTCAACAACATCTATTAATTGCTCTGTGATATGCTTTGACTCATCCGGTGATTGCAAATTGAAGGCATCCATAAAGATGTCCTTTATCTCATAAAGTGTTTGCTTATGTTTATACTCCTTCCCGAGTATTTCCTGTCTTTTCCTTCTATTCAGTGCATCCTGCACCTCATTGATTTGATCAATGGTTATTGATTTTGAGTCATAGCTCGGTATGAATATCTCCTCATCTAATCCAGGGTCTCCATAGTGAAGTACCCTTGCAACTCTGGTAGTATTGGATGATGGTACAGAAATTTGCAATGGCTGGTGTGAAGGAGTTCTCGAGGTAGGAAAATTTATTAATTTTGGATTGCCTCCTATTCTTTAGGGGTTTTTACTATTTCCTCCTCCTTCTATCTACCATGATCAATTATTGTAATCTGTGGAAGTGTACCTTGTGTTTGTGTTGTAGGATCAGATGTAATAGTCTATCCTGTTTGTTCTATTTCTTTTTCTGCAGCTGCACTTTGCTTTTGTCTTGCAACATCAATTATGCTTGTTGGTATTTCAAATTGACTACTAGTAGTTGTGATAGAAGGTGGTTCTTGTGGATTCACCTTATCTTTGACTATATTTTCTAGTAGTTTCTATAACTCATCTATACTGACCAATACTAGATCTATACACAATATTGCTTGTTGTGTAGATTGGTCAAGAATTCTTTTCAGATCTTCTGCAGTTAATGGATTGATATTCTGACAAGAAGTATCAGGAACATCAGTAATCTTCATGGTGTCTACAGGTGAGATAGATGCTTGTGGCAAGCTAGGAGGTGGCAATTGTGTGTCTTGCACACTCTGATTTGGTTGCTACTCTTGCTTAGTTGTTGCCATTTTGTCCTATTTTTGTGTCTCTTCCTCCTCTCCATATTTCTTTTCTTCTTCCTTCTTCTCTTCTTCTCTTTTCTTTTCTTCTTCTTCTTTCCTTTTTCTCCTCTCTTCTATTGGTATAGAAGCTTCTTCCTTGTATTCTTCCTCAAGAAAATTTTCAATCCTTTTGTACAAATTCTTCCATGATTTCATTATTCTTTGAACAATCTCTTCCATTCTATTTTGGAGTATGAAGAATGCCCTGTACTTAGGTGTAAACATGTTATTATGCCTTTTGACTACTTTGCTAACTTGTTCTCTACTCAAATCTGGCAGTACACTAGCTAGGGTTGATTCCCTCATCTCCTCCATTTTCAAACAAAAATGCCATCTGTCTTCTACAATTTTTGACAGCTCCTTTGGCAATTGACCATCTAGTTCAAGTAGAGTATACTTGAACTGTGCCATCATTTAATAAACTATTTCTTCTATTTTATTTTTTTCTTCTTTAGTAATTTTACTAAAATCAACTTTATTTAAATTATTCAAGTCACCACTTGCAATATTTTTACATAAGATATCAATTGATGAATTGCTTACCTTTTCTGATTGATCTTCTTCATCAGTGTTAGGTTGAGCCACATACCTTCTTCTTTTCTTTAGCTCTTCCTATGATTCCTTGACTTGTTTCTTCTTGGTACCTTCCTCTTTAGCCTTTTGAGTAGAGGCTCTTGTTGATGCTCGTTTTGTTGGCTTTTGAGGTGATGGAGTGGTAGCTTTCTTTGATTTGGGCTTAGTTGAAGGCTTTTTTGTTGCCTTTCTCTTCTTTGGCTGGGCTTTAGTTGGTGCTTCCTTGGCTTCTTCTTCCTCTGCACCTTCCTCCTTGCCTTCTCCAAGACCTTGAGTTAGTTTCATTGGCCCTTGTTCTTGCTCATCTTCATCATCACTGTCATCTTCTTCTTCTTCTGCCTCAGCCTCAATTTCTTTGCCAAACTTCTTCTTAATCTTCTTGATTAATTTGTATTTATTCTTCAATGTAGAAGCAATTTTGAATTCCATGTTTATCTTTGATCTTACCACATCATAAGTGCCAAAATGTGGTGCACTTTTATCTGCTTCTTCTGCAAATAATGCAGTTATTGCTATAGATGCCTCATCAATATTGATTTTGTATCCAAATGGCCTTAGCCATCTTACCCTTGGTATTATTGCTTGAATATAGGTAAAATCTATGTCAACTAAGAAACATATATCATTAGTATGTTTTTCCACTAAAGAAGCTAGTATCCTTGATCTTTGCTTCATGAATTTCTTGAAATCCTCAAAATAGCTTGTCATCAAGGTATCAAAATTTTCTCCCATTTGCTCTATATATTCATTAATTTGTGCAATCATGGTTCTATCATTCCTCCATGCTACTTTACCAAAAGAAGGAAATTCATTCTGTACATAAAAGAATATGCAAACTAGGATTCCTCCAAATTTGCATTGAGTGCCTTTTGTTCTTCTTATAGTAGCTAGGTTTTCATTGATCTGTTACAATTGCAGTTTTGCAAGATCATAAATATGATCCTTTTTCACCAATTTGTAACCTACATCTACTGCAATGCATGGTACACTATTGAGTCTACTGGATTGATAGAATTTGTGAGCAATGACTCTAACAGAAAATTCAACTAGAGGATCCTGTATGGTATGAACTGTCATTCCTATTTTGTTCCATTGTGCACCAGTATTCTTTTTAATGACCTCCTTTGATTCACTTCTTAGGGTTTTGTACCAATCTAGGGTTAGGTACCCTGTTACTCTATGTATAATTTCCTTTGTCAATTTGATGGGCATATCTTCTAACCACAAGTTTTCTCCATGAATTCTACTCAATACAAGTCTAATCCATTCAGTTTTGAATACGGTAGGAAAACTTAAAACTCGGGTCAAACCCTTTCTTTCTACAATTTTGAATTCTTCTTTCAGTACTCCATCTACACACAATTTATCATATGCTTGTATAATTTCCATGTCTCCTAGAGCTCCTATCTTGCAATTGTAACATTTCCTCACATCTTGAAACATTACAACTTTTGGGGGAATGTGGGAGAGAGCTCCAACTGGGTCATTTTTGTAGGCAACTTCGGGAATGGGAAGGAACTCAGGTTGCTTCACTTCATTTGAAACTAACTAAACTTCAAACGACTCTTTTTCTTGGATTTTCTTTGAACTTGATGCCATTTATGCAAACTAGGGTTTACACAACAAATGGGTATGAGACTACGTTGGTTGGCACAAATGAAAATACCTTTAGATTGATGAAAAATGTGTTGAATGAGGTTGTAATCTACTTAAAATACTAGATTCTTGCTATGAAGTTGCTCAACTCTCTTTCTTCTCCTTTGCTTCTTGATCACGATGTGAAAAATTGATTAAAATCATGATAATATACCCTAATTTCATCACATTAAATGCTCAACTGCCAACTCGACTTCCACTATATTTCACTTTACTTAGCTTCCATTGAAATTATCTAACTTGGCATCAGTTATCAGCTTGATCACTGTTGGGAGCTCGGCATCTATTTTAACTCAACATCCAAAGATAGCTTGGCATCATCATTTAGTTTTTGTCTTGACATCATGTTTTATGTAGATTTGTACTTTGCTTAGCTTCTTTGTCTTGGGACTGATGTGTGATATAGCTTTGTATATCAGTCCTGTGTACTTCTCATGCTTAGTTTGATAAAGTGTGATCACTTGACCCATTGGGTGAAGTGATCCCTCCACTTGATGTGTTGCACACATCTTTCTTTTTCCAAGTCTTATTCATTTTTCCCCTTATCTTTTTGATGTCAATCTTTTGTTTTCCTTTGTTATCTTTAGTCTTGGGTGCCTTTGATCTTGTAGGATAGTTTCTGCTGATATGACCAGTTTTCAAACAACTGAAGCATGTAGTTTGATTCAACCATCTTTTCGAGTTCCCTTTGAAATGTGTTCTTATATAGTTCTGTGGTATATGTCCATATTCTTGGCAATAGTGACAACAGTACCTGGTTTTGTAACCCCAATGATAATGACTTTCATTTCCTTCTATTTTTGCTGGTTGATTTGATGCCCACATAGGTTTTGATCTGCATTCAAATGCCCTATGTCCATACTTTTTGCAATTATAATAATTTCCATCAAATCTTTGAGTCCTTGTGGCATTGGATCTGCAATTTTGTGTCATATGTCCTTGCATGTTGCACTTGTGACAAAAACTTTTGGGTATGTTTGATTGATTGAATCTTCTACTCTTGCACACATTAGCTGTATGCCCCTTCTTATTACAATAATGACAAGTGGGTTTTGAATTCTTACCTTTATCACTTTTTTGTTTAGCACTTTTTGATGATTCTCCAATTTTAGTGCTATTGTATCCTAGTCCTGATGTATCATGGGAAGATTTTGGGGATTTCAGCAACTGTTCAAAATACTTGATGGCTTCACTTGATTTATTGAGATTCTCTACTACCTCTTTTTCTCTATTTAATTCATTCTGCATTTGTTCATTTTGCATCTTCAAAGTAGAGATCTCAATATCTTTTACATTGAGTTCATGATGAAGGTTCATTATTTGGGCAAGCGTATCCATTTGCATGTTTGAGATCCTTGTCAGTTCAGTACATTTTTCTTCAAGTCTGTTTGCAAGATTTCTTTTGTCATTTTCCATCATGACCTTATCGTCAACTACTCTTTTCTTTTGCTCAGTAATTTCATATATCATTATGGCCTGTGATTCATGTTCCAACTTGAGAGATCTTATCTCCTCTGCTTGAATTTTTTTTTTCTCCATCAGTTCTGCTATTGTTGCATCAAACTCTTTAGTGTCTCCACTAGAAAATATGTTGGTGGTATCAATATCCTTGTGGTGTATATCATTCTCAGCTATGGCTAGATCCTTCCTTTTTTTTAATGAGTTTCTCAACTTGTTTTTGAATTCCTCCAAGCTAGGCAAAGCAAGTTGCACATCTATCACCTGATTTTCAATGATCTTTCCAAGTTTGAAAGCTTCCATCTTTAGATCTTTTCCTCCAAGTTGTTAGGCTTTTCCTTGTGAGAACCTGGATTTGCTCTAATACCAATTGTTGGAATATTCAAATATGGAAAGAGTACTTATGAGGGGTGGGGGGGAATGAATCATAAGTATCCCATTTTACACAATAAAACTTTTAACTGAAAGTAAATTGCATACATGTAAATACATCAAATAAACTTGAAACTAAACAAATGCATCAATAACTCATAACACTAGAATTTGGTAACCCAGAAACCCTCCAGGAATAAGAAGATAAAACTAGGGTGGGGGTGGTACCCACAAAAATTACTACAGCAATATTGTTCAACCACTTCTGATGGTTTGCCCTATTAAAGGCTTTACACTGTGTCAATAGTGACCTGGTTAGAGGATTTCAAACACTTAACATGAAGTGTCACCCTGTTAAAGGATTTAATCACCTAATTAAAGGATTTACAAAATAGCTATTAAGCTAACCTATCACCATAGGATTTTCATTCTAATACAATTGCTAGAGAGTATTAGGTACAATAAACCTGACTGATTACAATCCTTGATTGCTGATGCAAGCACTTGTTCTTCTTTTTTTGATCTGGACCCTTTTTGTGATCTGATAATCCTTGCTTCTGAAAATAGAATTCCTTGTGAACCCTTGTATGTCTTCTCACACCTCTCATCTTCTTTACAATGAAATTTTGTCTTCCTTATAAAGACATTTGAGAATTTAGGGTTAAGTATGGATCTACAATCCACATTCAATCTTCATTTTCTGCTCAATACTTATCTTTTGCTGATTGGTTGCATGCCTTCATCATTTTTTTATTGGCTGCATGTAAATTGCACAGGAAAAATAAAAGATTTGATCTCATCATTAAATCCTTGGAGATTTACCTTATGTCAGCTATAAAAACTGTTTGCATTATAGTTTGTACAATTTCAAACTCTTATGCTAATCTATTGAGTTACTCGGCTCTTGAAGTATTGCTGATACTCGGCACACGTTGTTTCCTGGATAGCTCAGCACCTTAACAAAATTGTATCAGTCATCACCTTAAGTAGCTTGGCACCTGTTAACACTCAGCACTTTGTGTTACTTGGCACTTATACTTCACTTGGTATCTGATCTTCACTCGGTATCTGATCTTTACTCGGTATCTAATCTTCACTTGGTATCTGATCTTCACTCGGTATTTGATCTTCACTCAGTATCTGAAAACTACTCGGCACATGAAGATCACTCGACATGCATGATGTACTTGGCTTCCAATGTGGAATGTGATTAAGTGTGTTGGCACTCAAATGTCAAAAACCATTATGAGGTTAACATAATTCACATTGGGGAAGATCCTATGAAGTAGCAACTTTGGAATCTACAAAAAAAAAAGATTCAAAACAAAAAATATTGAAGTGAACATAAATTTGACAATATTATTAGTAAACAAATTCCAAAATATCTTAAAAGAACAATATGAGTTAAAAAATTTATTTATTTCTGTTCAAATGTCTTTACAATTATAAAAAAAATTATGTCCAAGTCCCTTTTTCCCCTAGGTATCCAACTTGGTGGGATGTAACATCACTTTATTAAAATTAAAACACTGAAGTAAATAATATAATGTTACTTTATAACTTGTTTAATAATTAAAATAATCCATGTGATCATATTGTAGAAAGGAAATCTGATTCTAATCATTCCAAGGAAATATTGATGTTGAAGAGTGATATCAGACACTAAATTAGGGAATTGCTTAAAATAGTTGTGTCCTCCAAGAACCACCCAAAATGCCAAAAAATGTTGCAAAGCGTGTCCCCAATAACAACAACACCAATGAATCACCACACCTATGTCGAAAGCCATAAAAAGTGATATTGAGCTCTCCAAGAAAGCTAGAGGTCCCCTAACCACTACCAAGTGGCCTATAGAAATCCATGAATAGGCTAATGGGAAATAGTGGCTGACTAAGTTCGAGAAGGAGACCATACATCAACTACTTGATAAAACACTTTTAAGTTAAAAAAATCTAGATCTATTGGAAATTGAAAGTTAAGCATATTACAATGGTATTACAGCCACAATCCTACTAGTTTTTGGGGTATTTGAACAAGTTCATGCATCATGTGGAATAGACAAATAGGTATTATCCAAGAATAACTTTTAATCCTCAAAGAAACCCATAAGGAGTTCCTATTGCACATTTTCTAGTCGAGAGACAGGTGGAAGAATGAATCATGTCTGACAGAAGATATTCTCATGAAGACAATAATATGCAACAGATTTTGAAAGACTTGTTATAAGCTAGCAGTAGTTGACTCAATTGTTAACTCAAATGATGCAAATTATGAAAATGAACAGGGATGACTAGTGTCTCAAAATTTTAGAGGGATTTACTCAAGAAGAAAGCCTTGTGTTTAGGAAGCAATTGCAAAAATAGGACACAATAGTCAAAATGGGATGTAAATAGACCTTCAACCAAGAAAAAATTAATTTACACAATGTAGTCCCCATACAAAAAAATAGGTAAACCTCACAAGGTTCAATCTTTGTTTTGGGGGGTTCGCACTAGGGGGACTACCCCTCTTTTTTTTAATAACTGGATCTTCATTTTCAATGTAATCCTTAGGCTTGCTAGATCCCCTAGATCTCTTCTTATGAGGACTACTCTATGTAGCAAAAACAAAACCTTCTACCTCACCCAAGATCCTTCCATTTGCATATTAGAGACATTTTCCCTCTACCACAGACACCTCTCTCCTCACTTACTACAATCATTACATCTTCCTCAATCATCTTCATTAAAAAAGGGGGAGTTAGTGTGGGGCCCCTCTTAGGTAAATATCCTAAAATGTTTTGCAAAGAGGCATGGGTGGAGGAGCTAGAATAAAAGTGACTTCAAAGCTTGAGAGTTTGTTATCTTGTTAAGTATCATAGATAACTTTTAGCCCATTAGGCTGATCTAGACTAAAATTCTTCCCTCCCTCCACTTTCTCTATATCATAGGATAGCACCATCTCCACCTTCTCTACTAAGGAGGGTGAGGGAGAGGTAGAATCAAGGTTAGAGTTAATAGGGGTGTCTTGCCTAGTGTCCAAAATAGAGTGCTTTCTCCTCATGTAGGGTCTTATTTTAATGGCCTCCTCTTTGTTTTTTGTTTTCTCTATCACAATTTGTTGGGAATTTATCCTTCCATGCCTAGGTTTTTCCTTATTTCTAGGGAGACCAGAACCAATACTTTGAATGTTAGGTAAGGAATCAAATATCTTGGGGCGAGGTCTCCAATCTTAAGAGGTGTCATTTTATCCTTGGGGGTGCGAGTATATGAACATGATTCTTGATCCTATCCACAAAAATTCTAGGCTTAACAAAAGGGTTAAAAATAATTGGCTCTTTAGGATTCACACAAGGGGAAGGGCCAAAAGTATTTTTAATCATAGGTCAATTTCAGCATTGGTGATCCTCCCTCATGTACAAAAAACATGCATGAGGGCCTCCTAGGGAATTCATAGGGCATCAAATTGTGGACTCATCAAGGTCAATCTAGATATTTTGTGGCATAGGTGAATTAGCATTTAGAGCTATCAAGACCTAGGCAACAGTGTTAGGAATCATCATTTTAGATCTATCAAGCTTAAAAAAATTTCAAAGAGGTGTGAGGGATTGCAGGATAAGATTCCATAGGAAGGGTGGGAGATTATTAATTATAATCCATCTAGGGAAGTAATCAAAATATTGTCTTTACTAGTAGCTTCCTTTGACCAAGGAATTGACCTAAAATTATAGTTGCCCACTTTCTAGAAGCATCTCTTTGTGATCAATTTTTGCAATTTGGCATCACAAAAAAGGATAATAAATAAACTATTTTGTGTCATCCTAGTGTATGTAAAAAAGATTCCAAATTTTCCTTCCCATATTCTATTCAACCAATTAGTTAAGAATTATGGGATGGAAAGGAGGAGACATCATCAACATAAAATAATAGAGCACAATTACATAGTTTGATTTACTCATGTTTAATAGAAACAAACATATGGGAATTAGGGCATACAACAAAATCTACTAGCAAGGGTCCCTTACTGTTATTGCCTTCTTCCACAATAATGACCAATTGAGAGCACTCCTTTTTGATGAACCAGGCTCCCTCTAAAGTACTAGGGTCCCCTCAATAGCTTGTTTGAATGTCCTAACTGTTGACACAACAATATATACTCTAAGAATATATCTTTTCCAATTCCTAATAAATGATTCCACTCTTGTAGTCTTCCCTACCTCACCCACCATGATAGTTTGAAAAGTGGTCTACAAGTTGCAATACATATAAAGTTCAGGTTCTATAATGATGAATTGTTTCCTCAAATATGTAGATTGACATAAAATATTACATTTCCAACAAAATGCACAGTAATAAAGATCCCAACAATTGTATGCTTATGGCACATTCTTAGTACTAGAAAAAAAACAATGAAAGAAGTGTCTTTTGCATGCCTCCTTTGGCTGGGCTTGTTTTTCCATCTTGCTTGGACATCCGAGCAATTAAGAAAACAAATTTTTATTTTTTTGTCCTTTGCACAATACAAATAGAGGGACAAAATGCCAACTTCTCCTCCATAAGTTCACTGCTCCTATTTTTGGAATGATGTCCACTAATTGGTGATGACCTTGACCCTTGACAAAGACAATTTTGTTGATGTTATCACCATCTTTGATCATTATTTGCTACAGAGGTCACTTGAACTCCTCTTTGAAAAGTACTCTTAGATTTTATTTAGAGCACTCCCTTACCTCCATACTATCAGCAACCAATCCTTAGGCCTCCAGATAGTGGTCGTCCTTAGCTCTATGGGATTGATCATCCCTTTCCACCTTTGCCATTATAGCTTATCTTCCTCAATAGCTTGAGCCACTATAGTCCAATTAACTTAGATTTTATTTCACCTAATCTTTTCAATATCCAAGATATTTTTATCCTTTGAATGACCTGAGAAATTAATCATATTTGGGTATCATAAAGAACTCATATGTTTGTGACTTTCAAACGAACGGTAGACCTAATTTTTTCATGAACAAACATCAATAAGTGTTGATACACATTTTCCTCCATTATTAATGAGATAAAAATAAGTTTTCTGATATTATTATTTACAAAATGATATTTCTTCTTGGCCCTTTGGAAGCATTGTTCAAATTTATCTCTGTATTGTTTATCGGTAAATTATAAAACCACCCTTCACAAGCTGTAGCTGACTTTGTATCAGCTTTTTCAAACCTTAAACCATTTTTATCTTAAACATCAAGGGTAGACTCTAATGAAATGCATCAACAAGTCTTAAGTGCTCGAACTCATTTATGTTGCCATGTTTTGCAGTTAGATCATTTTTTACTTATACTTGTATTACTTGCATTAAGATTGTTTATTGCTATTGCAAAAACTCATCCCACTGTTCCCTGCTATCCTCATCCTAGAAACTCAAGGGGAACATAGAAAAAAATCTATGTTCTCTTTGATAATATATTATGGCTATCAATAAATTGCATGAGGAATAAATCTCACAAGCTAGCAAGATCCAAATATGATACCATATGTAATGTTTCCTTTAAATTTTCCTTTTTTTTTCCTCAAATATCAAAAAATATGATTCCTAGTTATAGCAACACAATTAATTATAGACATAGTATCAACTTCAGGAATTTTAGGTTTACTAGCATAATTTAATTTGAATATAATATTCAGAATATATTTCAAAAAAGATATGACTTATCCATTGTATCTATTGCTAACTATCTCAAATCTGCAATGATCTTTCTTGACTAAAATGCCCTCAAATTGTCTTTATATCTGTCTGAACCAAGGTAGTTGTCTACTAACTCGGCAATGGAAACTAGGAGGATTTTGTCCTTGAGGGGTTTTGTTTGTAGGTTATTGAACCACAGTCCATGCTGAAAAAGGAATAATAATTTAATATAAATGATATTATCAATTGATTTCTTCTTCCCCTCACTCAAACACTAGTATATAGGATCTTCCACCAATACTTACATCAATCCTAATATCCTTTGGAAATAAATTGTTAATGATGATTTCATTACATTATTTAGTCCAAATACTATCTTTTACTTTGGTGATTTATTGCCATTCTCTGTCTCCTTTTCTTTATTTTATTTGTCATTTCTGATATGATTTCAGCTTATTTAGCACTTCTAATTCTTTGGTAGATTTTGGAAAAAGGTGGTGATCCAGAAAGTAAATCCTCCTTGTCCTATGGCAGCTACTCTCAGTTGCATCCCTTGTCCAAACCATTTTAAAATAAAATAATATTTGTATACTTACCGAAGCATATTCAAATAAATTAATAATTGGAGGGTATAATTATAGTTTAATTTTGAGGTGAGGGCATTACATCCCTAGCAAGCCAAGCAAAAAGAAACAGTCAATACAGAATTAGAGCCCACCCCCTTACCACCTTTTCCTAGAAAATATGAAGGACCAGATTGGGAAAAAAAAAAAGGAGTAGAGTGGGGGAGGTGGGAAGTTGATAGAGTCTATCACAATAGGGGATTGAGGGAAAGTGTGAAAGAAAGATGAAATGGCCACAATATGTAAGGAGATATGACATATTCATAGAGCTAGGCTACTGCGAGGTGCATAGCTAAAGCACCCCATCCAATAGCAGGAACCAAAGGGGGTGGATGCTTGGATGAATTCATGTGGATGGAAGGTTGTGGGACTCCAACTATCTCTAGCTCATCTCCCACCCCCATCCAATGGTGGGAACTGGTGAGCATGAAAACAAGTCAATGCCAGCTACCTATAGAGAAGCCTGCACCAAAACTCCCATATTCCCCCTTTCTATAGTTCCTATTGAGCCCTATTCACCCTATTAGAAAATGGAAAAGAGAAAAAAGATGTCAACTACCAACTGAAAATCACTTCTAAGTGAGAAAACCAAATAATATAGAAAAATTCACAATTCTTTATTATGTTATATTTATAAATAAAAATACCAAGTATCATTTTTTAGTTATAATCCAAGAGATGCATATTAAAAAAAGAATTGAGTTGTTTCATATCCAAATCTTGACAATATCATGGACGACTTTTGAAAATATTTCAAAGCTCAATGGCCATGCTCTAAGCATTTTCAAGAAATGCAAACCCATTAGTTGCATATGTGAAAAAAAGAGTTGAAGTTCAAGGTTAATTACCTTGCACCCATCCTATAGGTGCTCCAAAAATCAGCAAAGGAGATCTATTCTACCCAACTTCAATATGACTTCTACCTCCATGGATTCAAAATTCAAACTCATTTTTTGGGAGAATTTATTGCTTATTGAGATATTATTATAAATGAGCAGCCCTATGCCGATTTTTAATGGAGAATCCATTTCCTATAAATGAGCTATTGAGTCTCATATATATAACACTTTTTGACTCCTTATTAATCAACAAAGGAACCTAAGTGTATGTGTCTTGCATTGTATATGGTTGTTCTCAAAAGTCTAACTCTTAATTGTGTCTATGAATGTCTAATGCATATGTGTTTTATCATTGTTACTTTTGTGGACTAGTGATCCATGATTCATAAAGCTCTATTTTAGTTATAAGAGGATATATGTTAAGCATGAGACTCTTCATTTCTATTATTTCCTCTGTTTCTTTTTTCCTCCTTTCATTTACAATAAGGCTTATGCTGGAATAGGTGAATAATTGGCCTTCTAACCATGGATATTGACTCACAAACTTATCATGCATTTGCGTAGCTTTCCATGATCGGTAGTTAAGAAGGATATATTTATTCTAAAAAAATATTTAGACCAAGAAGTCAACCCTTGATCCATTGGGAATGACCTCATTGATCTTACTTTACCACATATAATCTCAAAATATAGAATATTAAAATGTAATTAAATGACACAACCACTACACAATTGTCAGACTCTTGTATATGATGACACATAGAATAAGCCAGTCCTTTTACTTTCATCAAACCTATGTTAGTGAAATGGTTTCTCTGACAAAAATACATTGCTAGATGTTATTTCCATTTTACATTTATCTGCCATCAAAAGGAACTTTGTGAAAATGATTGTTGAATGTCTTCTAACACATGGCCTAGAAAATATGCAAGAAGAAAATGATGTCAGTTTGCAGTCTCATTTCATTTGAATGAGAGAAGTTGTTGCTTCTAGCATGTATCTTGCATTGACAATAAGCAGTGGCAGGTCCTTGAGACACCAGCACATAACTGGTCCCACATTAGTGGCCTTTCCTACTAAGATATTATTTTGTAGTTGTTGTATGATTAGTGTTAGTTTTTGAAGGAAGATGATCCAACCATAATAGTGGGAACTCATCTGTAGATTACTAGTTTACCATAAATTTCTGTGCACAATTGACATTATATAAATGTAGACACCTAAATTTGATTACACTGCTTTGGTAATCTAATTTAGCCATCTCTAAAGGCATCATTAATTAAATTCTTATTTAATTAATCCTTTGCCATCCCTTGTTGATTAATTTAATTAATCATCTATAGTCCTAATTGATAAATCAAATAATCTATTATTTATCAATTAAATCCTTTTCTCCTATCTAATTCCAAAAATCCCCATTTATTAAATAAATCTATTTGATAAATGAAATCCTCAAATTCAAAAACCCCTAACCTATCTCTAATCCTCCATTTAGCCTAATCCACCCCATCCACCCATACTAACCAAGCTTAGCCACTAACTCACCCACCCTCATTAATGCCATCCACTTGCACATCTCTAACATCCCTAATCTAATCCTAAACCCAAGCCTAATCCACCCCCCAATGTTGTCACATTCCTTAAACAAGTTTAAGACTTTCCTAATCCAAACCAAAGTCTCCCCTCAAAAAGCCCAACCACTAAGTCATGAGTGCTCTTACAAAACATAAAAGACTCTTACAAGCCCACTCATGACTCTTACACCCATCTTCCACACTCTTCCCTCTTCCACACTCATTCCTCTTACATCCCTCTTACATACTCAACCCCACTCATCATGCCTTTAACCAACCCTTTACCCTACCCTCTCACACTCATCCTCCTTGTGACAAGTGTCACCTTCCCATTGGTGCTAAACAAGTACAATCCATGTGCTCCCCTTTGAGTGCATCTTAGCCCTCCTTAAGCCTTCATCCATCCTTGCATCTAAGCCCTCCATCCCTCTACCCCTTAGCCTATAAATTGAATCCCATCCCAAGCCATTTCATCAACAATCTTTGAGCTAAAGTTACCATGCTATTTTGAGAACCAAAGCCATCAATCTTACCCTTATAATGCCAAATTGAGAGCTCACAAAGCTACCAATTTGTCATTACCCATCTCCATTGAAGCAGCTTTTGAGCATCTTGAGCATACATCCACAGCAAAAGGACACATCTACAGAATCAAGAAAGCATGGAGTGTTTTCTCTTGTGAGGTTTGCACTTCTTGTTTGCTTTCTTTGTCTAAGCATATATGCGAATTTAGTTTTTTGGTTTGTGAATGTTTACTTTATTCGTTAATGTTCTTTGCACACTAAAATTCTTTTTCTACAATAAGAAGTTAAATTCTCATCCAATTTTTGTGAGATATGAAAAATATGAAATACAAATAATTGTATATCAATAAATTACAAGGGCAAACAAATATAGAAACTCCCGTTGCTTGTATTCAAGTAGAGTCCTTTGAATTTTTAGACATAATCTTCCCTCAATTGTTTTGTTGATTAGGAATGCATCTAGATGCAACTATGTGAGAATAATATATATCGACAGTTTGTTCATACTGTATGATGTAAACTACTCAAACATTTGCCCAGACACATTCAAAATTCCTCTAGATTTGACATTATTTTGTGTCAACAGGTGGATATTCCTTTTCAATATATAAAAACATAGAAATGTAGATGAAACATTACCATTCAAAAGTACTAACTAAAAGAAGCAGATTCAACTAATAGAATTAGATAAGTAGTCTGGTTTAGGTAGGAGATGTTTTCCATTTCCTCTACCTGGCAGGACAAAAATACCTCAAATCATTGATGACAAACATGCAGTGTTTAGATGGCTATTTATAGATGATAATAGAATGCATTGAAAGAATTTGTACATGTTTCCTTATCTATTGAAAAGAGAATGTACATGTCTACTTCAAGAGGCCAATTTAGACCATTTACTTCAAAGCATTATTTATACACAATTATCTATTTTTTCTCTTGTTTATTTCATGCAAAATTGAATATTTTCTAACTTTGTAGGCTATAGAACTTTTAACCACAAAAAAAATGATTTTTCAATTTAAGGTTATAAACTAGTTTACATCAATGTTGCTTGCTTATAATGCATATTTCAGTCAAAGCATGTGCACCAGACTTTCATTCAAAACTTTAAATCACTTGATATGTAGATCTCAATTGTAATTCATTGTATCCTAATTATAATCATTTTGACTGCTGCACAGGTCCATGTAGAAGTAGATCCTTTTTCTTGT
The DNA here is from genome assembly GCA_028749045.1 of Cupressus sempervirens. Classification (NCBI taxonomy): domain Eukaryota; kingdom Viridiplantae; phylum Streptophyta; class Pinopsida; order Cupressales; family Cupressaceae; genus Cupressus; species Cupressus sempervirens. The sequence goes on along the minus strand of CM053793.1, from coordinate 342,861,181 downwards.
TTTGTAGTGTTGTTGAGTAATTTTTTGTAACATTTTTCCTAGAAACTAGACAATACTACTGTAGGCATCCATTCTATAATGGTACAAATGATAGAACTTTTGAAGACACATGATGAAGAGTTGTGGTGCCATCTTGATGCTACAACCAAGGTCTGGATCTAACAAATCAGAAGAAAATTAAGCAAAATTTAACTAGTTAACATGAAAGTAGGCCTTAATGTACTTCAAAGTATACAAATGTAAGGTGCAAATATAAGTTTAAAAGCAATATGAGGGGATTTCAAAAAAAAATTATATGACAAAATAAAGTTATGTAGTAACTAGGATAGCTAAAAATTCAACAAACATTTTCACCTAAATAGAGAGGTCAAACAGATTCAAAACAACAGAGTGTGATTTGTCACAAAAACTAATCTTCTACTTGATTTTTACCATTACAACACAATAATGTTTTGTCATAGGAAAATGAGTCTTATTTTGATTCACATTACATTTTTGTGATGTTTTCATTGTATTTGTTCTTTAAATTCTATTTCTAGAGACTGTCCATAACTGTCCCAGATCACCATAGACTAGGACTTGTACAGATCTACATCCTTTATTTTTGACTAGTCATATGAGAGAGGCTAAAGGTGGGGTGTTATCCTGGTGGGTAGTAAGAAACCTCTCCTAACTCACAAGTGAATGAGAGCTCTGTCGACAATCATAGAATTTTTAATGTTGTACAATAATTTGTCTTTGGATGCAAGTTAATGTGTCTTAAAGAGAGTGATATTTTATCCCATGGCAGAAACCTAACCTTTCATCTATGTTAAGATATCATTTAGATGGGAAATTATTATATGTTTATCAAATACTACTTTATGGAAAAGATATAATGGAGTGTGCTTCTTCTTGCTTGTATTGAGTAGGTTAAGCCTCAGTTTTATGCATTCAAGTGGATAATTATTTTTAATCAAATGTCAATCTATAAATCAAAACTTCAACTCACCTTTGTAATGCTGGGAAGGAGACTCTTCAACATTTCCAAGTGTTATTTAATCCTTTCATGCTGCCTTCTTTCAGATTCACTATGACTCTTTGATGCTGCAAGAGCTTTTGCTTCTAAAATCTCTTTCAATGTCAACTTTGAAGCATTCACGAGCTCTCCTCAGCTACAATCAAGCACCAAAGAACCCAAGCTGTCAAACCCTATTGGTGTTGAAGCTATAAAACCCTTTTGGCACATACTCGTGGCCACAAAATGCAATGTAGAAAATGGTTGAGTGCACGAGTTGTCTTCTGGTTCCATAACAATGAAATTAGGGTGGCAAACAATGCTTTTTAAAAATTCTTGACATAGTGTAAGCCCGTGTTGGTCAAAATTTTGACCAACACAGGCTTGTATTTAACAAAAAATATATGTTTCATTTCACATTTTGACCAAATTGACCCCAATTTATTAGATGGTCTAAAAATGGGGTCAAATGTAGTAGTGTTGAAACATAAATCACTTGGCACACACTTTTTGCTCAGCTCCTTCTATTTGCTCAACATTTGAGTGACTCTACATACACTAACTATCATATTACTTAGCATGTATTATCTGGAGGCTTATGCTCAGCATGAACTATCATATTATTTGGCATTAATTTTTTGGAGGCTTATGCTCGACATACACTATGCACTTGGCTTGCACTATTCTTTGCTAGAAAAAAATTACATTTTTTTTCACTACTTTGTCAAAACCATAATGAGATTAACAATAATTGTGGTCCCAAACTAACCCTAATAACGAGTACAATAATTAACAGATTGGTATTAGAGCATGATCTTTTCATCCTATAGGGTTAAAAGGTTAAAAAAGAAAAATATCATTCAAAAACAAGAAACATAAGGATATGTATGCTTTATTTTTCATACATTTAAATCTATAATTTATGAGGAGTTCTAATGAAAAAATGAAAAAATCATTATCTTGAAATATGTTATATTGAGATAGTATGAGATTGCCTAGACACACTAATTAATTTCAATATTGTAACCTAATAATTATGCACATTAAAAAGATTCATGAAACTTTAAATTTGTTAAAGGAAAGAAATTTTGAGAGGGAAGGATTTTCATATCCCCTATTTGAAACTTGTATTATTATATTGATGATACAAATAGTTATTATATTTTTATATTTAGATGTGTATAAGATTTGATGATTAGAGTGTTGAAGTTATTAAAATCATTATGATATATATATATTTATATATTATTAAACTATTATTAATAAATAAATAATTATTATCATAATATTATTTAGTCAAATAGTAAATGAACCTAAAATTATTTAAATCAACAATGATATTAAGATAAAGTAAAGAGTGGTTTACTTCTTAATGGTATATTACCATTGATTTAAAACTAAACAAATCCATTTAACTAATAACTAAATTTAAATTGAGGGCTCACCATCCTTCATGACAAGTCATGTCACTTGATGGGCCTTAAGGGATACTATTTAAGGAGGTCAAAGGGAGAATAAGGATAGGAGAAAAATATTGTTTTATTTTTCACTATAACAACAAGAAAACTATTTTGGAGTAATGAATTAATAAGAGAGTAAGAGGAGAGGCATATTTAAGATAAAGACATATATTAAAAGAAATAGTACCAAATGCATATCATGACTAAAAATATAAATATAAAGAAGATAAGATACTAGCATTAGCATTTTTAAAAGGGTGCAGAGGTTAAACTAATAGTATTTTATACTTTTGATAATGTTCTTAAATAATTATTTATAAACTCTAGATGTTTAATTTTGTACCTCTATATTTATATCTTTTTTATTCATTCATGTAGGCACTCCTTTCTACCTCTCTATTTCCATCTTATCTTACCCCTCTTTCCCTTTTTTCTTGTGTATCTATATCCTCATTCCTTTATTTTTATTTGATCTACTCTATCTATCTATCTATCTATCCATCCATTGTCCATTTATCACCCCTTATATCTGTATCATTATCTCTCTTTATCTCCCTTTCTTCCTTTTCATATTTCTCTCCCTCCTAATCCACTCTTCTTTGTCCCTCCCATCACACACACACTCTCTCTCTATCCCCATATTTCTTAATCTATTTTCATCTCTATCAATCTTCTCACCTACCTTGATACCCTCTTTATTCATTATACTATTTATTTTACTCACTCTCTCCTTAGCTCTCATTATAATTACCTATCTCTCTAACTATTGTTTCCTATATGAAATGGGCAACCTAGATATTTGGAATTAGTAATTTAGAACTCTCTCTGGTCAATTTCTCTTTGATCTAATCTATGTATCTATCTATATACTATCTATCACCTCAACTATTTTTATCGTTCTATCTCTTCATCTTCCCACTATCCTCTCTCATCTTCGTATTTATCTCCTTCCACTTCCTTCTTCTTTTCCTTTCCCTTCACATTTATCCTCATCATATACACACTCTCTCCCTATTTTTTACCACTATCAATCTTTAAACCTTTCTACCTCTCTTTCTCTTTATATTATTCATCTTAGTCACCCCCCTTAGTCTCTCCCCCTTTATCCCTCATATAGCTCCCTACTGCTCTAACTATCATTTCTAATATAAAATGGACAACCTAGCCTTTAAAAAAAAAAAAATCAAAATGGGCTTTGTCTCATCATCATCTCTCTCACTCTCATACTATATTATCTTACTTTTTCTAAATTATCTATATCATGCATTTTTATAATTATTTATGTCTACCTCAAATATAAGAATTACCAAAAAATAAAAAATAAAAAAAGGCTTCTCAAAGCTATTATTTTGAAAATTGTAACAAAAACTATTTATTACTATTATTTAGACATTAATGATAATTCATTTATTATGAACAAACTTGTGATTCATTGAAGCTTGAGGTAAGAAGATTTTGTTTGTTGTCAAGAAAGATGTACCATACCACGAGATGAAATCAAACCATTGATTTAATATGAAGTCAAAAATATTTAAAATAAGTGTTTAACAAGTGGAAAGTAGAGAAGTTTAGTTCTAAAATTACTGGTAGAGATTCATTGTTGATGAATTTAATAAATTAATTTCTTTACCTAATAAAAAATCCTACACATTTTACAACTTTATGTCTATTGATATGTGCTTAAAATTTTTGATATGGACGGTTTACCTATTTAAAATATGGTTTATGTTAGTGTAAATAATTAGTTACAATTTACACTTTACTTAAGTTTACTTAGGTTAATACATTAATTTATTATTGGTCATGTATACACCTAGGAGTATATGTACTCATATGAGTTGTCTTGTTGACAACACAAGAGTTATCAACTCTTTTATGCACATGGTGTCTACAACATAGGAGTTAGTGTCTAATTTAAGCACATGGTGTCTATAACATCTCTATTTGAGATGTGACTTGTCATACTTATCCTCTCATTGATGCACATACATTCATGCACAATGAGGATAATCCACTTCTGGTGGGTGTGTGCTTAGTTGTTGAGCTTATCTCCTTGCTCACTCCTAGATATTTTAGAAACATCCTAGAGGCCTTTATATATAGGCACCTCTAGTGTGTATGTATATTATTAATTTTCACATTGATATTATGATCATACATCATTTGGTCCATATTTTTCTTTGTCTTGTGCTTCTTGATCTTGGCTTTATTTTTCCCTAAGGAAAATTATTACATGGTATTAGAGCTATACCAAATTCTTCATGTTATCAAAACTGAGGAGGCATCATTTCATTTGCATTGGAGATGATTCTTGTTTCACCTCTTGGAGGAGCTCAATTCAAAGCCAGTGTATCCATAGCTATTGGGAGCATCTAGGGCCAAAGAGGACCTCACCATTGCATCTAGAGTGTCGATTTGGTGAATTTTGACTATAAATTTTCCTACCCAAGGCCATAGTCAAAATTAAGGCATTTTTTTTTTACAAACCAACACCCAAAGGCCTAATTTCCAAAATTTAGTATGATCTATTAGATCTACAAAATTATTTTTTCAGATTTTCAATTTTCATTTCTTTGCAATTATTGTATTTCTTGAATTATTTTTTCAGAAAATTTTTCAACCTATCATGTCTATAGAGAATTTTTTTTTGTAGGAACTAGGCGATCAAATCCTAGCCTCCACAGGTGGAATATGCCTTATTAATTCAACATATTCCTTTAGTGGAATATTCCTTCCAAGAAAGCTTCTACAACTAAAGCTGAGGAGCTCGACACATATTGACTGTCTTCATGCTTATTACAAATACCGTTGCATCTTGTTTTAAACATAAATACACTACCCCCACTACACATGTGGGATCTAAACTTCCACTTGTCAGAATTTCTCCATCATTGGCATTCAATTTTCTCATTGAACCTCTATGTGAATCCTTTGATTTGTGCCAAGTACCATCTTCAAACCCTCGACACTATCTTTCAACACTTTAGGCAACATTTTTCAGGAAACTATTTCCCCTATCGAGATCTGATGTGTGTACCACATCCATAGAGGTCTGAATGATTGAACACCCTCCATGTGTACCTACACACATCTGATAACTCAACAAAAATGAAAACATCTAACACACCAATACATTTGTGTCTACCAACTCATTCATATAGTTAGTAGTCCACATTAGCTCATCCATATAGCTGTCATCATCATTTCATATAGTTAACATTAACATTTGTACCTTCCATGTCATCTGAGGAGGGCATTTTTTGCTGACATCATCCAACCACATGATTAAATTTGATAACCATTTGACAATCATTAGGAGGCCAAAGTGCACTACTGTGACAGTCCTTTGGAAGTCAAATTTAACAAAATATTTTGCTAATAAGACCCCTCTCCAAATTTAGTTTTGATTTGATAGTTCGACTTCAAGAGGCCATATCTCAATCATCTGGACTCCAAATCAAGTGAAATTTTTTGATTTTGGCTAGAATTTCTTGAATTTTTTTGTTGTGCTATTATTTTCTAGTTTTGGTGCACAAATTTTTTAGTTTTTGGTGATTGTACCTATCTAATCTTACATTTTACAACTTCAAATGCTTCGTATAGGCTCATTTGGACATATTTTCAAGTTTTTTTTTTAAAGTGTGTTATTTTTTGTCTACTTTCTAAATCTACAATCAGATTATAGGCTTGTGAGGATAGAAATACCATTTTCAGAAATAGGTCCTTTTTTTGTATTGTATTGCTTCAAAATTGCTATATTTTTTAGCTCCATTGTAAAGATCTAGATTTGAACTCCAAGAGGAGGTTGTAAATAGAAAAATTATAAGTTCACTTAGGCCTAAATTGGCAAGGGGCTATTGTAATTGTACTAAGTATAAAGTGCCAAATCATACATGGGGGGGGGAGGGATGGGGTTCATTGATTATTATTTCATTTTTGGGGGGTGCATAAATTTATTGATCTCATGGAGTTTTGTTTCACATGTCAGTTTGGTGTTAGATCAAGGTTGACAAAGAGGAACTATTAGCAATGGAGTGCCTTAATAATTAATCATCTAAGACGAGAGCATAAGGAAGTATTTCCTTACTTATATTTTAAAGAACTGCCCTCTAATGATCCAACACCTACTAAAATAACTTTGGAAATCATTTATTTTAGTATCAATACTAATTGCTTTGATATCATTGGAAAGGTCAGTGATCCTTATGATATTTGGATGGCTCTTTGAAAAGCATATGGAGATCCAACAGTTCCTCTGTTTCTAGAGGACATTCTACCTATAGTCACTCCAGTTATGGTACCTCCAACTCTAGATGAGATCCTACCTCCTGATGCTCCTATTTCTTCTACTAATCTAGTTCTAGTCATAGATGCTCTTGATTCAGTGCAACAGGAAACACCATGTCTTCTTACTTTAGCTTAATGGGATAACTTCTTTCTGGACAATGCAATGTTTTTTATGGAATCGTACATTGAAGATGTGGGAGACATCATTGATGAAATCTATCTTCTCTTTGTTGAGGAGACTTCTTCACATGTTGTGAGGGAATACTCTGACCCTCAACCACTTGATCTTTCTTTTGAGACTAACTTGATTGTGGCTTCTTTACATCAGTTGGAGGAGGACTCTTTCACTTTAGAAGAGACATATCAGTCTTTGGAGATTGTATTTTAGTTTCCTCAAACATCATATCTTTTGAGAATTCTTCCTACTAGTTAGGGAGCATTCTCTACTACACCTATGACATCATTTCTTCCTACAAGGAGGAACATCATTCAAGTCTCATGGTGTAGCTTCTTTAGTCATCAAGGAGCTTCTTTCATGGGTGTCCATTCATCATTGAGGGGAGGTTACATTACTTCTCTTCCCATATCTTCCTATAAGGATGATTCCTTGTCTTTGGAGGTTGATTTACTTTCATACATGGACATATTACCTTGGTTTCCACCTTCTTTTGGGCATCCACTAGATTGGCTTGTGGCATCTACATTTGTCAAGGACTTGTTAACTTATGAGTAGACTTTAGAGGTAGCATCCATGGGATACTACATATGGATCCCTCTTCCATCTTCCTATCCATAGTGGGAAGCATACTTGCACCTATACTTGGTGTATCTTCTTTGTAAAGGGAGAAATGTTGTTAGTAGGCATTAGATTATCTTTTTCCTTCAAGAACTCATCATCTAGACATTCTTCACTAAGGGGGGGATTTCATTGAGACATTCTATATTGTATATGCATGATGTATGTCATAATGGAGGGATCTTGATTACTCCATCCATACATGTATCTTTCTTTATTGTACTTATTTCTCTTTTTGTGGGAGGGTATTTCCCATGAGCTTTTACCTCTTTCTCCATTTTTAGAGAGATTTTCTTTTATTTCATTGCATTACATTAAATGTCCATCATTGTATTTGTACATGGATACCTAACATGGTGTAGTAACCAAGACCCATCATAGCTTTCGTAATATTAAGTGCATTCCACTAAGTTGCATCTAAGGGGGGTTGTTAGTGTAAATAATTAATTACTATTTACACTTTACTGAAGTTTACTTAGGTTAATGAACTATTTATTTCTTGTCATGTAGACACCTAGGAGTATGCATACTCATATGAGTTTTCTTGTTGACAACACATGAGTTAGCAACTCTTTTATGCACACGGTGTCCACAACACATGAGTTAACATCTAAGTTAAGCACATGGTGTCTACAACATCTCTATACAAGATACACCTTGTCATACTTATCCTCTCATTGATGCACATAGATTCATGCACAATGGAGGATAATCTACTTCTAGTGGATGTGTGCTTAGTTGTTGAGTTTATCTCCTTGCTCATTCCTAGATATTCTAGAAGCATCCTAGAGGCCTTTATATACAGGCACCTCTAGTGTGTATGTATATTATTCATTTTCATATAAATATTATGATCATACATCATTTGGTCCATATTATGCTTTGCCTTGTGCTTCTTGATCTTGGCGTTATTTTTCCCTAAGGCAAATTCTTATAGTTTATTAACTTTAAAATTCACAATTTACTCTTGGTAAATTTACTTGGAATTTCAATGATAAATTTTTATTCAAAATTTTGCAATGCATACAATTTGTAAGTAAAAGTAGATATGTCAAACAAGTAAAAAAATTTGGAAAATAATGTCATGAAATATGTCTTTATTGATTATAATTATGGTTAATTATAGTATGAAAGGATATAATTTTATCAAAAAATTGCACATTCTTCTATCATATTCTAATTCTTCTATTATATTCTAGTTGAAATGAGGTAAAATACAATGATGTAACTTGTTTAAAATTGTTGGATTCCATTCATTTTGTTTGTGAAGAGAGAAATATAAGTATAGAGATAGACATATAGAAAGTAGATTTATGATAGTTCTATGGTTTTTCTCCTAAAGGGGGACTAATCAAAATATTAAGATAACAAATAAATGAAACACTATCATATTTTATTTTCTAAAAATTGTTCGTCATTTTTTCCCTATATTTATTATTTTATTTTCACACTAAAATATTATTTTGGGGATTATTTGCAATCTTTTATAGTTTTGAATAGATAGATTGGTTTGCTAACCTTATTGAGGTTAGGATAACAATAGATTGATAAATAAAACACAAATGAGTAGAACTTTAAGCAAGGCCTACATATGATATTAATCAATTTTGATTAATGTTAGCAGTTTCTAATTTAGCACCTCTCTTTTTAGAGAAGATTGCACAAGTTAACATATTCATCAAATTATATAAGTATAAAAGTGGTGGATATTCATCTTATTTTATATTTTAAAATATATTCTTGTATTCTTAAAATTTTGAGGAGTGCAACGTAATAAGAAAGGTTTGTCTCCAATAGATAGGGTTGGATTATAGATACATTAATTTGTCCATAGTTTTAAGTAAAATTGCAAAGGGAATTTAGGTGAATGTTATAACATGATCCAAGTATAACTTGGTGGAGGGATTTCATTCTAAATTTTATAAAATGATCCAAGTATAAACTTGGTAGAGGACATTAGTTATGAAATTTTTATTATGATCCAAGTGTACTTGGTGGAGAATTATCCAACTTGGTGGAGGGAATTCATTATGAATGTCATGGAATGATCTAAGTGTAACATGGTGAAGGGCATTCATATTGAAATTCATAGTACAATCCAATAACTTGGTGGAGAGCATCAATTATGAATGTTAGTCAATTCAAATTAGACAAATTATTAAAAGATATAAGATATTTGAGTAGATTTCATATGAACTTGTCAAATTATTTGGTAGTCATTATGCTCCCAAACTAACCCTAGTAGTGGGACAAAAGAGTGGTATTAGAGCATGATCTTTCCATCCTATAGGGTAAAAATGTCAAAAAAAAAAAAGTATCATTGAAAATCAAGCAATATAAGGATATGTATGCTTTATTTTTTCATACATTTAAATCTATAATTTATGAAGGGTTCTAACCAAAAATGAACAAGTCATTATCTTGACATATGTTATTGAGCTACTATGAGATTTCCTAGATGCGTTAACAAAATTTAATATTGTGACCTAATATTTATGCGGGTTAAAAAGATTCATGAAAATTATAAGTGCTCGAGGGAAAGAAATTTTGAGAGGGAATGACTATCATATCTCCTATTTGAAACTCTAATTATTATTTAAATGATAAAAATCATTTTTATATTTTTTATATTTAGATGTGTATAAGATTTGATGATTAGAGCATTGACACGATTTCAATCATTATGATATATATACATATATATAATTAAATTTTTATTATTTAATCAAATAATAAATGAACCGAAAATTATTTTAATCAACATTGATAGTAAGATTAAGTAAAGAGGGGTTTACTTCTTAATAGTATATTACCATTGATTGAGAACTAACCAAAGCCATTTAACTAATAACTATTTATTTAAGTTAGGGGCTCACAATCCATCATGACAAGTCATGTCACTTGGTTGGCTTTAAGGAAGACTATTTAAGGAGATCAAAGGTAGAATAAGGATACGAAAAAATAAAAATAATCTTTCATTGTAACAAGAAAACTATTTTGGAGGAATAAATCAATAAGAGAGTAAAAGGAGAAGTAGATTTAAGATAAAGACATATATTAGAAGAAAAAGGACTGAATGCATACCATTGCTGAAAATACAAATAAAAGAAGATAAGATACTAGCACTTGCATCTTTAAAGGGTGCAAGGGTTACTTAAATAATTGTTTATAAAATCTCCATGTTTACTTTCCTATCTCTATATTTATATTTTTCTTCTTCATGCATCTAGGCACTCCTTTCTACCTCTCTATCTCCATCTTATCTTGCCCCTCTTTACCTTTTTTCTTGTGTATCTATATCATAATTACTCTATTTATCTTTGATCTACTCTATCTATCTAGCTATCCACTATCCATTTATTACCCCATATATCTTTATCATTCTCACTCTTTATCTTCCTTGCTTCCTTTTCCTATTTCTCTCCCTCCCAGTCCCCTCCAATATGTCCCTTCCTTGACTCTCTCTCTCTCTCTCTCTCTCTCTCTCTCTCTCTCTCTCTTCCTCCCTCCCTATGTTTCTTGATCTATTTTTATCTTTATCAATCTTCTCACCTACCTAGGTACCCTCTTTATTCTTTACACTATTAATTTTTCTCACTGTCTCCTTATCTATCATTATAACTATCTATCTTTCTAACTATTATTTCCTATATGAAATGGGAAACCTAGCTATTTGAAATACAATATACCACTTCCTTCTTATTTTCCTTTCTTTTCATACTTATCCCCCTACTATACACACACTCTCCCTATTTTATATCACTATCAATCTTTACACTTTCCTACCTTTCTTTTCTCTTCATATTATTCATCTTACTCACTCCCCTTGGTCTCTCTCCCTTTATCACTCATGTATATATCCCTTCTCCTCTAACTATCATTTCTGATATAAAATGGACAACATATCCTTTTAAAACTAATAAATAAAAATTGGCTTTGTCTCATCATCATCTCTCTCATTCTCATGCTATAGCATCTTAATTTTGCCAAATTGCTTATATCATGCATTTTTATAATAGTTTATGTTCATCATTTTCATTTTTATAATTGTCTATGTCTACCTCAAATCTAAGAATTGCCAAAAAAATTTAAATTATAATTTTTTTTTCTCAAATCTAGTATTTAAAAAATTCTAAGAGAAACCATTTATTACTATTATTTAGACATTAATGATAATTCATTAAATATGAAAAAACTTTTGATTCATTGAAGATTAAGGTAAGTAGATTTCTTTTGTCAAGAAAGATGTATCATACCACAATATGAGATCAAACCATTGATTTAATACAAGGTCAACAATATTTAATATAAGTGCTTAACAAGTGGCAAGTAGAGTAGTTAAAAAATTACTAGTAGAAATTCAGAGTTGATGAATCTAATAAATTGATTTGTTACCTAATAAAAGGTCCTGCATATTTTACAACATTATGTCTAATGTTAAGTGGTTGTAAATTTTGATAAGGATGGTCTACTTATTTAAAATATGGTTTATTGAATTCAAAAATGCAAAATTGACTCTTAGTAAATTTACTTGGAATTTCAATGATAATTTTTAATTCAAAATTTGACAATGCATACAATTTGTATGCAAAAATAGATATGCCAAACAAGTAAATAAAGTTGTAGAATAATGTTTTAAAATATGTCTTTATTGATTATAATTATGGTTAATTATAGTATAAAAGGATGTGATTTTATCAAAAAATTGCACATTCTTCAAGCATATTCTAGTTCTTCTGTTATATTCTAGCTGAAATGAGGTAAAATAGAAAGAAGTATCTTGTTTAAACTTTTTCAATTCCATTCATTTTGTTTGTGAAAAGAGAAAAATAAGTATAGAGATAGACATATTGAAAGTAGATTTATAATAGTTCTATGACTTTTTTCTGGAGGGGGAAAAATCAAAACATTTAGATAATGAATAAATGAAACACTATCATATTTTCTTTCCTAAAAATGGTTACTCATTTTCTTCATATATTTATTATTTTGTTTTCACACCAACAAGTTATTTTGGAGTGTATTTTCAAGATTTTATAGTTTTGAATAGATAGATTGGTTTACTAACCTTCTTGGGGGTAAGATAACAATAGATTCATAAATAAAATACAAATGAGTAGAACATTGAGAAAGGCCTACATATGATATTAATCAACTTTGATTAATTTAAGCAATCTAATTACACACTAATGCATTCATCACATTATATAAGTATAAAAATGATGAATATTCATCTTATTTTAGATTTTAAAAATGTATTCTTGTATTCTTAAAATTTTGAGTACATCTTAATAAGAAAGGCATGCCTCTACAATATTTAGGGCTAGATTATAGATACACTAATTCCATAATTTTAAATAAAATTTTTGAGGCAAAGACACTACCTATTAATGAATCTTCATTACAACTTAAGCCACTAGACATTTATCCAAAATTATGACCATTTTCACCTTTCCATGAATTGATTCTAAACACTCATTATTTAGCATAGTTTTGTGACTCTAGCCAAAATCTAAATAGGATTCACTTCCTTAAAGTGGGATCTGAATCTCATCTTCTGATAAAAGTGTCACTAATACTTGCAACACTAATGGGTGTCTCTCAAGTTCCTTTTGTGTGCACTAAATAGCTATCTTAACTACTCTTAGTATGTTACTTTAATTTAAACTACCAGTGATGAGAAATTGAGGGTCTATTAGCTCATGAAGTGGGTCTTTTTTATATAACCTCATAGTTATATCCATACACCATACCATAAATGAAATCATTATATTGTTTTGATAACCACCCTTAAACATCGCACACTAAGGAAGAAATTAATTTTATAAAAATAAGTTAACTTTAACTATTTAATGCTTTTAGAGTAGGAATCATGTCTTAGTGTGTAATGTTTAAGCCATCTTGTTCAATAAGCCCTAACAAATAATAGGTGGCCTAAACTTATATGCGACCATAATTTTATTTCAATTATATTAGACTACACAAAATCATCCTCTCCAAAAAAAATATTCTAATTAAGTTTCAAAAGAAAAGGAAAAGTATACACAATTAAGTGTAGCAAGGTCTATTTGAAATGTTGTGTAGCCAATTTGTATGTCAAAGAAAGGAACCAAGGACTTATAGGTCAATAGAGCCAACAAGGGATTGTAGATTGCAATGGAAGGATATTCTCATGATTGAAACAAATAGTGAAAGCCTGATATGTAAAGAAAATTTTCTTGAGGTGGTGATTTATCCTCAATACCATCACATTACTTGGCACCTTTCATGTAAATCGAAGATGTCATGTTTATTTGTCATGTGTCATTGTTTTACCATACATTATTGTACATAATAATTTATGGAAGACCAAAGAAATAATGGGTACATATAAATGACTTCTAGTTGTTCATTACATACACATCTTGGGAGCTACATTGGTCTCTAATTTTTTTTTAATTGTCTTTGTCATGACATCTACCTTGTACCACATGGTTTTTTCTTTTAACTGTAGTTTCTCATCCATAAATCAACATTTTGGTTGCTTTCTTATTTTCACAGCATCCAACAATGTTAGGAATCAAAACATTCTAACACCATGTCTCCCATGAATAACTCTATTAGCTTAATTAATATACTCAAAGAGGAATAAAGTGAAACATTACCAACTTAAGACAACAAATCAATTTCTATTTTGAAAGGGTTAACAAAGCACGTGGAAATGGATAAAATGGTATGAATATATTTTATTTATCTATAAAATGTTACAAGAATTATAAAGTGGGAAAAACAAATATATTTCATTTATATTCTATCTCATCTTTATATAAATAAGTAAATATATTTTTAAAACATTCATTTGTTTATTAAAATCGTATTGGAATAAAGACTAAATAGATGAATATAATCATTAAACATATGATCCAACTATAGCTTGGTGGAGGGCATCTAGTTGAATGTCATAATATGACCCAAGTAAAACTTGGTAGAGGGCATTTGTTGTAAATTTCATAAAATGATCCAAATATAAAATTGGTGGAGGACATTCATTATGAATGTTGTATTATGATTCAAGTGCACTTGGTGGAGAATAATCCAAGTATAACTTGGTGGAGATTCATAATAATTTCATGTAATGATCCAAGTATAAATTGGCGAAGGGAATTCATTGTGAATGTCATAGTATGATCCAATGACTTGGTGGAGAGCATTCATTATAAATGTTAATCATTTTAAATTAGACAATTTATTAAAAGATATGAAATATTCAAGTATAATTCTTATGACCTTGTCACAAAAATGTAGTCATTATGCTCCCAACCTAACCCTAATAGTGGGGACAATACATCTTTCACCTTAATATTTATTTTGTTCTTGCATGTGTATCCTTTGATGAAGAAAATATTAGGCAAGGAGAATTCCAATTTAAAGTAATGGATGTCAGAGAAAGGTAACCCCAAGGTCAAACAACTCTCTCTTTCTCTATCTCTCTCTCTCTCTCTCTCTCTCTCTCTCTCTAGTGTAGAATTACAATGAAATCTTGATGGAATCAACTTCAATCATTGTGAACCTCTCTCTCTCTCTCTCTCTCTCTCTCTCTCTCTCTCTCTCTCTCTCTCTCTCTAGTGTAGAATTACAATGAAATCTTGATGGAATCAACTTCATTCATTGTGATCCAACCAACTTCTCACAAAGACATGTTATAATAATCCCAAGGATCCTCTTACGTTCCAAATTAAAAATATTAGACTCATTACACAATTTCATCAAACTTTTAGAAAACAAAGCCACTTACTATTCTCCATCTTATGTGATAGTTATCAATATCATGGAACTCATATAGATCCTTAGACTTCGTATGTACATTTTGAATTGGGGATTATTTTCAAAATCAATCCTATGATATCATTCATATTTTTTTCTTAACATTATATCTAAAACTTAATGAAATGCAAAATTTTAATTGAAATATATGGTCCTTGCACTAAGACTAGAATTTTTGTGATAGTCACATAGTCACCCTTAATGACTTGGCAAGTTTCTTCATCCAAAACATATACTATCAACAATAATTTTACTACAAATTTATTGATGTGAAATACATAGAGATCCCCATCACCATGATCAATTTGGGGTCTTGATACACATGAATGCAAAAGAAAACTACATCTAATATGTCCTAGGTCTCATAAATAAGGATTTTGGAGAGTCTTGATTCCAGATGCAATCTCTTTTCCTTTACAAAATTAAATAAAGTGCTATGAAAACCAATATACAAATGATTATATTCTCTAAAAGATTTATGAAGTAATCCTTAAAAAGAAACCATCTACTATAAAAAAAAATGTTGTAAATAGTCATATGATAATTGTTAAAATGATAAGAAAAATGTAGAAAACTTAATTTTTATTGATTTCAACTTCAAATGCAGCACATCCTCTAGCAAATTCAACCATTACAAACATATATCAATGTATTCCTTTCATGAAATTGATAACAACCCTTTCAAATTCCTAAAAAATAATTTTTTAGTCAATTGGATTCCTAATTCAAGTGTTATCAACATTACAATAAAGTTGTTAATGTTACAAATAATATTTTATTTTTTACAATCTAGAGTTGTTGCACCAAAATATCGATCTACAAATGCTTGATAAAACCACTAGACTTATAGAACATATGAGGAAGTTAAGCCATGTAATGCATATTGAAGGGGAATGTTGGCGTTAGTTCATTAATCCTCTCCTTAGTGTTACCAAAGGAGATTCAAACCTATGATTAAGCTATGATACCACTTGTTAAAAGATAGAGTTGATGTTGCACCAAAATATTGACCTATCAATGCCTGATACAACTACTAGACTTATAGAACACAAGAGGTAGTTAAGCCATGTCACAACTCATGAAGGAGAACATTTGTAATTAGTCCAATTGTATTATCATCCTATGAATTTTTTTATTGTCTTAATATATTTTAATGGTCTCTCATAGACATTGTAAACTTCAAAATAGAAATTGAATCACCAACTTTACCCTTAAACCCACCTATTAGCCCTTTAGGTCACATTTTCCAACCTTCATGATATTTGAATGCATTGCTGCTCTTTGATCCCAATTACATTAAAATGGCATTAAGATTCATTATTACATCATAAATTAAGCCTTTGTGCCTTCATAATTCATGATTCCTCAAATTACCCATAATGCTTATTTGAACCTCTTGGTGCTCCTACACCATACAACCCAAGTTAAAAATGTTCCAGGACAATTGGAAAGACCTACATCAAAAAGCATTAGAAAATAAAATTGCATCTTAATTATGGGCTTATAAAAGTTCACATCGTATTTCGTCAACCTTGCTTCATCATCCACTTCCAAACTAGGCTCTCTTCCTTTCATCTTCACTTTGGTATTTCCTTCAAAGGTTAGTACTTCAAAAATATGGTGTTGTTCAACATCCTCTACCCATAAAAATACCTACATTCTTAATAAATTCTTCTTTGAAATACATCTTCATGTGTCCTCAATAGAATCCTTATAAAATCTATCTCCATGCTTGGAGTGTTTCTAATTACTTTGGTCTTTAAATGGCTCACTAACATTGAAAATTCATTCTTCTTATCCCCTTCATATGATAATATCTTCATCATATCCTTTTCATGGAATTCATCCATTTATTCCTCTATCAGTATGGATGCACTCATAGCATTCACATCAACCAACATAAGTGTACTCAATTGTTGTGTACCCTCTAAGGCATATAGCATTTTTCCCACTTGGATCATCTCACCATTTTCAAGTGCTCCAAGACTTGAACCTCTATTTTTTACATTAAAAAAATTCTCTACCATCTCTTTCCAATCTTCAAGATTATTTTCATTGTAAGGTTCATCAAATACTATCGGTTGCTCACTTTTCATGTCAACATCAATTTGTTCATTTTGTCCTTTCAATGGACAACTCTTCTCTTCCTTTTCTAGAAATTATGTTCGAATTTCACATACCTCTATAGTTTTATGGATTTAGTCTCCAAAATTCATTTCCTCTACCAACCATTAGATCACTTTCTCTTTATCTTCATCATTATGTTCCTCATGCTTTGGGAATACTATTCTATCAAGAAAATCTATACTTCTTATCATCTTCCATGATATGTCATCTTATTTTAAGGGAAACAATATAAATATTTCTCCATACATTTTAAAGTAATATGTATTATTTGTTCCATCATGTAGGGATGACCTATCATATTTCTATGATCTAACCAAGATCAAATGAAAAACCCTTAAAGGCATAATACCACACTTAATAGTATCATAATATGATCAAATTTTGAAAGGAATATATTCTTGTTATATGACATCAACCCATTGGTCATCACTTAACCCATATGCTCTACAAGGTTTCTCATGAGGTTTTCTTTAAAGGTTCAACTTGTCAACCATCTCTATTGAGACTATATTTTCAAAGGAACCACTTTCAACAAATTTACAAACATTAACCTTGCATTTGTATTTTATTCTAAATATAAAGTTCCTATGAGTGTACTTTCCCTTATGTCTTCATATTCTTCCATGATGGCTATGAACCTTGTTTCTCAATCTTCAATATCCAACTATAAGGATCTATTTCCTTGCTTTGATCTACTATGATGAAGAGTTACAATGGCAGCTTGATGGAATCAACTTCACTCATTATGATCCAACCAACTTAGCACAAAGACACCTTACAATAATCCCAAGAATTTTCTTGCATTCCAAGTTAAACATGTTAGACCCATTATACAATTTCATCAAAAATGTCACTTAATATTTTTTTCCTTACATGACAGTTACTACCATTCTAGAATTCATATAGATTTTTGTGTAGTTGTACATAACTTCTAAACCATATTGTATTTTAAAAATTACTCTAGTGAGATTCTTCATAATTTTATTTTTAACAACTAATAAAAAATTTAATGAAATCTAAAAATTTAATTAAAAGATATGGCCCTTGCATTGAGACTTTAATTTCTATGATAGTAATACAATCATCCTTAGCAACTTTTTCACGCAAAATATATACTATTCGTATAGGAGCCCCTAGGGTTTGAGGCTAAATCCTTATTATATTCTTGTCTTGTAAGTGACTTTGGAAAATTCATAGGTGAATAAGGACTAATAAAGAGTCCCAAGTGTTTGTTAGAGTCCTTAGGAGATCAAGCAATGTGTGAGAAAAAGTTTTCCAATGTATGCTAAAGAGTTTCCTATAAGTTATCAAGATAGTGAAACTTTGGTAAAATGTCAACCAAAGTCAAACTAACCTCAAAATTTCATGGATTTGATTGGAAAGGTATTTAATGAGTTGAAATATACTTATTAAGTCATTATATATTGATTAGAAGTTGGTGTAGGAACACTTCCAATGCATACCATTGAAAGAAAATCAAAAGAATCAAAAACAAAGGGTTAGGATAGAAAATTTATCTAGAATCCAATGCTAGAAACAATGCCCAAGTTGTAAGCCAAGGAGACATTAGGTGTGTTATAAACCTGATTGTCTGCCTTAGTCATTTTATGGACGATTTCTAGGTAGAATGAGGATGAGATAGTCTAGAAGGTTAAATAATGATTTTTTATTGATCAAAACTTCTTAGGATCCTAGGTAGGGTCTAGGATTAAATTTCAGCAAATTTTAGAGACATTTGACAACTTTTGTAAGAAGTTGTCAATGTTGCATAATATAACTTTTGTGCAAAAATGCAACTTTTGAATCCCAACATTCACAACCACCTTTATCGGTTGGAACTATTTGGGAATTTCATAAATAAGGTTGAGAAACCTTTCTCAACATAGAAGGGAATAATTTATTTTAATCATTATTTCAAATCTATAAAAATCTATTATTTTCCTATCAAAACTACTTAAGGCACTACTTGTACAAAATTGTATAGATTCACATGAAACCTTGAAGGATTGGAAAAGTTGGACAGTTCTATTAGGAACATTTTTCAAGTGGTTTGAGGTCTTCAAGTAATACTAGTTAAGAAAAATTTAATTTTGATTACTTACTGGTCGTAGGGAGGCCCTAAATATGGTTTTATGAGAAAAAATATTTTTCCTAGAGATTTCCCCATGGAAAAAAGATAACCCTTAGTGGAAAGAAGGGGAAAGGA
This sequence comes from Cupressus sempervirens, assembly GCA_028749045.1. Taxonomy (NCBI): domain Eukaryota; kingdom Viridiplantae; phylum Streptophyta; class Pinopsida; order Cupressales; family Cupressaceae; genus Cupressus; species Cupressus sempervirens. The sequence continues at coordinate 342,841,505 of CM053793.1, read as the reverse complement.
TGTAAATTAAGAATATTTGGTCTCGAGATAGGATGTAGGAGAGGTTGGGAGAAAACATTAAACCCTCTCGGTAGGCATCTAAATGTGATTTCCTAGTTTTGGGGTTTTGAGGAATAAATTAGCCCAGGGGTGGAATAGGACCATATGGACTTAGATGTTTTAGAATTTCCTTAAATTATTCCAATATGTTTGGTTGGGAGATGTATTGAATTTCTTGTACTTGCTTTGGAAAAGAGACATAATTATCCCTATTAGGCCTAGGAGAGTTTTGCAAAAAACATGAGTTGGGAGATTGGTCAAGAGTCCCAACTTAGTAGTGGCTTGTTGATTAAGATATTGGATTGCCTAAAGGTGTTTTAAGACTTTTTAATGGTAGAGTATCAATAAGGTCACCTTCACAAATCCTTAGTTTCTCCTTGTATCCCTATTTGGAGTTTTAGGTGTGTAAGTTGATTTCTTAAGCAAATATTGCAGGAATTGTGTACAAAAACATTAGGGAACTACATATAAGGTTGAAAAAATCCCTATTTCATCCCTAAAGTCTTTGTCTTAAGTTGGTGTCTTAGAATTTGAATCTAATCTAGTCTAAGGAGAGTGCATATTGGGAATCACATAATGAATTCCTATATTGTATGGTTTTGAAATTTTTTTGCATCTATAAGTCACACATATTGGGTATATAGAAGGGGACTCTACTAAAACATCTAAGTCCAATTTAATATGCTTCTATTCCACCCCTAGGCCAACTTGTGCCTCAAAAACCTAAAATTGGACAGTCACATTTAGATGCCTACTGAGAGGGTTTAATTTTTTCTTCCAACATATCCTATGTTCTATCTTGAAACCCAAATATTATTAAAGTACAACTTCTCTCCATTCTTTCCACTGAGGCTTGTCTTTTTTCTGTGCTGGAATCTCTAAGAAAGAGATTTTTTCTTTCAAAACCCTAGTTAGGGCCTCCCTACCACTCTCAGGCAATCAAAATTTGATTTCTATTAACTAGTATGACTTGAAGACCTCAAATCACTTGAAAAACCTTCTTAAGAAGATTCTTCAACTTTTTCAATTAGTTTCATGTGAATCCATACAATTTTTTACAAGAAGTTTCTTAGGTAGTTTTGATAGAAAAACAACATATTTTTGTAGATTTGAAACAATAATTACAATAGATTCTTCTCCTATGTATTGAGAAAGGTTTCTCAACCTTATTTATGCCATTCCCAAATAGTTGCAACCAATAAAGGTGGTTGTGAATGTTGAATGGTTGTGAAACATTTGTACATCTATAAGTGACACATATTGGGTATATAGAAGGTGACTCTACTATGTGATTCCCAATAACCACTCTCCTTAGACTAGATCAAATTTAAAGTATAAGACACCTCCTTGAGGTATAACAAGACACAAAATAAAGCCAGAGGTTTTAGTGATGAAATAGGGCTTTGTTCAACCTTAGATGGAATTCCCCAATGTTTTCATACACAAGTCCAACAATATTTGCTTAAGAAATCAATTAAATACACACCTAAAACTTCAAATAGGGCTACAAGAAGGAAATAAGGATTTGTGTAGGAAACCCTCTTTCAACTCCACCATGAAAAGTCTTAAACAACTCTAGACACTCAAATCCCTTAATCAACAAACCCTACCAAGTTAGGAGTCTCGACCAATCTCCCAACTCAAGTTGTTTGCAAAACTCTCCTATGACTAATAAGGCTAATTAGGTTTGTTTTCCAAAGAAAGAAAAAGAAATTTAATATATCTACGAACAAAACCTATTGGAATAGTTCAAGAACATTCCAAAACATCTAAGTTCAATTTTCTATGGTTTTATTCCACCCCTGTGCCTATATCACCTAATCTAGTGGTGTAATAAAGGAATACTAACTAACAGTGAAAGCATTAACACAACTAAATAGTTAACACTTAAGATAGGACCACATTTATTACCAAAAAAGAGGACAAACCAAGAATAGTAAGCTCCTTATTGTATAACCCATGATGAAGTGGACATGTCTCTAATGCATGGAGATGCGTGCTCACAGTGTGCTCAAGCTTCAAATGAATGGGTGATTATCAAGTGTGTGTATGGATGAGAGTTTCAACAATGGGGTTATGGATGAATTTCATCATTATGATGGTATTTTGGTAGTTTTTGGGATCTCAAAATAACATTATAACTTTGCATGAAAGTGTATGCTATTTTTGAAGGGACAAGGTTTCATTTATAGGCCAAGGGGTAGTGAAATGGATGGTCAAGATGCAAGGAAGGAAGGATGGTGAGGGAGGGTTGAGATGCACTCAAAGGGAAACACAAAGATTGTGCTTGTTTAGAGCCAATAAGGAAGTGACACTTTTCACAAGGAGGATGATTGTGAGAGGATAGGATAAGGGTTGGTCAAAGGGAGAAATGAGGGCGGTTGAGTGTGTAAGAGAGATGTAAGAGTCATAAAGGGGGATGTAAGATTTATTAATGGCATGTAAGAGCCATTAATGCTTTTGGATGGGGATGAAAGAGGATAAAGTAGATATTTTGACTTTGTTTTGGGTTAGCAAGTCTTAACCCTTGCTTAAAGTTGTGTACAGGTTTAGGAGGGGGATTAGGATTAGCTTAAAAGGGGGGTTAACGGGGCAAGTGGCTTATCTTTGATGGGATGGGTTAGTTACATGGCTAAGTGAGGCTAGTATGGGTGAATGGGTTGGATTAAGGATAAAGGTAGGTTGAGGGATGTTTTAAAGGTTTGGGATAACTTTTAAAATGATTTATTTAATAAATAGGGGATGTGGGATTAAATTAAATAGATTTGACGATTTATTTAATTTAAGAGAGGAATAGGATTTTAATTGATAAGTTGATTTTGGATTATCATTTGATTTTATCAATTGGACTATAGTTAATTAAATTAAATTATTATCTAGGGGATGACAATTAATTAATTAAACAGTAAATATTTAATCAATAATGTCTTAGGAGATGACTAAATATGATTACTTAATGATATAATCAGATTTAGGTGTTTACATTTTGCCCCTCTTTGACATAGTGTTGGAATAACACTATTTCAAAGAAGTTTGAATATAAATGATGTGAAGAAGACTTTTTAAAGAGAAATGGTTGCCCCAATTTTGAGTAGAAGAGGAGAGAATGGACTATGTGATGCCCCCTCAAGAAGGTGGCAAGGAAAGAAAATGAGGTATGATGACTTCTTGAAAAAGTTCCAAGAAGCTGAGGCTACAAGAGGGCATGGAAAGGCTAAAGGATAGTAAACAACAATAAGAAATAAGGTAGGGAACAAAACGTGGTTGTTGGAGGAGTCATAAAGAAAGATAGGGCATCTAAGGGGGGCTATAAGAGGTTGGAAGGGGGTTAGAAATGTTTATTTTCTTTTAGAAGGACAAGGATATATTATTGCTAGGAGCTCTAATTTGGATGACATGATGGCTGTGATTGGACGACCTGAGCATTGATCAGATGTAGTGCAATGAGTATGAGTGTGACAAACACCAGATCATTTGGTAGGGTCAAAAACCTTTCTTGCACTTTTTATTTTTGATTAGTTTATAGCACTCCCACGAAAGAGAAAATGTGATCATGTGGCCACAGGTCTATAGGATCGCTTGCGAGACTAGCAAAATTGTGATCTCGCAAGAATGGCTAGGGGAAGGGTAGAAAAAAGGCTTGAAAAATAGATTTCATGAGATCATGAATTTGGGGTAGAAATTTTTTGTGGGAGTGCAAGTAGGGTAGTGGGATTGTAATCTTGCTAGAAAAATGTGAATATGGATGCAAGAATGTGATCTTGCATCAAGGATTAGGTCAATGTAGGAACAAGATAGGGTTTGACCAGTAGGGGAAGTTGCAAATGTGATCCCATGAGAACATGGGTCTAGGGGATCACTAAGTTGAGCTTACATAGGAATATGCTAGCGAGAACATGGGACAAATTATCAAAGAGGTCAAAAGTCAACAAGTGATCCTACAAGAACATCTATTTGTGGGATGGTGAGTTGGTGAGCATTTGCAGGATAGTTGTGGTGGGAAAATGGGAAAAAGAAAAGGGGTGTAGAAAAAATAAGGAGTCTGACAAGGAAATGGGTGGCAAGCTAGGGTATGTAAATTATGTAAACGAATATTAATGTGTGATTGGTTTTGGTGCAAAGTGTTCTTTGGATGCTCTAGTGTCACATGAACAGTGAGTGATCATACTATGTGTCAAAGAGTAGCTTATACCAACAGACTGGATGAGGGTAGATGTCATTAGCCTAGGATATCTGGTGAGGTTACCCCACACATGCACCTATATGGCCATCCTGAAAACATTGTGTGAATGATGGCATAGTGAGACAAGCTTATTCCACTTGCCTATGGGGAGGATGATGGTGACATTGGAGGATATATATAGGATTTTTAGATTACCAGTGTGGGGGACGCTAGTGATGGTGATGAGAGAGATGATGATAGAGGCAATAGTACAGGGGCTTATAGGGCCAAACATTTCATTTTAGATTCAAAGAGGAAAATTTGTGTTGGATAAGCACTTGGACCGAGTAGCCACAAAGAGATAGATTTATTTCTATGTGTGTAGGTTAGTATTAGGGTACATTGCCCTAGATATAGGTGGGATAGGAGTGACCTTGGTGTTGATACCAATTATCATGCAGATAGTAGATGTAGGGGTCCCAACAACCTAGGTGTCATTGATGTTGGTAGAGTTATATTAGGATTAACACCAAATTGTGTATTAGGGGGGCAAATAGTAGGGAGGAGTATAGGGTTCCCCACATTATTACAAGTATGGGCATGAGAGAACATTGCTACATTTAGGTTGATTGAATGGAGGGAGAGGCAGGTAGATGAGCTAGTGGCATACAACTAGGGAGAGCCTTTGACCTACCACCATATTGAGGATGTGGACTATTGGTGAGTCCAAATTAATGAGATTAGGGTGGTGGTATGGAGACCATATATGGGTCTAGGGCCATGGGAAAAGGAAGGATAGTATTCTCCATTCACGATATTTCCATGTTTCATTTTTGGGTGATGAGAGTACATTGCATAGTAGTACTAGCTAGATAGGGCCTTGTGTCAATTTGGATGGGTCTAGGTGGCTCTAGGAGAGTTGAACTAGTACTAGCACATTACTTGAGAGCCAGTGACTATGTATGGGCCAAAATTGTAGAGGGAGGGGTTACTTTAGGTCTAGTAGGAGTTAGAGCCATAGTAGTGGGATTGATTTGGCAGGGTAGCAGATGTGAGCTCCACATAGCAGTACCAAGACAAGTTTTAGCAGTCAATGCCGATAGGCCAAGTACAGGTGAATAGGGTGGCCATGGTGGTAGTGGAGTTAGCTTGAGCAGCCAAGTATGGTAGATATGTAGCAAGAGGGCTGCAACAATGGACAGAGGCCATAATAGAAGAGGGGTTAGCATGATAGAGGCAAAGGGTAGCAAGGCAAGAGGAGAGAGGGGTACAGCTAGAGAGAGGAGAGGAGGGACTAGCAAAGGAGAGGAGATCATAGGGGAAGGAAGAGAAGAGACCATAGAGGGCAATAGGTGAAGGAGATGGGGGTGACTCTTCATTAGGGGGAGGGGATGATGGATGAGTGGCCTAATACACATCCTTGAAATAGACCCATGATGCCACCAGCTAGCTGCTATGGGATACTTGGTAGGAGAGAGACTAGCTCATGATAGAGTGGCATCAACTACAATAGGAGCATGATGTAGTGTAGGGACATGCAGACAGGGTATAGATAGAGGTGGCGACACTATAGGTGGAGGTTAGGTGGATGGAGGGGAGATTAGATGTGGTGAGCCTTGAGAGGAAAATAGTATAGGCAAGATTAGATGCCATTTAATAGGAGTGGGATAGACTAGTGGTGGAGGTGGAAACTCTAAGAGTGTAGGTAGTAGTGGGTGGAGGGATGGAGGAGTTGAGGAGATTGTGAGGAGACATGGAGGAGCTAAGAGAGAGAGAGAGGTGGATTTTATCAAGGGATGTACCATGTAGTGGTTCTAGCAGACTAGATAGAGCATTATAGATGATCGACATGATTAGGGATAGCTAGGACCCACATAAGTATGTAGGGTGGAGGGGGAGAGAGTGGATGAAGCACTAGGGGCTCACCGAGAACAAGCGGATCTCAACACATAAGGTAGAGCCACAGGATAGGGTAGAGCTAGAGGTGTGATATGGGGATGAGTGGGAGGAGGGATGCGGTAGAGAGCTTGAGTACTAGAGGAGGATAGATGAGACCACCACCTCCACCACCAGCAGTGCCAAGGGTAGAGATGGACACCTATGAGGCACATGATGAGGAGGCGATAGAGGAGGGAGATCAATAAGATGCTATTTTTTGACATATTAGTTTGGATCTACCGATTGATGTGTTTTTATAGATATAGGCCTAATGTATTGATATGATTTATTTGTATGATATGGACATTGAATATTTGGACTATGATGGACATTTGGGATTTTTGCAAGGATGAGTGATTTGATTTTGTATTCTTTGGGGATGAGATCTATATAGAGCAGATCATTCTTAGGGGTGGGATATGGATGTATGGGTGTATGATGTCATGCTTATATTTATGATTTAGATGGTTTGTTAGATGTGTATGAGAGACTAATGTATTTTTGATGCAGGATGTGATGTTTATTAGATATATGATTTGACTAATAGTTTGTGATGTAGGATATGTTGTTGATGATGGGATTTGTATGGATACCGCTAATTATGTTATGCTATAGGATATGATGTTTGATGATATAGGATTTGATTGTACTGATAGTTTATGTTGCATGATGTGATGGGCATTATGACATGTTCTATATGGATAGTGTTGATAGGCTATGATGTAAGATATGATTAATGATGTAGGATGTGACTGCATTTGATAGTGCAGGGTATGATTTTATATGATGATGAGATTAGTTTAATAGTATTGATATGATTTCATTTGATGATAAGATTTGGTTGATTGTGTAGGATGTGATTTGTGTTGATAGTGCTGATATAATTTTATTTGAGAATGTGATTTATTTGATAGTGCTAATATTATTTTTATGAGGAGGAGCATGTTTATAATGATTTTTAAATGAACATAAGCAAAGATAAAATGAATATGAGTTGTATGATGGTGGCACAGATTAAAAATGAACACAAACTAAGATTGAATGTGAGTTTTATGATGAGGGTACATATTTTAAAAATTATCATAAAAAAAAATGAATATGAGTTGTATGATGATGGTACATATTAAAAATGAGTACAAACTAAAATTGAACATGAGTTTTATGATGATGGTACATATTTTTAAAAATGAACACAAACTAAAAATAAATGTGAGTTTTATGATAGGTTAAAAATGAACACAAACTAAAATTGAACATGAGAACTGAACTCAAAGTTTTGGTGATAACATATGTGAAGTGAACTAAAGAGTATGAGGATAAAAGATGAGAAGGATATCTTATATGTGATGATAAGAGAAATCCAAATTATGATAAGGGTAAATGAAGGTAATATGTTGGTGTTTGAAAATGTTACCAATTTACAATTACCTTGATGAGAATATGGTACATCTAGGGAAAGCTAACTCCCATCTTCAACATACTATTTTAGACACTGGGCCAACTATGAGGCTTGACCCTTCTTCTACTTTAGGCTCTACAAAACCTAGGCAGGTGGAACTTATATTCAATCAATATGGTACCAATGAAAAAACATATTCATGAATCTATTAAGTAGATAAAAGACCCTTATATATCCTAATGACTTATGCAATGACATAAATTTGCATTAGCTAAATGCAAAACCATGGAGTTCATAAGCTGAGTGAAGGTTAAACTATTCTAGCTCTTCAACATAAAATGTAAAGATGATTTGAATTTGATTTTATTTTATGTGGGTGGGGAAAGTGGATGAAGACCAGGTATGAACAACAAACTTATGATCTTATAATAGATTAGTGCCTCATCAATTGGGAAATTCATGAATCTCCCTCATGCATTTTGGATATCTATAACACATACTTATGCCAAGACTCCAGATCTATCTATTTACCTTCTAAATTGGATATCAATGTTTGATCTAAATCTCACTCTTACCTGATATCTTCCTCAATAAACCTACAATCCTATTGAATCTCTGAAGCATTTACATAATTCCTTGAATTACAAGCAATAATGAAGCAACATGCATCCTTAAGGGACCACAACTATGATCTAGACACTTTTTTCCAAGAGCATAAAATGTCATAGCTCAATTGAGAAATGAGACAGGATTTAAGCTGAAACTAAACACTTGTTGTTCCTTGTATTGATTTCCTTGAAATAATACATAAAAATGCATGAACTTAACTCATAAAGAACCTAATAAACTAGGCTATACAATGAACAAATGCTATCATACAAGAGAGAAAATGGCAGGCATGAGAAACTAATGGGATGGGAAGGGGATATCATAGCCAAAGCAAAGCTTCATGGCCTTGAACTAGCACATCCTAGATCTTCCATTTAGAATTCATCAATTCCAAGGCTAGTTCTACTAACTATCTTCATTCCAAAGAAACTTTCCAAAATTCCAACCCTTATAATGAATGAAAGAAGGAAAGATATAGCAAGAAGTGAATTCTCGGATCCGTTATGTCACTGACATGTGTCCACTTAGAATTCTTTCCCAAGAAGCTAAAAAAGCCTCTCTCTACTTTCTCTCTATAACTAAATCTCAAAATCCCATCATTTGGCCTCTACAAGGTAGAAATATCTGAGATATTTGATTCACCATCATAACTAATTTTTGATGTCAAAGTGAATTCATGGTAAAAAGTGAAAATTACTTGAATATAACCTCCAAAATGTAAGAAAATTGTTTAAAGATGATTTTCTCCACATTCAGATCCCAACAAGCCTTTAGAACTGCCCTCTAACCAATTTTGATGCTCAATGCTGAAATCTACCTATTTTATTGAGAATGCTCCAAAATTTACAAATTGGCTTATGGTGCAAACTGGTGAGCACCTATGCAAAAACTAACCACACAAATGGAAAATTCAGCTCATTCTAGTTCTGGTGGTATATTGGAGTGCCCATTTTGGATAAAAATAACCCCAGATATGCTCTTTTGAAGTTTAGGTCTCCATTCATGGATTCCATAGCATTTATTTTGCAAAAATTTAAACTTTTCCAAAGTTTAAACTATATTATAACCTTCAATTTTATTTAAAACCTAACTGCAGATGATTCTAGGGAAGATATTCAAATATATCATTAAATGGAACATTTAAGTTTTTGCCCTTATCTTCCATTTTGGGTCAACTTTGTTTGACCAAGTTGCCATGTGTCATTACATGATTGGCTCATTGTTGCTTCATCATCAGTCCCTGCCAACTGGGTGCCCCATCATACTAGCTATGTTGCTATGCTTAATCGATGAGGAACTTTAGTTAGTGACATAGCAAATGTCACATGATCATCCACATGTCACGATCTCAGCAATTTGATTCCACATCAAAATCTCATCATCTTGCTAGCTACGACTTGGTGCTACCCAATTTTTCAACCGCATTGGAAGAAAAACCCACATTGCACTTGACTTTCACTATGTCACATGCAAGAAAACCTTGGCTTTTTTGGCTAGCGAGGTAGTGAGTTGCTAGATTTTGTGACTTTCAAGCGATGATGTTAGCAATCTTACTTGTTTATGGGTTCAAAATTTAACCTTACCTCCATGTTGGTCAAATGAGTGGGGCCCTTTCACTAGCCATAGCCTTTCCAAAAGGCTCTTCTCTTAATACACAAGCCATTATGCACAAGATAGTATTTAAAGACTTAAAAGGTCTTGCCCATGGTGAATGTGGGATAAACGTTTTGCTCAAACCTTCTCTCTCTTGTATGGACTGCCCCTACAATGACTGTGACTTCTATAATGTTGGGTGCTTTGGATATGTGATCCTTCCTATTAATGATGTGATCTACTATTTTCTTCAATATACAATAGCTTCTCTGGCATAGAATGTCTCCTTTATGTGTGTTGTTGGGCTCTTCTTTATTGGAAGCTTATGTTGATACTCTGCCAAGCGTGGACCCTTCTTTGCAAGCGTTGACTACCTCATGGATTTCAAGCCCCTGTCATGGCCCTCCTTTTATTCATACGTCTACAAATTTTACATATCCTGTAGAGACTCCTATTTCTATGTTGCACGTTGTAGGTTCCTCCTCTTTAATTTGAATGTTCTTCCTCATATGGCATGAGCTTATGAGCTATAGACACCTCCTTTTCCTTCTTGCACTGGCTTTTGCCTTGAGTGGATTCTTACCTTATATGCATGGACTATGGCTTCCCTTTTATGCTTGGAAACTTCTTGGTTTCTTCTAATGTCTAATATAAATCCCTTCTGGAAACAAATCCAACTTAACAGTTTCTTGGCCCAGTCTCAAATAAGGTATACCCATTGTTACAATGGACCTCACTCACTCATGGTACGAAAGATATAGATAATATGCAATCAGTGCTCCAAAATCCTTGCCCACAACAAATGCATTTTAAATGCCCAATGCATCAAGAAGGCTGGCCATGTCCTCCATAAGATCTGCATAGCTACCTTCCTCTATGCAGGTTGTGGCTTGTTCTTCAACTCCCCTTTTAATGGGCGGCTTCATTTGCTGACCTTAGGGCCATGTCTTCTTGTCACCTTAACAAAGTAATCATCCTCTTATAATGTACCTACCATAATCCTTCTAGCATGGATTTTCTATCTATTACTATAGTTCCTTGCAATTTAGTGTTTTTGTTTACACTAGCCAGCTTCAAACTTGGTGTGATCTTCTTTTCATGGGGGTTCCATCTCAACACATCAAGTTTCCTTTTGATTTATTGGTGCATGTTTCTCCTTTATCATGGTCATGTAAGAAATGGAAAATTGCCACCACATTTTTAAAATGCCTTCCTCACACTAGGGTACCTATCACCCAACTAGTGCTTCAATAATTGAGGTATGGCATAGTAATCATTTGTATCCATGATTGTAATTGTAGAGTCTAGAAGTAGTACCCATGGATAACATCTACTACAGATCCTACTGTGAGGAAGATGAGCAACAATAGAAGCATCTGCACTTCCATTTCATAGGCCTTCATAAAACCCTCATTTAAACCTTATCAATTTGATGGAATTAGTACCCATGGATAACATCTACTATAGCTCCTACTATGAGGAAGATGAGCGACAATAGAATCATTTAAACCTTACTAATTAGAATTGAATTTAGACATTGATTGATCATTTAAAACTTATTTCACCATTAATCTACAAACTGTCATTTTGATGCTAGGAGGTCCTTTGACTAGCCTTAAAAACTAATCTAAACACCTAACCAAGCTCTAAAAAATGGGGTACTAATTATTTTTTCTACACACTTCTACCCTATTGAATCTCATCTCATGATGAATTCATGGTCAAAATATATTGACCATCAAAGATGACCTCAGAGAACTGCCTACAAGAAAACATATCAAAAAGCAATAAACTGGGTTAAAATTTGGCTTTGAAAACTAGGTAGATGGACAGTTAGGGGCATGAAAGTAGGGAATTGGTTCACTGTCATGAGGAGATTATGGATATATGATTTAGGTTCATGATGAATAACTAGGGGCAAATGGTGAGCAATCAAAGTGCACTACTCAAAATATGTAAACTAGAAACATTGATAGAAAACATTTTTTGCAAATAGAATTGACCTAGAAAAGTGTGAAAATGGATTCTTCATGACTTGTAAACTGGCATACTTAAAGTATTTTTAGAGGTCAATGTAATACTACAATCCATTCAATCTCACCAATCATGGATCTCAAGTTATAATGTCTCAAATAGGGGTACCAAACAATCTGCATTTCTTGACACTAGTAGAAGGTTACAAATTACGTATGGAATCACATTTGAAAACTGATCAAACGGATTTGTCATAAGCTAAAAATTGAAATATAATAAATCTCTAACCTCTAAAATGCAAGGCAAAAGGAATTTTAGCATTTTGGTCAACTAGATCAAAATTATAACATGTCAAATAGGGCTTCCTAGAATTCTGAACATTTCATATCAACATGACATTGATAACTGAGCAACATTGAGGGATTCAAAACATAGGCTCTTAGGTATGGAAACTACATACTCCTAAAGTGGTGAATCATGAAACATTTTTGGGTGCAAGATATTCACATGCAAACATAGCCTCTTGTCACTATTTGACACTTAGGTGAAAATGCAGATTTGATAATTACTCAAAATGAGACTTCACCAAATGACTCAAAATGACAATTTAGCTTCATAAAACACATAGAAACACTAAATGAAAGGTGTTAGAAACATTAAACACCTCATGGGGCACAAAGATATAGTTGGGTATATATGTATTTATGGGCGCCTATAGGGCTTAAATTTCTCAAAAAATTTAATATGCGACTTAAAATTAACCATGCAATTTTAGTCCCAACAGTGGCTCTATTTGGGGATTCATGTCCCTTTTGGGCATGAAAAGGAGTCAAATCTCTAGAAGAAGTAGACCATTCCCAAAAACTTCTCTTGAACAACTTTATTAAAAGTAAGAATTCTACTCCTACTATGTACAAGTGATGACCTTGGGCCATTGAACTTCAATTTTATTTTTTACCTCTATCATAAACATGATTCTCATTTGAACTTGCATGAGGTAAATTGAAAACATATCTTCTATTATTTTTACCAATCAGATCAACATTTTGAAACAAATTACTTGGCAAAATGAAACAACTTTCTTCATTCTTATAATGCATACATACATCAAAATTAGTCTTTACCTCATGCTCATTATGAGAGAACAAATCAGCATGCTCATAATTACATAATTTTAACTAAGAATCAAAATCTAATAATGATTTGTGCATGCTGATTGGAAACTCAAAAACTTCATATTTTATACCATTCACCAAGTTGCATATACCAAAAAATTGCAACTTACCTTGTGTCTCCGGCTGCCAAGAGTATGTGAAATCTGATTGTTTCCTACTTGTAGTCACAACATTCATTGCATCAAATTTATCTTTCACTAAAACCTCTTTACATTCTTCAAACAACTGATTAGTTACCAAGCACAAGAACTCATTCTGAAAGTACTAATCTAAGGTATGTTGATTACAATCATTTTCTTCATCTAATTGAATGTTAGAATGAATCTTGAACTTATCTCTACAAGACTTATCAGCATATATAGAGCATCTATAATATAATTGACAACTTTCATTGTTTTCCTCTTCATCGCATGAAACATCAAAACATATTGCAACATAACCAGCATGAAAAGAATCTGAAACAACATTAAACTTCCCTTCACTAAAATGCTCAGCATCCAACAAATCATCATGTGCAAAAACATTTGAAGTACTATTATATACACCTCCAAAGTCTAATAGAGATTGTTCAGATTCTACCTCTTTTTCCACATCAAACTTTGGGGAATTTATTTGGTTGACTGAGAAAGTATTGTGAGAGAAAATATGAATATCCTTAGAAACACTTACATTCTTTTCAAACTCACAAGCCAAAAAATTTAAGATTTCATCAAAGCTCAAGAAGATTGCCTCACAAATCTTCTCCTGGCTATGATTATCATCCAAAAAACATGACAAACTTACAATAGTAAGAGCATTAGTGTAACAATATGGAAAATCAATATTATTATGACATTCTTTCTTATCATGGCAATCACTAGATCTATTGTTGTTATAACTTCCTTCACTTCATATTTACTGTAACAATATTTATTTTCTCTTTCATATCCATCTTCCTCATGTTGATTGCTATTACCTGATCCATTGACATTTGAATCCTTCTCTTCACACTTAGAAGACAAATCACCTTGATATACAGATTCATTATATTCATTGCTACCTTGGATTTTAGCACACTCATTATCATTAGAAAAGATAACATGAAATCTATAATCATCATTTTCCATTTCTTCAATGAATATTTCAATTTGTAAAATTCTTTGTAATCTTATAGGTGCTAGCCAATTAACTAAATCAGGCAGTAGAGCATCAAGGAAAACACTAGGCAAAGAAGATTCTTTAGGTCTACAATAAAAAGACATCTTGCTGATCACTAATTTAAACCTTCAAAAACATTGTTTGGCACTTAAACCTTCAGTACTTGCTACCTGAATTCTTATAAAACTAACAATCCTTTTGTAAATCATTTTATTCAACATAGCAATGTTATCACTCACAGTTTCTAAACTTCTAGAATTTGGAAAATTAATCTGAGATCTAACTCTATCATAAAGTAAAACTTCTACCTCTTCTCTCTAGTGCTAAACATCACTAAAGAGAGGCAACCCTTTTAAACACTTGACCTTCATGAAAAGAAATAGAAAATTCAAAATACCTCAAGTGCTAATGATGAACTTCAATCTACTAATTTGGCACAGGTGCAAGACTAAAAATTCTTTTACACTACTGGTCAAACTTCATAGAACTACCATCTCCTTGAGGAGAATTTAGATGAAATAACTATTGTGATTCACTTTAACAATTCAAATTTCTTATGACAGAAAATCAATCAACACCTTCAAACTTATTGATCAAAAATTCATATACCTCTCTTCTTGTCTAAAAATTAACTTTCAGATGTGCATTACCAAGCTAAAAACTCTTTAAAAACATTTATATATAACCGATCTATACTAGTACATAGATCCTTTAGAGATTCACCACTCACAATTTGTGAGAAAGATTTTAAAACTATGACTTATAACATGATATATCTGAATTGGATTTTCACTTTGTAGAATTTGCAAAACTTCAAGAACTTAGAAGAGAGAAACCACTTTAAAATAATCCCGACTCTGAATTTACAGCAGTACTATGAAAACAACATCTAGTTGAATTTATTGAAAATGAAACTTAGTAACACAATCTATATTCAACCTTGAAAAATACTACTCTAATGGATGAAACTTAATTGGGGAACACAAAACCTTGCACATGAAACTAAGTATGCACAATTTATCAAATATTTTCAAGCTCCTTATCAATGAATTCCTTCATAGAGTCCACATTAGAGTTGGCATTTTGTTGGTGTTTGAAAACATTACCAATTTCCAATTACCCCGATGAGAATATAGTACATCTAGGGGCAGCTAACTCCCATCTTCACAATACTATTTCAAACATCGGGCTAACTATAAGACTTGACCCTTCTTCTACTTTAGGCTCTGCAAAACCTAGGTGGGTAGACCTCAGATTCAATCAATATGGTACTACTGAAAAAACATATTCATGAATCTATTAAGTAGATAAAAGACCCTTATATCTCCTAATGACTTATGAAATGACATAAATCTGCATTAGCTAAATGCAAAACAATAGAGTTCATAAGCTAAGTGAGGGTTAAACTGTTCTAGCTCTTCAACATAAAATGTAAAGATGATTTGAATTTGATTTGATTTTATGTGGGTGGGGAAAGTGGATGAAGACTAGGTATGAACAAAAAACTTATGATCCTTTAATAGATCAGTGCCTCATCCATTGGGCAATTCATGAATATCCCTCATGCATTTTGGATATCTATAACACATACTTATGCCAAGACTCCAGATCTATCAATTTACCTTGTAAATTGGATATTAGTGTTCAATCTAAATCTCACTCTTACTTGTATCCTCCTTAATAAGCCTATAACCCTATTGAATCTCTGAAGAATTTACATAATTCCTTGAATTATAAGCAACAATGAAGCAACATGCAGCCTTAAGGGACTATAACTATGATCTAGACACTTTGTTCCAACATCATAAAACATCACACCTCAATTAAGAAAGGAGACAAGATTTAAACTGAAACTAAACACTTAATGTTCATTGTATTGATTTTCTTGAAATAATACATAAAAATGCATGAAATTAACTCATAAAGAACCTAATAAACTAGGCTATACAATGAACAAATGATGTCATACAAGAGAGGAAATTGTGGGAATGAGAAACCGATGGAATGGGAAGGGGGTATTACAGCCAAAGCAAAGCTTCATGTCCTAGAACCAACACATCCTAGATCTTCCATTCAAAATTCTTCAATTCCAAGGCTAGTTCTACTAACTATCTTCATTCTAGAGAAACTTTCCAAAATTCCAACCCTTACAATGAATGAAAGAAGGAAAGATATAGCAAGAAGTGAATTCTCAAATTTGTTATGCCATTGACATGTGTCCACTCAAAATTCTTTCCTAAGAAGCTGAAAAAGCCTCTATCTACCTTCTCTCTATATCTAAATCTCAAAATACCATCATTTGGCTTCTACAAGGCAAAAATATCTAAGATTTTTCATTCACCATCATAACTAATTTTTGATGTTAAAGTAAATTCATGATAAAAAGTGAAAATCAGTTCAATATAACCTCTAAAATGCAAGAAAATTTCTTAAAGATGATTTTTGCCACATTTAGATCCCAACAAGCCTTTAGAACTACCCTCTAACCAATTTCAATGCTCAATGTTGAAATTTACCTGTTCTGTTGAGAATGCCCCAAAATTTACAAATTGGCTTATAGCATGAACCAATTAGCACTTGTGCAATAACCAACCTCATAAATGGAAAATTTAGCTCATTCCAGTTTTGGTGGTATATTGGAGTGCCCATTTCAGAATAAAATAACTCCAGATATGCTCTTCTGAAGTTTAGATCTCCATTCATGGCTTCCATAGCATTTATTTTGCAAAAACTTAAACTTTTCCAAAGTTTAAACTATATTATAACCTCCAATTTTATTTAAAACCTAACTGCATGTGATTTTAGGGAAGATATTCAAAAATATCATTAAATAGAACTGTAGACACTCAAAAATGGTTCACATCTACGACCTCATCACTTCTTCATACTAATTTGTCCCATTTTCTCATTCTACTAACTTCGATCTTTTGGCCAGATTGACCATATTTTGTCATTTGTATCCCCTTTCGTATCAATTTCATATCAACTCATAATCATATTAAATAAATTTAAAATCATATCAAATCAACTCAGAATCACCCCAAATCTACTCAGAATCACTCAAAATCGGTCCTAATCAACCCAAAACATATCAAACTTTATCCGCTCCTAGGCATTGTTGTGGCTTTTAGTGCCTTAGAAACCTATCAATCTTATCAATCTGACCTTAGTACTGTCGTGGCTCTCAATGCTAGGTCAAAATATCATTCATGTCATTCAATCTTTGACATTGTTGAGGCTTTCAATGTCAGATCATGGCATCATCAACCATTTTAATAATATTGACAATGTCCGTCAGTGTTATTATGATCAAACCTTATCAATCAATTTCAATCCTGTAGCATTTACAATGTCGGTTAAATGTTACATATCAATTTATTCATGTCATGTGTCCTTGGCATGTTATCAATTTTGATCTATCAATTAATTTGACAATGGTTTTGGTCTACCTTTTCATCATCTTATTCGATATCCATCATCGTCACATTTTCATCAAAGGATATGGTCGCATTCATTTAATCAATTTGGCCAATCATATGCTAATTTTCTCTATAGGATTAAATAACCCATAATTTAATCCTATTATTTCTAATTATTCTTCCCAATTATCATCCTCAATTAATTAATTTTATTAATTAATTGATTCATTATCTGCAAACCATGGAAATTCTTAATTTCCTAAGTTCTATTTTTCATCATTAAACCCATTTTCTACTAATTCTTATTTTGTGGAATAAGAGGATTTTTAATTCAAATATTGCATAAAATATTGCATCATCATGACATTGGATGTGATACCTCGTGGATCCTCCTTTGACACTTGGCTGAGATTTTTCATAATCAAATATTATTAAATCTTATGCATGTCCCTATTTGGCTTATTCATCATAGATTCTTGGCTTTAAGTGGGTTGAGGAATCTTATGATGCATCATAGATTCTCTTCCAAATTTGACTCTCATGTGTCATAGAATCTTACTTATGGCATATTCTGTCATATGCATCATAGGAATCTCTTGCCACATCACATTTCTATGGGTGACAAATCCAATGCTCTCACCCTACATGAAAATTATAAAATGGATACCCTTCCTCTCATTTTGGATCCGAATGCTTAAGTTTTTAAAGTCCAAATCTTTGAATCTTTGAGTCTCTACTTCTTTGCATGTTGTATTCTCTCTCTCACATAAAATCACGCTTCAAGTATTCTCATGGAATTATCCACATCATAGGCTTTGGCTTCAACCTTGTGTGCACTATAGGCGAATTGGAGCTACAATCATTTGGAGAAGAAAGAAGAACATGGGAGCTACAAATGAAAAAGAGGGTTTCTATTGCTTTCTCTATTAGTTTGGCTTTCATGGTAGACTAGTGGGTGCTAATATATGATTATTGAGTTTTTTGATTTTCTCATAGCATGTTATGCATTTTAACTCATTTTTCTAGTCCTACATTTGGTGAACCCGACGTGAACATGC
Organism: Cupressus sempervirens; assembly: GCA_028749045.1. NCBI lineage: Eukaryota > Viridiplantae > Streptophyta > Pinopsida > Cupressales > Cupressaceae > Cupressus > Cupressus sempervirens. Next base: position 342,823,002 of record CM053793.1, on the reverse strand, counting down.
ATATCTAACTTGTGTTTTCTTGTTTTGTGCTTGCAAGTGCAAGGAAGGAGCTCAGTTGGAAGGGTCTAATGACTATTTGCTCTTCCTTTTTATTCCTAGATTAATTAGGAGGTCCAGTAAAATGCTCATATGTTGTCATTTCATGCATTCTATTAGCTTTCTGTCCTAGGGCGCACTCTGCTCTGTTAGGGCACACTTGGGACCCCTAGGGGCAATTTTAGGAGCCCAAAAACCACCAAAATCTCATTTTTTTGTTTCCAACTTACCAACTGTGCCCATCTGGGCCCCAAATACATCATTGATGCAATCTGCACTATTTGGGCACATTTGGGAGTGTAGCTTTGAAAATTTTAGTTTCTAGGTCTTGTCTGGGCACCATTTCCCCACACCCTGCACCTGACTTCCCAAATGTGCCCTAAAACTACCAACTACAGCCAACTGGGCCCCAACTACATCATTAATGTAGTCTACACTGTCTGGGTGCACTTGGGGATGTTTAGAGCCATTTTGGCCATCTGGGGAGCAATTTGCATTGTCAGAGCACACCTAGGTTCATAGTAAGCACATGCACCAATCAAAATCTACATTTCAAGCTCCTATGACTCTCTAGGACATGGATTAGGTGATTTTGTGTTATTGATGATCTATTTTCAGCATGTGGCAATCGTTGGATGAAGATATGATCATAACAAACTACTGATGTGTGTGCTTTGCAGCACGTTGTCGAAGACTTTGTGTGTCTTTCAAAACTATGTGTGTGGATTTCTGATGGGGACACGACCCAAGAATAGAATGGACACAATAGAAAAGGGAAATTATATTAACTAAGAAAATAAGCTAGTACAAATAGTATAGAGAAAATAAACTTCAAAACATGCCCTAAGGGCTTACAATAGCATAAATTTGGAGAATATTTCTCCTTTTAGCACCTCCTCTCAAACTCCACTCCGAACTGCTTTTTACAATGCCAGAAATCTCCTTAAATAGACCCCGAAGGGTTAAGGACTAGGAGTAAATTCTAGAAAGTGCTAGTAGGCATCCACTGACAAAATAGAAGGTTCCAGAAGCTGCGTTAGAAGTCAGTGCAAATCTAGAAGAATCCAGAAACGGTAGCCGAACTTTCAGGAGGCATAACTTTTGAACCGTAGCTCCGATTGATGAACTGTTTACATTTTTGGAAAGCTCTCAAAGTTCTCTATAGCCCTATGGACCAGCTTCACTCGTCCCCCATTTTTTGACCCTTTTCAAGGTCATTTAATGCCCCAAACCTAACTTTGAAACATTCTTAGGAGGTCCCCAAAACCCAAAAAACTGCCATAACTTTCAAACCGTGGGGCTTATTGACCTGATTCTTTTTCTGGAATGCTCTAAATCATGATTACATTCATTTGGCCAATTCACACCTTCTAGTTTATCGAAATGATGGCCCAAATACATGCTCCTATATTTTTGGGATTTTCAAATGCACTGATAGTTGAACTATGAGAGTTGGAACCTTTATTTGAGCCAAATGGGTATCCAAAAATGTAAAGACATGAAACAAAAACTAAGTGTAAGTACATTTTTTTTGAGTGACACAGGATTGCCCTTATACCTTTGGATGCTCCTGCATCAATTTCCTAGATTAGATAACATTTCGTTTGGTGCTTAAAAAGAACCTTTTTCTTTTTTTTCTGGCATGTCTATGGTGTTAGATCCCTAGGAGTTGCATTGGACATATCCTCTCCCCTTGCCATTCATGGATCTTGGGTGTAAGAGAAATCCGTATAACTTCTATAGGAGGCCTGCCTTGGACCAAGATACTCGATATTGGGTATGCCAAGGGATGACCTCAGAGCGATAATAGGCCAAAGCCAGGTCAACGTTCCAGTCACTATATAAAATTTGATTATGGTGAAAGCTGTGTCGGTGGTATTACTGTGTGATAGCTCTCCTCCAGTACCCTTGTGGTGCATCAAACCTCAGTTCTCCGGGCTGGGAGACCTTCTATAAAAGCTTATCATTCACTTGCCGAACGGAATGCCCTTACTAAAAACCATGTTTTAGTGGCCAAAATCCTTTCTATCCAATAGCTCAAGGGGTCACCCATGCCCGTGAAGACATCCTACATTCTCGTGGTCCTTAGTAGAGGCAATAGTCCCTTGGGAAGTCATGCCCCTTGGGAAGTAGATCTTAGTAGCCCCGAGAAGTGAGTGCACTATAAGGGGGAGCCTGTGATGCCAAGATCTTCAATTTTCTACTCTGGATAAGCATGGTTGAACTTTAGTTCAAGTAGGAATTTAGTGGATACAGTCCTAAAAGCCTAGGTTGTGGTGTGTTTGTTAACTTTTTACAGCAGCTATTGTTGTCTTAATGTGTCTTGCATGTGTATATAACATAATCAAGATAAGAGCCAAACTTTTAAATTTACACCTTGGATATCATTTAAACTTGTCAAAACACCACACATTGCCAAAATATTTCAACCTTTATCAAACTTTGCAAACATTGATTCAACACACTCGAACCTGGGAAAATATGGCGACTTGTGCTCTTAAATGTGCTTGGCAAAACATAGATCTCACACTTGCATAGATTTCACTTGCATTCACCCTAGTCCAAGCTTCATTCTTACATCATATAGACTTCATATTGCACCTTTTATTCCTAAATTAGTATCTATTGCTTTTCATATTGCATCCATTTAGGTTCAGTTTTACTTTCCTTAGTTTTTGCATTCCCATCTCAGAATTAGCACTTTGCATTCACCGCCTTGCATCTTTGCATACCTATTGATCATCTTGACCACTTTATCCATCATTCTAGGTGTCCTAATCATCATTTTGAGCATCCAAACTAGCCCTAACATTGTCCTCTACCATTTACCTCTCTGTGACATCAATCCTGAAACGATAGCTTCCAGAATTGCCTCAGTTTCAGCCTAGCTTACCAACTGTGCCCAACTGGGCCCCAACTATGTCATTGACACAATTTTCACTATTTGGGTGCACTTGGTGGTCATGATATCTAGTTTTGGGTTCCAAATAACATTTTGGGGCTTCAACAGTGTCCTTAGGTACCTGGTTAGCTCCCCTTGCACTAGCTTGCCTAGATCTGCATTCTACAGCACCTACTTGTCATCACCTTCACTTAAGACATCATTCTATATGTCATAACCTTTTTTTTTCATCTCCCAACCCATCCTAACATTAACCCCAACATCATGGCTTCCTAGCATGTTAGTTTGGTAACCATACCCCTTAGAATCAACAAACATTCTTCCTACCTTACCAACTGCGCCTAGAAACTACCAACTGTGCCCAAACTGGCTCCAAGTGCATCAATGAAATATTTGGTACTATTAGGGCACACTTGGAACTATTAGGGTGCACTTGGGTACCTGCATGACCATTTTTGGCCTCTGAACTGCAGTTTAGGACCCCAAAACTGCATCTAGGAGCCTCTAGACCTACCCATTCTGCACTTGACCCAAAACTTTATCCTACACCCAAAATCCCCTTTTGCATCATAGGAATTGTCTGTATCACATATCTACTCAGAATCATCATCATTTCGAGTCCTCAAAATGTCATTTTGAACCCCCAAAACCTTTGAATTTAGTCAAAAATCTAGATAAAGTATAAGTCTTAGAGTATCTCCTAGTGTTGACGGATAATGGATCTTGACTAGTCTTTTTACCTCTTTGCTTATCATTTTCTTTGGTCAAAATCTATCTATGTCTTGATATATTTGACCTTTTCATCTTTTATCAATTTGATCTTTTCGTCTTTTATCAGTTTTTGGTCAAGATCCAAAGTCCTTTATCACAAGGTTTTATCTGAGTTCAAAACTTTCCATATACCTTGGTCATAACATAATCATATCCCTAGCATCCCCAAATGTTTTTTTTACCTACCCTAGTGGTATATCCCCTTCATATTGCATTGGTCAAAATCCTTAACATCATTTTCACTACCAATCCCTATCAAATTGTCCATCAACCAAATTAACTTCTTGAGCATTTACCCTCATTTTGCATGTCCCAAATGTCATTACGAACCCTAGAACATCATCCTTTGCATGATATACCTTACATACATAGCATCCTTAACAAGTCCAAAACATAACCCTAATTGTCATTTTGCATACCTTAGAGTCATTTTCATCCCCTCTAGTCAAACTTCAAAACATCACCTTGCATTTTGCATTTGCATAATATCCCTAGGACATTTTCACTTTGCACATCAAAACCATAATTCATTTAGCATTTCCTCACATTTCATAACATTCCTAAACAATTAAAAATCCCAAAAACACTCATATCTTACATACCCACCACTCTAAAATCACCCAAAACACTCAAAAAAATTCCATTGCATTTGCACTGTTAGGTATCATGCCAACACTTACTAGGAGACAATCAGCTCAGAGACCTGAGGAACTCTATCAACCTTTGTTTTTTGAGGCACAGGCACAACCAAAACCTTGTCCAAAACAAAGAAAGAAAATCCAACAGACCTTGGATGAAGACCAAATCGAGGCCTCACAACCATTACTAGCAGACCCCTTGTATATGTATCTGCAAGATCCTCATAATCGAGCTATGGCACAAAAAACTTTGAACAATACACCTACCATGAGATTTCCTCCAAACACTTCCCCCACACATGGGATGGTTCAATGGAGTCCTAAATTTGAACCTATATTCGTGCTAATGCCACCAGGAGGAGGAAGTGTACCAACCTCACCCGAAGATGAACAATCACATGCATTTGAATTCAACCAACCTAACACATCAAACATACAACAAGGTATTCTACACCTAAGTGATGACTCTGACACTGATTATTGCATCACTAATGAAGAAATGGCTAGGGCATGTCAAGACAAAAGTTTTCGCAAGAATTTCAAATGTTTGGCAGCACAAGAAATTGTCAAATTTAACCAAAACTTGGAAGGTCCTAGGTCCAAAAATCAAACCAACATAGCAATTGAAAACATCCAACCCATGATAAATTTGGACTTAGACAAGGGAAAACAACCTTTGGAGTTTTTAAACACAATAATGGCACCTATAAGGTCCCATCAAGAACCCATAATTGAAATCCTCCAAAGTACATTTGAACACATCAATGTTAACCGCTTGTTTGATGAAATACCACCAATCCCTAAACACCCCAAAAGGACATTAAGACTTGATTTTAGTCACATGATGCAATAGCAAGATGCACCTAAATAGACCCATGCTCTAGGGATGCCAGACATACCTTCTTTGGAGGAAAATAAACAAAGTACACCTTTGCTTCTAACTTTACCCCGTGCTACGACATCAAACACTATGGAGCCTCTCATAAACACAACATGTGAAACATCAAGTGCAACCATCCCTATAGATGCACAAAGGAAAATTCTTATCAACATTATGCCCATTCCTAATAGGGACACATCTCATAGTCAATTCAATATGATGTCACAAGCAGGAACATCTAAAACACAAAGGTACCAAAACAACAATACAAACATGACGTTCAATTCTCAAGGACTTAGTCAACCCCCACGACAACAACAACCTACAATGGTACAAGGGCTCAACACTTCCAAGCCTAACCAAGTCTACATCTACTTGACACACATCCCACATATCAAGAACAACATCAAACACAATGACAACAACCACAAGTGGGGCAAACATCCAACATTCCTAACAGCAATCCCATATGGACCCACTTGACTTACACACAATTTATCAACATCAATTTCAGCCACAATTCTAACAACAACAAATGATGTTTGCTAAACAACAAGAGCAACTCAAGAAATAGTTGGAATATCGAAAACACCTTGAGCAACAAATCGCATACTAGCAACATTTGTTACAACAACAACATGTGCCACAACAACCTCAACAGATACCTCTAGAACAACAAGCACACACATGGTCTCACATACAACCAACAGAGGTATCCCAACAACAACACATGGTACAACAATTGCAGTCAATCCTACAACAAGTATCTCATCAAATACCACAACAAGTTCCCCAACAACAGGGACCTTTCTATTTTCGAGGTGCCAACATACCTCCACCACCTAGTGACACTTCATCAGATTCATTAGACATAGAAATGTCATAACCAAGTAGACGTAGTTCTCGCCATAGCAAATGGTCTACTCACAGACACAAAAGACTTGAAGAAAAGACCATCATGCAAAACCCCAATGAAGAACTATTACAACAATTCAAACAACTTTCCAAACAAGTCAAGGTATTGGGAGTCCAAAATAAATAGGCTCTATATACAGAAAGGGACCTACGTCCTAACCCATTCGATAAAGGTCTATATATGCCTCCATTCCCAAAATACTTTGAAGCTCCAAGGTTTGAAAAATACTCAGGAAAAGGCAACCCTATTGATCACATCCAAGAATTTTGTGCTTCATGTACTGAACTCAGTGATGAACCCACTTACCTTATGAGATTGTTCCATCATTCTTTAGGTAGGCCTACACTTGAGTGGTACTCCAAACTTCCTAGTAATATAAAATCTTGGTCAAAGCTAGCAGACAAGTTTATCTCCCACTTTGCCTTTAACATCACAAATGAGGTGACACTTTTTGATTTGTGCTCAACTAAAAAAAAGATAGGAGAATCATTCATCACATTCTTACTGTGTTGGAGAAGCTTAGTTAGTCAATGCTCATTAGACATCCCTGAAGAACAACAAGTACATTTGTACATTGAAAAATTAGTCCCAGACTTAATGTATGAACTCAAAATAAAGAGTCCAAGCACCATTTCTAAACTAATGAAAAAAGGGGCTAGTATTGAAGATGCTCTTATCCATAAGGGAATCCTCAAGATAAACAAAGAAAACACAAACACCAACTCGTCTAATGACAAGGCAAATTTTTTCTCCAAAAACAAGAATGTGACTAATGATGGCATTGTGGATGCTCACACAATTAGCATAGCACAACCTCAATTGACTTTGAAAGGTGTAAACCATACAGATTCACAAACCTCTAATCAAACATCAGCTCCACAATAGAAAATTGGGACTTCCATGCAAGATAAACCTCTAAGACATCCTAGAACCAAAGACAAGAAATTCACACCATTGGGAATACCACTTGAGACTGCATTACAATAGTTACTGAGTAATAACTTCCTGCAGCTACCCCCAATTAAAGATGAACCACTAACTAAAGCAGATTGGTGGGATGAAAAAAAGTATTGTGATTACCATCACACCAAAGGACACAAGACTTCATCATGCTTCCAACTGAAACATGCAATACAAGACCTTATTGATGATGGTGTAATCACAGTTGATCCATCACCATTAGCATCTAACTCTAATCATACTATTTTCAGAGATCCTTTGGGTAATCATGACAAAGAGAAACCCTCAAGTTCAAACTCAAACTCACAAGGTAATGTGAATTACACACGCATCGGCTATGACTACACCATCAATTGCTTTAATGATTTTGACTTTTGCATATCCACATTCACATTGAAGGCTAAAGACCCTCGTTGTGTTGTCACTACACACCATAGAAAGATTACCCTACCTAGAGCCCTAGCTAGACCTACTGCTTCTACTAGACCTGTACCCCCATCTAGACCTATTGCTCCTACTTCAAATGATTATAGACTTGTTGAACAACTTGGTAAAACCCCTGCACAAATATCCGCATCACAACATATCACAAGGCTATAATCATGGAATGTCAATAGTCCAAGATAACATGGATGTTGCCCAGTTCCAAGCCATGGTTGGGAACCTATCCACATCACAACATATCACATTTTCACCCCAAGATATTCCTAAGGAGAAATCTAACCACAATGATCCCCTCCACCTTGAAGTCTTTGTCTACAATGTTAGAGTTAGACATGTCTTGATAGATGGAGGAGCAGGGCTGAATATCTATACAATTAAAGTAGTCAAAGGTTTGGGGTATTCTGAAAATGATGCGGATCCCTCTCAAAGGATCACAATCAAAGCCTATGATGATGGTGAGCATTTCTCTACAGGGGTTATCATCTTACCTATTAGAGTTGGTCTAGCTACTTAGAACACTTTATTCCAAGTCCTAGATATAGAAATGAACTGCAACATGATACTAGGCCACCCATGGATCCATGCTATGAAAGCAGTTCCTTCTACATATCACCAATGCCTAAAGTTCTCCTATAATAATATAGAGGTAACCATCCCTGGTGATCCAGATCCCTTCCAATTCTATGCCAATCTTAGAGGAACCACTGCATACCAAGTCCCAACAAACCATGCAGTAAATCCATTAGAGTCCTCCAAGTATGTTGATCCTTCCACACTCACATTCGTAGCCAAAGGAAAGCTTAAAATACAAGACCAAGGTTGCGGTAAGTACTCCATGTCTCATGCCTTTCAAATTGGGAAACTTCCTTTATCCCCAAAGTCATATGGTAAACCTTAGCTTATACAAAACAAGCCTAAGTTTGCACTTCAAAACAGACCTTCTATGGCATTCACTAGTGGAGGCAGGCTACATGAAGAACACATCTATGAAAATACCTCTACATGGATTGAAAAGGCTAAAGCAGAACAAGAAATTACTCCCATATCCCCCGAGAGGTATGGACATGGATTCACCATCTTGCAGAGAAGGGATATGATGAATGTAGTGGCCTAGGACTCAAAAAACAAGGCATTGTTCAACCCATCACTGCATCAGGAAAACCTCATAGCTTGGGACTTGGATTCAAACCATTTGTTTTGGGTCTTCCTAATACTGAGTCATCCTCATCTGAGGAGGTGAATGCTTCAAATGATGACAAGGCATCTAAGAATAACCAACTCGAACCCACCTAATCTATATCTAACATTGACAATATTGATACCTTCTTTTGTCTTGATCATATGTTTGTAGACCCAAATAGCTTACCCATCAAAGATAAATATGTTAATTCACTTGTTACTCAAACTAGCTCTTCACCTTAGATCGAAACATTTTGGGATCCAAGCCCTTCTACTTCTAAACATGATCCTAATGACATCACTGAAGAAAATATCCATATATATGCCTTGGACCAAAGCTTATTCAACACCGATGATGGCATTTCCTTAGTTTTCCCTGAACTTATTGATTGGGACCAACAAGGACCACCAATGTTTGATCAGTTTGAAAATGATGATGCCATCGCAGAATTCTTTGAGCTCTATGAAGATGTACCAAAAGGTGATCACAAGTCTAGATTTTCCATTAATCTAAACATCATGGCATATTTTGGGGAGTCAACTCCATCTTCCAGTCACAAAATTGAGAAAATAACCAAAAAAGACACAAATACGTCTCTTGGTGAAAACTGAAAGGCACCATTAGACCATAAAAAAGTAAAAATAAAGGACGTATCTAAGGGTGAAAACCTCTCTAAGGCGCCTAAGGATGGAAGATTGGACACATTCCCATTAAAGGAAAAATTAGCATTACTTGTGGAAATGACAGAAGAGATTAATCTGGGAACTCCTAACAACCCCAAAATCATACACTTTGTGGCCTCATTATCACCAGAAGAGAAGGATGAATTTATTAGATTTTTCTAGAGAGACATATCAACTTTGTTTGGTCTTACGCAAATATTCTCGCATTAGATCCTGAACTAGTCCTTCATCACTTACCACTAAAACCAAGAATGAAACCAGTAAAGCAAAAGTTGAGGAAAATGCATCCTCAAGTGGCTCTCCTTGTCAAAGCTAAATTAAAGAAACTATTGGATGTCAGCTTCATAAGACCCATTGATTATGTAGAGTGGATATCTAATCTAGTACCAATAAGAAAACACTCTGGGGGCATCTAGATATGCAATGATTTTTGTGATCTTAACAAGGCATGTCCCAAGGCTAATTTTCCTCTACCAAACATAGATATCATTGGAGACATGACAACTAGGTATGAGATTTTATCACTAATGGATGGCTTTTCTGGCTATAATCAAATAAGAATCGCCCCTGAAGATCAACACAAGACAACTTTCACATGTCCTTGGGGAACATACTGCTGGAATGTCATGCCATTTGGTCTTTAAAATGTTGGGGCAACATATCAAAGAGCAATGACTACCATCTTCCATGATTTCATGGACATCCTCATGGAAGACTATGTTGATGACTTACTTTGCAAATCTTATAAAAGGAAAGAACACTTGGGCATCCTAGATCAGATATTCACCAGAATGGAAAGCTATAAGCTTCGTCTAAATCCAAAAAAGTGTGTATTTGGAGTTGTCTCTAGAAAGCTCCTAGGCTACATTGTTTCTCAACGAGGCATTGAAGTGGATCCTGAGAAAGTAAAAGCAATACTTGACATGCCTCCTCCAACAAATCTAAAAAAACTAAGAGGGCTACAAGGAAGATTGTAGTCTATCGACAGATTCATTGCACAATTGGCCTATAAGTGTCACTCCTTTCAACACCTCTTATGTAAAGGAGTATCCTTTCAATGGAATAAGCAGTGCCAAGAATCTTTCCAACAACTCAAGGATTATCTTCTACATGCACTAGTTTTAATGGCTCCTATTCCAAGCAAACCATTTATCTTATATATATCTGCTACAGATACAACATTAGGGGCTCTCCTAGCACAAAATGATGAACAAGGAAGAGAGCAAGCCATATATTACATAAGTAGAACACTTGTGGGCTCTGAACTAAATTATTCACTAATTGAACGAGCATGCCTTGCTGTTGTCTTTGCAACCCAAAAGCTTAGACATTACATGCTCCATCATAAAACAATGCTCATCTCTAAGATTGACCCACTAAAATATCTCCTTAGTAGGGCTGCTCTCATAGGACGCTTAGCCAAATGGGTCATGGTCCTTAGTGAATTTGACATAGAATATGTAGACAGAAAAGAAATCAAAGGGAAAGTGATAGCAAATCAATTAAGAGAAGCACCTATGTCAGATGATCATCCCATGTTAATAGACTTTCCAGATGAAGCCATATTTCACATGGATGTAGCTAACAAATGGAAGCTTTATTTTGATGGATCACATACACGAAATGGTTCAGGAGCTAGCATTATGTTTATCACTCCTCAAGGAGACATAATCCACAAGTCATATAGGATTGCATTTCACTATACAAACAACATAGAAAAATATGAGACACTGATCACAGGGCTCAAGATAGCTATCCAATGGAATGTTCAACATTTACAAGTCTTTGGGGATTCCTAGTTGGTCATCCACCAAGTCATGATGACTATGAAACCAAAAATGATAAACTAATGCCCTACAAGTAGATGGTAGGCTTCCTTAAGTCTAAATTTGTTACTATATCTTTTCATCAGCTACCAAGAATACACAACAAGCAAGCTGATGCTATGGATACCATCACTTCTATGATTGATATGCCTCAAAATGTGGAATGTTGTGAATTCCTTGTTGAGCAACTTTTGATTCCAACATTTGAGCTCTCCCAATCTGAGTTTGTGTGTGAACTTGTTGGTCCCAACTCTCCTTGGTATCAAGACATTTATGATTACCTACATGCCCAAATCCTACCACTCAACTTATCCAAAAATGACCGACGAGCCTTTATCCATCAAGCCGCTAGATATGTCATCATCGGTGACACCCTTTACAAAAGATCTTTTGACCAAACCCTTCTCAGATGTCTTGACTTGCAAGAAGCTAAAAATGCCTTGCATGAGGTTCACGAAGGTATATGTGGAGGCCATTTCAATGGTCTAAGTCTAGCCAAGAAGCTTGTCAGAGCTGGGTATTATTGGCCCACCATGGAATAGGATGCCCATTTCTTTTCCAAAACATGCCATAAGTGTCAAATACATAGCAATCTAATCCATGCACCAACACAAGAATTGCAACCAGTCATATCACCATGGCCCTTTTCACAATGGGCATTTGATCTCATCGGAGCTCTTTCTCCTCTGTCCTCTCATGGTCACAATTTCATTATCATGGCAACAAAATATTTTACCAAGTGGGTTGAAGCTATCCCCTTGACCTTCACCACCGGCAAGTAGATCTCCAAGTTTATTCTAAACTATATCATATGTCAGTATGGAGTCCCCTTGGCTATTATTAGTGACCATGGTACTCCATTTCAAAAAAAAGATGTAGACAAGCTTTGTGAGAAGTACAACATATACCATGGATATTCTAGTATTTACCATCCACAAGGAAATGGCCAAGTAGAAGCATCTAACAAAATCATCATTAAAATTCTCCAAAAGACTGTCAATGATTTGGGCCAAGACTGGCACCTCCAGCTAAATCCAGCTCTTTGGGCATATCGAACAAGTGTTCGTGCTCCTACTGGTGCAACACCATACTCTCTTGTCTATGGCATTGAGGCCATACTTCCCATTGAAGTTGAAATTCCATCATTAAGAGTATCCCTACAAGATATTGTTGATGATGAAAACTACCAAATATCTAGGCTTCATGAGCTAGAAATTCTTGATGAATGAAGACAAGCTACCTTGACACACTTGCAAACTTACCAAAATTGACTCAAACAAAGCTATAACAAGAAAGTTTGAGGTCATCATGTTGAGGTAGGTGATCTAGTCCTAAAGATGAATTACAAGACACAACAACACAGAGAAAAACAAGGCAAATTTGAGCCAAATTGGGAAGGACCTTATATAGTTACTGCATCTTTTGGATCTGGAGTATATCAACTTACAACTCCAGAGGGTGAACCATTGCCCATGTCCATCAATAGCATGCATCTTCGCAAATACTACACTTGATTCTATCTAAAAGTCCTGAAAAAATACCAAAAAAAAATTGAAAAATGTCAAAAAAAAAGGACGCCTTGATGAAAACTTGGAAAACAAGCATCTTGGCACGAAAATTTCAGTCAAGAGAAAAATTTTGTCCAAAAGTGAAAACCTGGCAAACAGATGCTTTGGGCAAGTACCATGGTGAAAACCTGGTAAACAGGTGCCATGTGTAATCAGTTATTGCTCCTCCATCTATCAGGATTCCATCTAGTCTTTTCCCCTTCTATCATTCCTTGATCATACCCTTCATATTGCAAGACATCCTTGGTTCCTTATCATGGCTCACGAACTATTTAATGTCCTTCGTTACCTTGCTTATGTATCACCTGTCTACATACACACTTTGTCATTGGCCTCTGTACATAATTTGCATCTTGTCTGGGGGCATATTACCTACATGGTGCATAAGTTTGAATTTGAACTAGAGGCATACTTCTAAGTGCTTTTTATCCATTGGATCTATCATATAACGGATTGGAGCTAACACTTGTATATGCTTATACAATCCTAAAAAAATCCCTAAAAATCATAAAATGTCCTGCAAAAATCCCTAAAAATCATAAAATATCTTGAGAAAATCACTAAAAATCACATAATATCCTGAAAAAATCCTAAGAATTCAAATACGATCCTAGAAAAATCCCTAAAAGTCATAAAATGTCCTAAAAAACCTAAAAAATGTAAAATGACCTAAAGAAATTAGTTACACAAAAAAATCAAATATCTCCACAAAACCCTAAAAATCACAAAACTCATCAAAAATTTGAAATAAACTTTGCACATTTTCACTATGAATAACCACCCCTTTTGCATTAACACTTGCACTTTGCAAACTGAAAATCAAAGCGCTATGCTTCAATGCCAATCACAATATCTGTACAACATGAACCAACAATCAATCCAACTAGTCACTATGAAATTATCAACTGAATCCACAACCATAACTATCAAATTATCAACATTTTAAACACTATCCAGACACCTAAAACATTAACAAGAATGTAATAATGGACAAGAATAGCTGTTGGCTCATGCTGTTTAGTGAGTGATTTATTTTTTGCTTTATTTTTCATTGATCATGTCCCTATGCTACTCAATGATATAAATTGATCTATGAGAGTGGCTAGGATGGTTCATGGTCATCTTTTTCTATTTTTGCTTGTTATAATTTACCTTTGAGAGTTTGGGGCATGTATATATGCCTTAGGAAGGACAAGGTCATTTTTCTCTACATCATGCTTGTTTACGCAAAATGCTTGCATTTGCGCTCTAGCCCTTTATGCCATTATGCATTGCATTCTGTTTGTCATATCAAAATAAAGCTCCATTTGACATATAGTGCACTTTCTACAAGAAAAAGTCTTCCCATCATACTAACAATTCTTCACCTCATTTCCTTGATCTTCTACATCTTCTTCATCTGCTACCTTGGTCTCGTACTCTGATACACCAAAAACATTGTCATCCTGCATTCCTACATATGTTAGAATGATCCAAAGCAATAAATATGAAATTCACATTTCATTTGCATCCATGTTACATTTTATTTGCATTCATATCATTTTAGATTTCATTTGCATTTATTTACATCCTTTCCATATCGGTCAAATTACATTAAGCATTCATTCATGAGAAAAACATGTGGCAAAAAAAAAAAAGATGGCATTTCCTACACCTAACATACAATAAATCAACACATGTTGTCATCATATATAAGTCCACACAAAAAAGCATAAATGCATTCATATAAAACATCTAAAGAATATGCATAACATAACATATAGGCATCATAGCATAATTCATCATCTAGTCCATAACATATAGTCATCATAACATAAGTACATCCCATAAATGTTGCACAAAAGTATTAAAGTATCTGACCATGGTTTGCATCAACACTAACTACCTATAGGTGTGAACTATGAAAGAGCATAATAAAAGCTTAAAAGTAACATAGAGAGGCCCCTCTATATGTGAGTCTGTCAGTGTCATCCTATGCTATCACTGGCCTCATGGTCTCTGTTTGGTCTCGAGGATGATCCCTCTGCTCTTTGTGTTGGCCTCATAGGCCCCATCACCCCCGCACTACTCTGTGTCCTCTGTGTCCTATGGGAATGAGACCTCGATGCATGGAAACTCTCTACTCTCTACCCTGGTGGCACCACCCTCTCATACTGATCTTGCCATTACTGTGCCTCCATGTGAGCCCTGCTCATCATCGTTGCTAGATCTTAGAAGTTTGAATCCCTAATGCTATTGATGAACTCTTAAGACTCCTATGCCACCATCTCTGCCCTGTGCATAGCTGCCTTTTTCTCAGCCCTAGCCTGATCTCTCTTAGCCATCACCTGATCTCTCTCTACTATAACCGCATCTCTCTCTCCTACAACCTGACCCAACTGAATCTATAGCCCTCTGATCACCTCTAAGAAATCTAAATGACTAGGCCCTGCCTCTACTGGTACTAATGCTCTCTCAGTGTCATCCACAGG
The DNA here is from genome assembly GCA_028749045.1 of Cupressus sempervirens. Classification (NCBI taxonomy): domain Eukaryota; kingdom Viridiplantae; phylum Streptophyta; class Pinopsida; order Cupressales; family Cupressaceae; genus Cupressus; species Cupressus sempervirens. The sequence goes on along the minus strand of CM053793.1, from coordinate 342,807,727 downwards.
ATCTCCCTCCTCATCACCAGCTCCCTCATTCTCTCCTACAGTAGCCTCCTCATCATCGCCCTCATCCTCACCCTCATCATCCGGCACATCATCCTCGTCACCCTCATCCTCACCCTCATCATCCCCCACATCATCCTCGTCACCCTCATCATCACCCTCCCCATCACCCCTCTCATCATCCTTAGTGTCATCTCTATCCTCATCATCATCATCATCAAATCCCTCCTCATCCTCTCCCCCATCCTGCTCCTCCTCATCATCCTCCTCATCCTGTGGCCTCCCTCAGGGTACTAGTACTGCTAGATCTGTCAACAATCTTGATCGATGTTGTGCAAACCACCTATCATATGCTACTATTGTACCTACATCCACTATATCTACTGCTACCCCCCATAGCCTCGACTATAACTCTGCTAACTATGCATATGCTACCTGTGTCCTCATAGGCGGTCCCCACTCTTGCACCTCTACTCTAGATCGAGCAAACAATGCTAACCCTATAGGTACATCTTATGTCTCCCCAAACTATCTCTGCACCCACTCTGGTAGGTACATCTAAATAACCAGGTGACCAATCACTGTGTGCCCTATGAGGTAGCACTCCTGCTTGCAGTATGTTAAGTGGATATCATCATCATCCCATCTAGGGCAAGCTCTATATGGTCTCCATATTAACTGATTCATCATGTCTATCTAATGGAAAAAATACCTCACATATCCCAATGGTCCTTGGGCTAGGACACCTCTATAACTGTAAGCATATGGCATATCATCCACCAACACTCGATCTACTAGAGACCTAAATACTGCAATATGCTCATATGCCCAAATCTATAATAATGTGCCACTAGTGCTGAAGGATAGTCCCCCTTCATATGCTACCTGATGCAGATAATAATATAACATCCCCAACATGCATGGGCCCCAATAAAACATCATGCCCTCCATAATCATCTGCTCTAGTACCAACCCCATCCAATTGGAAATCCATGTCCCTGTCTATCAGGTATCAACAATGCACCAACCACCCAATAGATCACAACTATCAGTTGCTCATGGCATGCCACTAATAAGTCCCATCTAATCTCATAATCTTGGATCCCTAGCTCTACATCTCTGCACCCAAATAGTCAATGTAGAGTTGCTCGCCTTGTAGTCAGGTCATACACTACTAGCTCTCCATGGATCAGAATCCTAAGGATACACCATACATCCTCTAATGTCATAGTCACCTCCCCAGTCGGTAGGTGGAATGAACTAGTCTTTGAATGCCACCCCTTCATCAAAGCTGTCAGCAAAGCCCTATTCCCCCTCACCTCTAGCATGAATGTCACATGATATAATCCCAACCCAGCTAATATCTCTCACTCACCAGGTGTTGTCTAATGATGTAGTGCAAGGCTCTATGGCTTATGTCCCCATACTCATAACAAGGGTAGCTCCTCCTACATTATCACATAGCCTATGTCAACCTTCTATAGTTTGCATCTAGTTTACCCTACTTTTGACCCAAGTTTAATTGAGTTTGACTCTAGTTTGACTAAGTTTTACTTTTTGAAGATTTTTGACTAATTTGACTTATATTTTGAGCTCTTCCTAGGGTTTTGAACATGTATTCAAAATTTTGAGTCATTTCGAGTCTGTTTGCACCCTTTCGGGCCCTTTTCATGATTCCCTATTGGCATTTATCTTAGTTTGACCCACATTTTCCCTATGTTTGACCAAATTCTCAACATGTTGACCACCTTGACTACATTTTATCATGTTTCTAACATCCCCCTAGGGTTATTCTAACCCGTACCAAGTTTCAGGTCGATCCAAGACCATTCGAACCTTGATCGGAGCCCCAGAACATCCTAGGGCACAGTTGGGATTCCCAACTGCATCACTAATGCACTTGGTCATACCAACCATGTCACTGATGCACTTGGGAATGCCAACTGCATCATTGATGCACTTGGGAATGCCAATTGCATCATTGATACACTTGGATGCATTTTGGGCGCAATTGGGGGTATTTGGAAGCCCTAACTGGCCCTGGGACCCCTAGTTGACCCTATTTGACCCTGTTTCCCCCCGATAGACTCCTAGGTGCCTAAAAAGTAGTAAAAAAGCATCAAAATATAGAAAAAAGCATGAAAAAAAGTAAAAAGTACAAAGACGACCTCGATCTACTCACCGGAGGGCCAGCATCTACTTGCCATTGGAAGGTCTGCACCCATTCACCACAATGTTGCTCCCCAGGTAGTTGATCCATCCTCCTTGCTCTAGAGCTCCTTTTCTTCCAAATGAGAGAGTGAAAATGACCTTCAAACTCCTCTCAAAGCCCTTTTATAGCTTGCTACTACCTAGATGGTTGTGCCAAAGACCCTCTCTGTGTTGGTCGCGTGCCTATTTACACTCCGGAGGCCATAACTTTGCGTTTTAACTTCAATTTTTTATCCGTCAGTTCCTATGGCTTTGTTTTCCCATTAAATGTTGGTCAATTTCTTGAGGGGGCATAAATATATACCGCATCACTGGGGCATGCTTTTATTGCTTTTTCATTAGCATTCTTTGACGCAATGGTCTAAATCACATTGTATCAAAGAGGGGCAAAATGTAGACGCTCAAAAATGGTTCACATCTATGACCTCATCACTTCTTCATACTAATTTGTCCCATTTTCTCATTCTACTAACTTTTATCTTTTGGCCAAATTGACCATATTTTGTCATTTGTATCCCCTTTCGTATCAATTTCATATCAACTTAGAATCATATCAAATCAACTCAGAATCATATCAAATCAACTCGGAATCACCCCAAATCAACTCAAAATCACTCAAAATCAGTCCTAATCAACCCAAAACATATCAAACTTTATCCACTCCTAGGCATTGTTGTGGCTTTCGGTGCCTTGGAAACCTATCAACTTATCAATCTTGTTAATATGACCATAGTACTATCATGGCTCTCAGTGCTAGGTCAAAATATCATTCATGTCATTCAATCTTTGATGTTGTTGAGACTTTCAATGTCATATCATGGCATCATCAACCATTTTAATAATATTGACAATGTCTGTCAGTGTTATTATGATCGAACCTTATCAATCAATTTTAATCCTATAGCATTTAAAATTTCGGTTAAATGTTACATATCAATTTATTCATGTCATGTGTCCTTGGCATGTTATCAATTTTGATCTATCAATTAATTTGACCATGGTTTTGGTCTACCTTTTCATCATCTTATTTGATATCCATCATCGTCACATTTTCATCAAAGGATACGGTCACATTCATTTAATCAATTTGACCAATCATCTGCCAATTTTCTCTATAGGATTAAATAACCCATAATTTAATCCTATTCTTTCTAATTATTCTTCCCAATTATCATCCTCAATTAATTAATTGATTCATTATCTGCAAACCATGGAAATTCTTAATTTCCTAAGTCCCATTTTTCATCATTAAACCCATTTTCTACTAATTCTTATTTTGTGGAATAAAAGGATTTTTAATTCAAATATTCCATAAAATATTGCATCATCATGACACTTGGCTGAAATTTGTCATAATCAAATATTATTACCTCTTACACATGTCCCTATTTGGTTTATTCATCATAGATTCTTGGCATTAAGTGGGTTGAGGAATTTTATGACGCATCATAGATTCTCTTCCAAATTTGATTCTCATGTGTCATAGAATCTTACTTTTGGCATATTCTATCATATGCGTCATAGGAATCTCTTGCCACATCACATGTCTGTGGGTGACAAATCCAATGCTCTCACCCTACATGAAAATTATAAAATGGACACCCTTCCTCTCATTTTGGATCCGAATGCTTAAGTTTTTAAAGTCCAAATATTTGAATCTTTGAGTCTCTACTTATTTGCATGTTGCATTCTCTCTCTCACATAAAATCACACTTCAACTATTCTCATGGCATTATCCACATCATAGGCTTTAGCTTCAACCTTGTGTGCACTATAGGTGAATTGGAGCTACAATCATTTGGAGAAGAAAGAAGAACATGTGAGCTACAAATGAAAAAGGGGGTTTCTATTGCTTTCTCTATTAGTTTGGCTTTCATGGTAGACTAGTGGGTGCTAATATATGATTATTGAGTTTTGTGATTTGCTCATAGTGCATTATGCATTTTAACCCATTTTTCTAGTCCTACAAGAACATTTAATTTTTTTTCCCTTATCTTCCATTTTGAGTCAACTCTGCTTGACCGAGTTGCCACATGTCATACTCACTGTGTGTACATGATTGGCACATTGCTACTTTCTCATCATTCCCTACCAAATGGGTGCCACATCATACTCACTATGTCATTATACTTACCTAGTGAGCAACTTCATTTAGTTACATATGAATTCCACATGATCATCCATGTGTCACGATCTCAACACTCAAATTCCACATTAGCATCTCGTCATCCTATCGGATGCCACTTGGTGCTACCCAATTTGTCAACTACATTAGAAGTAAAATCCACATTGCATTTGACTTTCACCAAATTTTAGAGGTTTTCTAGTGACTTGCTATGTTGCTTGCTAGAAAACCATGGATTTTTTGGCTAGCAAGGTAGCGAGTTGCCAGATTTTTTGACTTTTAGGCAATGACATTAATGATCTTACTTGTTTATGGGTTCAAAACTTAACCTTCCCTCCATGTTTCTTGGATGAGTGGGGCCCTTGCACTAGCCGCAGCCTTTCCAAAAGGCTCTTCTCTTAATACACAACCCATTATGCACAAGATAGTATTTAAAGACTTAAAAAGTATTGCCCATGGTGAATGTGGGATAAAAGTTTTGCTGAAACCTTCTCTCTCTTGCATGGACTACCCCTGCAATGACTATGACTTCTCCAATGTTGGCTACTTTGGATATGTGCTTCTTCCTATTAATGACATGATCTGCTACTTTCTTCAATATACATCAGCTTCTCTAACATAGAATGTCTCCTTTATGTTTGTTGTTGGGCTCTTCTTTATTGGCACCCTATGTTGATACTCTGCTAGGCGTGGACCCTTCTCTACAAGTGTTGACTACCCCATGGATTTCATGCCCCTGTCATGGGCCTCCTTTTATTCATACATCTGCAACTTTTACATATCCTATGGAGATCCCTATTTCTATGTTGCATGCTATGGGTTCCTATTTAATTTGAATGTTCTTCCTCATATGGCATGAGCTTATGAGCTGTAGACACCTCCTTTTCCTTCTTGAACTGGCTTCTACCTTGAGTGGCTTCTTACCTTATATGCATGGGATGTGGCTTCCCTTTTATGCGTGGCAACTTTCTAGTTGCTTCCAATGTCTAATATAAAACCCTTCTAGAAACAAATCCAGTCGACCAATTTCTTGGTCGGGTCTCAAATAAGGTATACCCATTTTTACAATGGCATTCACTCGCTCAGAGTACAAAAGATATAGATAATATGCAATCAGTGCTCCAAAATCCTTGCCCTCAACAATTTTTTTTTCAATACCTAATGCATCAAGAAGGCTGGCCATGTCCTCCATAAGATCTACATAGTTGCCTTTCTCTATGCAGGTTGTGGCTTGTTCTTCAAGTCCCCTTTTAATGGGCAGCTTCCTTTGCTGATGCTAGAGCCATGTCTTGTTTTCACCTTAACAAAGAAAGCATCATCTTACAATGTACCTATCACCTTCCTTCTAGCATGGATTTTTTATCTATTGCTATGGTTCTTGCAATTTTGTGCTTTTTTTACAATAGCCAGCTTCAAACTTGGTGTGATCTTCTTTTCATGGGGATTCCATCTCAACACATTAGCTTTCCTTTTGATTTGTTGCTACATGTTTTGCCTTTATCATGGTCATGTAAGAAATGGAAAATCACAACCACTTTTTAAAACTACCTTCCTCGCACCAAGGTACCTATCACCCAACTGGTCCTTCAATACTTGAGGTATTGTACAATAATCATTTGTATCCATGATTGTGATTGCAAAGTATAGAAGTAGTAATTTTCCAATAGAAACAATCATTGTGTTTAATATCAAATGAGATGCCAACTCTTCCCTTGATAGGGTCTAAAGTTGATTAACTAAAAAGTCCATAGAATCTCCAATAAATGGTTCATAAGGTCTAGAGTGAATTCGTATTAGAATGTACCACTTCAGCATAAATCAAGGAGTCCACCAAACCAACGAAGGCCAAAGCATTGCATCTCCAAAACAATGAGTTTCCAAAAAAGAATTTGAAAGCAATATAGATTTTACTCATCTTGGATGATATTGAACCAAGTTGTGTAAGAAAACCCCCAAGTGATGTGCCATAAAGATGTACATGGTGAACATCAATATCGTCTATGAACTTTTTAAATGAATCAACCCATTCTTGATGGCTCCATATAGGCAGTGCATCAGTAGCAATTACTTGATAACCCTTCATTGATAAAGACAATATCTGCTTGTAAAATAAATTAGTAGTTCCTACTATGCTTGAAAGAAAAATAAGAGGTGGCATCTCCTTGGGACCATAATCATAGTATAGCCACTATTTCATCCCAATCAATGGTGGTGCTTAGCCAGGTTTGACTGTGATAAACCCATATAAATTTGAAGATCTGCATTAGCTCATTCACTTGGGTCTTTAATTGCTAAGGCAACCATTATTATCCACTAATATAGGAACCTAATCTAGATTGCATGACCATCCTTATGGACCTTTGATTACAAAAGATCCTTTTTCATATACAAGAATGAAATAATATCCATTTGGTGCACATTGTGTCCATTCCTTCACCAGACCATCCAAGTTATGTAAGAGTAGTCAAGCTTCAGATCAGTCAGTTTTCTCAAATTGATCAATGTTGAGCTTTCTTCGAAAAAACCTTTGTAGCCATGGAATCTACTAAAGATCCTACTATGAGGAAGATGAGTGATAGAAGAAGCACTTGCACTTCCATTTCATAGGCCTTCATAAAACCCTCATTTAAACCTTATCAATCTAATGGAATTATTCGGGCCCCAAAGTGGGTTCGACTAATTTTTGTTTTGTTTTGAACAACTAACTTTACAAAGTAACCTATTGATCAATCTGATACTAATTAAATTCAAATTTGGGCATTGATTGATCATTTAAAACTCATTTCACCATTAATCTACAAACTGTCATTTTGATGCCAAGAGGTCCTTTGACTAGCCTTAAAAATTGATCCAAACACTTGACCAAGCTCTAAAAATTGGGGCACTAATTCTCTATTCTATAAAATTCTACCCTATTGAATCTCATCTCATGATGAATTTGAGATCAAAAGACATTGACAATCAAAGATGGCCTCTCAGAACTGCCTGCAAGAAAACATGTCAGAAAGCAATAAACTAGGTTCAGATTTGGCTTTGAAAACTAGGTTGATGGACACTTGGGGGCAGGAAAATGGGGCATTGGTTGACTATCACAAGGAGAGTATGGATCTAAAATTTAGGCTCATGAAGAATAAATGGGTGCAAATGGGGAGTGGTCAAAGTGGGCTACTCAAAATATGTAAACTAGAAACACTGACAGAAAACATTTTTTGCAAATGAAATTGACCTGGAAAAGTGTGCAAATGGATTCATCATGACTTGCAAACTGGCATACTTAAATTATTTTCAGAGGGCAATTTAGTGTTATAATCCATTTGATCTCACCAATCAAGTATCTCAAGTTATAATGTCTCAAATAGGGGTACCAAACAATTTGCATTTCTTGACACCAGTAAAAGGTTAGAAATTACGGTTGGAATCATGTTTGAAAACTAATCAAATGGATTTTTCATAAGCTAAAACTTGAAATATGACAAGCCTCTGACCTCTACAATGTAAGGAAAAAGTAATGTTAACATTTTGGTCAACAAGTTCAAAATTATAACACATCAAACAGGGCTTCCCAGAATTTGAACATTTCATATTAGCATGACATTGATAACTGACCAACTTTGAGGGATTCAAAACCTAGGAAAATGGGCTCAAAATGACTTGAAATATGAAAAATAGGCTATTAGGTATGGAAACTAGATACTCCCAAAGTGTTGAATCATGAAACATTTGTGGGTGCAAGATATTCACTTGCAAACATAGCCTCCTGTCACTATTTGACAGTTAGGTGAAAATGCAAATTTGATAATTACTAAAAATGGTACTTCACCAAATGACTCAAAATGACAATTTAGCTTCATAAAACACATAGATGCACTAAATTAAAGGTGTTAGAAACATTAAACACCTCATGGGGCTCAAAGGTGCAGCCAAGTACATATGCATTTATGGGCACCTACAGGGCTTAAATTTCTCAAAAATCTTAATATGCGACTCAAAATTAACCATGCAATTTTAGTCCCAACATAATATATGACAATACAACATGCTAAATTATTTAAAAAATAGGATATTGGGAGATAGAAAATAGATGTAGGAAATGATGACAAAAAAAATGAGATATAGGAAAATTTATGATGGTAGGGAAGGATAAACAAAACTCGATATAGAATAATGATCTATGATAAAGAATGAACTTTAAAACATAAGATATGCTGAATTTTAAGTAGATAATGGTGGAAAATGATTAAACAAAAAAATTTGAGTCAGGATGGTAAGAAATAGGATAGGTGAACATAGAGTTAAGATAGTGACTTTATGATAAAAAGCATATCACGATGGATGCTAAAGTCGTAGCCTAGGGCTTTAGAAGCTATAAGAGTAGGATAATGAAGATAGCTCAATTTTTTATTATAAAGAATTTGAATCAAAAGATTTTGATAATGGCAAGATCAGAAGTTTGAGAGAGATAGGTGATGTAAAGGAAGAAGGTACCATTGGTTATCATAGGAAAGGGAAGTAGAGTGATAGGGAAATAGATGTGGGCTATAGGTGAAAGGTACAACATATCACTAATTGGTCATGACCTTGGTCAGAGGTAGAAACAATATGCACAACTATAAATAGGACATGTGTAGAAGACTCAAGTGGATGGGATTGAGTAGGAGATCGAGATGCTAAGGAAAGGTTAGGTCATGGGGGCTAAGAGTTATAAGGGAGCATGGGAGGAGAGGATAGGAGGCTAGGAAAATGTATAGGAGGGGGTGAGTACATATGTGTATAGGGATGATGGGATCATGTAATTCTTCATATGGGAGAAAATGGTGAGAGGAAGGGGATATATGAGAAGCTTGAGAGTGGAGTACTTCACGAAGAAGTACCACCATGTAGTGTGAGAACTTTATTTGATATAGGAATATAATGGATCTACCAAGGTTACTAAGAATGTCAAGGCCTTTTCCCCAATATTGCATAGGACTGACTCACACAAGCACGCAAGGATTGCCCCAACATCACACATGAGTCCTAGAGAAATCAATGTGGAAATGATTTTGGATGATCCACAAGAAAATGACATTGCCCAACTACATCATGTGATCATAAATGAAAACATGTTTGGAATATGCAAGGGTGATATCTAGCTGACTCAAAAGTAGAAAAAGATTGTGGTTGACACCATGTGTTTGAGTTACCCCAGTCAAAGTGCACCATGATATGGAAGACCATGGTGACCATGAGGAGGGAACAACTAAAATCACCTGGAAATGACCAATCAAAATATACAAGAGAAAAAAAAAGATCAGAAGAAAGAAAAAAAGTGCAAAAAAGTAACCTTTTGCCAAAGAGATCAGGATAATTGGATACTGATGGGCTGAAAATAAGAATGAAAACATTCAGAAAGGACTTAGTGATAGTACATTTTAGGATAATGATAAAATGGGTAATGATTGTTTCCTATAGATGATGGGCTAGTGACACAGGGTGTCAAGATAAGGGTCAAAAAAATGTACAAGCATGGCTATACAATGGATGGGGACTCAAGAAAATACGATAGAATACAATAGTGGGTATGTGTACGAAGGGGGAAAGCTCAAGATGAGGAGATAACACTATTGTAATACATTCATTGTTACATGGGTATGATACACTAAGGACTAGCATTAGTACATGGATATGATACATATGGTACTATTGTCATTTCCAAGGATATGATACATACTCTATTACTATTGTTACAAGGATATGATACATAGAATTGATACAAAGGATAAATGACACCTCTTAGGATATATGTGGTGGAGTATAAGGATAAAATATTCTTGATATGATACATGTGGTAGAGTACAAGGATAAAATATACCTAATGTGATACATGTGGTAGAGTACAAGGATAGGGTAGATATATGAACTATGGATATAATATAGGATCTAAGTGGGATGTTCCAAAGTGATGGAGACTAAAAGAAAATGCCATGAGTGAGTTTGGGAGTGTGAAAGTGAAACTATGAGGAAAACCTTGGAAAAAATGAGGAGATGGGGGATGAAGTGTGAGGGGGTATTTTGGGAGATGCATGTCATGGATAGATAATAAAAAGGCTAAGTATACTTGGCACCTAATTTCTAGGTTTTCACCAGGGTACCTATCGAAGCTGCTTGAATTATCAAGTTTTCACCATTGGATGTTTATTTTTCTTTACTATTTTTTTTTATTGTACTCCTTGAAGGGGTAGGATACACTAAAGATTTTTAGGCATAGAATTTATTTAGGTGAATGATAATGGTGAGATCATTCAAGACTTCACATTCAAGTGTGGATAGCTAATAGGCCCCTGAGCCAAAAGATGTTGTGACCATATAAGGACCAAGCCACATGGGCTCAAATTTTCCTTTCTTTTCTCGGTTAGCTTGAACCTTCATATTTTATTTGAGGACCATCTCTCCTCCTTGAAAGTGGTGCGGATGGACCTTCCTATTGAAATTGCACTTGAGGTGATTCTAGTAGACCATGAGGTGGTCATAGGCCTATTGTCTTTTTCCATCAAGTAAATCAAGTTGGATAAATTAAGCCACTCTGTAATCTTCATCTGATATCAAGTCTTATAAAGAAATGCAAAGATATGGGAGTTCAACCTAAATAAATAATACTACTTTAGCACCATAAACTAGGGAGTATGGGGTTGTGTCGATGGATGTATTGAATGAGGTGTGGCAGGCCCATAGGGTGGGGTTGATTTGTAAATGCCAATCACGACTAAAATCATTGACAACTTTATTTAGGATTTTGAGGAGGGTTTTATTAGTTTCCTCTAATTGACCATTACCTCATGGGAATTATGGTCTAATAAAATGGTGATGGATATGAAGGGAAGTGCATAATTCTTCCATATTGGATTTTTGAAATTACCTCCATGGTCAATAAAAATGGTAATCGAGATGCCAAAGCGACATATGTTATGATAAAGAATAAACTTGGACACTTGAACTCCTATGGCAGTGACAAGGGGGAGTGCTTCTACCTAGTTAGTGAAATAATTAGTGGTATTGATTATCCACTTGTGTCCTTCTAAAGAGAGAGGTGTGATAACACCAACAAGGTCAAACCCCCAATAGGAAAATGGCCATGGTGGTGCAATAGGTTATACATCTTGAGCCGGGGCTTGAGCTGGGGCTCAGATTAGATTAGCATGTTGTTGATAAGGTAAACATCATTTCACAAATTCATAGGCTTCGTGCTCTAGAGTAGACTAGTAATACCCAACTCAAAGGATTTTTTTAGCTAGAACTATCCTACTTGTGTGAGCACCAAAAATTTTGATGTGTACCTCCTTGAGAGTCATTGTAGCCTTACTTTGGTCTAGATGTTGAGAGAGAGTATCATGATAAATGTGATGATATAGGGTTTGGGTGATGATAGAATAACAAGAAGCTCTACAAATAAGGTTCTAGTGTTGGGTTCATGTGAGATGGGGAGATATGATACCATTTAGTAAGTAAGCATGAATTTCATGGTACCATGGGGATTAGGGACCAACAAAGATGCATACTTACATTGACTTATCATTCTCATATGCAGGCTCATGTAGCTTCTCAACCAAGAATTCATACTATGTAGCCTCATCCAGTATTTCAAAAAGGGAACCAATAGTGGCCATGTCATCTGCTACCTTGTTTTGTAGTCTAGGTATTTGTATGAACTAAATTTGAGTAAAATGTTCCTTCAATTGATCAACCAACTCTTTGTAAGGTAGTATCTTGTCATCCTTGGTCTAATACTTATTTAAAGCTTGTTTGATAATAAGTTGTGAATCTTCATAGACCTATAGCTCTATGATATTCCATTCAATGGCTATTTTGAGCCCTGCAACAAGGGCCTCATACTCTAAGATATTGTTGGTACACTGAAACTATAGTTTGAAGGATTTAAGAATGTAATTTCCTTGAGGTGTGATCAAGAGTATGCTAGTTCTAGAGCCATGGGATGTGTAAAATCCTTCAAAGTATAACTTCAAAGATGGTTGTTCTTCTATTAAATAGAGGTGTTCATCTGGGAATTCCATAATGAGAGGGTGGTTTGCAACCAAGGGTACATATACCAAGTGATGTATGATAATGTATCCTTTCATGGCCTTTCCTTCAATATATTGGATGTCAAAATTACTGAGAAGCATGACCCATTTAGCCAAGCACACTATGCGTACTATGCATGATAACATATACTTTAATGGACCAATTTTGGATATTAGTTGCACAGTGTAGCTCAACATATAATGATGTAACTTTTGAGTGGCAAATACCACAGCTAAGAAAGCCTATTCCATTGGGGTGTAATTGAGCTCATATTTAACTAAGGTATGACTAGTGTACTAAATAGCCCTTTCCTTTCTTGTATCATCAAGTTGTGCTAAAAGAGCACCCAGTTCCATGGGAGTTGTTGTATTGTATAATAAGAGCATATGATCTATAACTGGAGGAACCAAAATAGGTGGATTAGCCAAGTATTTATTGATGAGCTCAAAATTGTGTTGGAAAATGTGGTCCCACCTAAAGTTCTAATCCTTTTTGAGTAAATGTGTGAATGGTTGACACTTGTCAGCAAGTTGTGAGATAAATTTCCTGACTAATTGCAACTTTTTTTGAAGAGAACAAAGTTACTTGAGTGTTTTAGGAGGGGCCATATCCATGATGGCCTTAACCTTCTTAGGATCAATCTCAATACCATTCCATGATACAATGAATCTGAGGAGTTTTCTTGAGGTAATGTCAAAGACACATTTCTTAGGATTGAGCATGAGATGACATTTAGCCAATCGATCGAACACTTCCTCAAGATAAGATAAGTGATCAAGGGCATTAAGAGACTTGATTAAAATATCATCTATGTAATACTCAATATTCTTATGGATTAGGTCATGGAAAATGACCATCATGGTGTGTTGATATGTTGCCTCAGCATTCTTTAACCCAAATGGCATCATGTTATAATAGAATGTCCCCTAAGGGGTGGTAAATGTTATGTTATGCTAGTCTTCCTTTGGTATTTGAATATGATTTTATCTGGAGAAACCATTCATGAGTGATAAGAGCTCATGGCCTACAGTGAGATCAACAATCATGTTTATGTTTGGTAATGGGAAATCATCCTTAAGACAAGCTTTATTAAGATCTCTAAATTCTATGCAAATTTTGATATCACTAAAACGTTTTGCGATAGGTACCATGTTGGAGATCCATTCTAAATAGTCAATTGGGTGAATGATCTTTCCCTCTAGCAATTTTTCTATGTTCGCTTTAACCAAAAAAGAAATTTTGGGGTCCATCTTATAAAACTTTCTCTTGACAAGTTTGGCCTTTGGATCCATGAGAAAATGGTGTACTACTAACTTGGGGTCATGGAGGACTTCAATGAGAAGATTTTCCTACTCAAGTGGTAGAGATGCCATGATATATGTGATCTGAGGTATCTTGGTCAGACTGATATTGACCGATCTAGTCTCCTCTGTCAAGACTAAAGACATGGGAAGCCTATGATCCTATGGTGAAGGATGAAATATCCATCCTTGGGTGATTCTAAGAGGGTTTCACCATTAGATACATCCTTTATTTTCATTTTATTTTTTTGAATCATCCAATGGTGTCGTAGAGGATTTTTCACTAGAGGATGGTTTTTTTTTTTGCTTTTTTTCTCTTTTGTGTCATTTTTCAACTTAATTTTGCGATTCAAGATTTCCTCCTCCCTAAAGTAGCCTATTGGATCTAGTTTGTAGACACATGCTACTAGTGGTGGTGGCTATTTATGTAGTGTTTTGCCCCCCATGAATTTTAGGAGCGTGTGCTCTATAGAGAATTCATCAACATGGACAATAGTTAATTGGTCCCAATCAATGAGTTCAGGGTGAGTGAGTGGTAGGTCTATGAGATTTAAGGATATTTGGCAGAGCATAGAGGCTCTTAGGATAATTTTATCAAGGAAAATATCATCATATTCTTTCTTTTCTACTTCCTCGAGAATGTCTTCGACCTCAACTAAACTATTTTGGATGGTTGTGAAATAGTGGTCTTCTGTTATAGTGCCCCTAGTCTCAGGGAGTCTATAGCCTAAGCCTTTCTTTTTCTTTTCTTGGTATGCTTCAATAGGATACCTAATGCCTAATTCTAGATGACCCAAACCACCTCCTTGATAATCCCATTGCTTAGTGGCATAGTGATGTGACCAGGAATATTTTTGTTTAAAGTGATCAAGAAATTCTTCACTTTTAGGAGGTGGCTCCTTATATATCCATGTCCTAATGTCTGGTGTAGTTTCCTCTCCATTGAGGATACCCTTGGTAATAAATGTGGTAGGGCCCAACTATCTAAGTTAAGAGGTGGCATCTAGCCTTGGCCTTTGATGTGATAGGCTTCCTTGAGTATGTGGATCAAGTGGTAGAGCATGGACAACAAAACCATCTATCAGATTATATTCACCACAACCTTGGTATTTGATCTTAACCATGGAAAGAGTGGAGTCTAAAATGTTATTTGGATCATGGTAGGTGCTAGAGGAACTAGTCATGGTGTAGCCAACTTCAATTCTAGGGTAATGGTTGGTGTATGAAGCTTCAAGATCTACATGGATGGTTACCTCAATGCCATTATGCAAAAATTTGATGCAATGATGGTATGTGGATGGGTCAACCTTCATGGCATGAATCCATGGGTGGCCAAGGAGGATGTTTTATGGAAGGTTAAGATCAACTACATGATAAACTATTTCTTAAGTGGTAGGGCCGACTCTGAGAGGGAGCAAGATGGTTCCTTCAGTGGTGTGCTCCAAGTTGTCATATGTTTTGATGGTAATTACCTCATTAATAATATCTACCTTAGTGTATCTTGCTTGTTTGATGAATTTTAAAGTGCATAGATTTAAATTCGATCCATTATCTATCATGACCTATTTGACTACAAAGTCAAAAATTGTGACAACTATGTGAAGTGGAAGGATTGATTAGGTTCAAATACTGGGATGTTAGAGGTCTTGAAGGACAAAGCATGTGATATGGAAATATGGCTGACCAAGTTGTGGAACTCGGTGGCATTTATGTCAGTGGTGACATGTGACTCATGCAGAGTACTATCAAGGATCTCTTGATAAAGTGGGCTTATTCATAAGAGATCTAGAATGAAAATTTGAACTAGCATGTTTCCAAGGTGTTCCAAGATATTATATTGTGGTCCTAATGAGGGTGATCTTGACGAAGGTTTTTTGGATGGATGCAATCTTGATGTTGTAGACACAAATGGGAAAACAATATTGAGTCAAGCTTGGTGAGTAGTAATGGCACATTGGGTATCTTTGATGTTTATAACATTGATAGATGGCTCAACTTGTGATATGGAGTTGATAAGGTTCCCATAGTCCAAGTATGCTGAGGTATAGTTTTGAGATTTCTCTCGGTTATCTGCCTATTTATTTTGAGCATTGTTTGGTTTGTTGGTAGGAGTGTTTGTAGGTGCTTTCCCTATGTTTGTGTTATGAGGAGGAAAATCATTTTGATGTATCATTAACCTTGCATTAGGTGAATCTTGTGCCTCCATTGTGATCTCTTTCTGGTTAATAAGGTCTTGGACATAATCCTTGAGTTGCATGCACTTGAGAGTGGTACGTCCTTTGACATGATGGAATTTGCAGAACTCATTATCCTTATACTAGGATGCTCTAGACTAATTGGGTTCCAAGGGTTGTGTCTATGGATATTGAACAAGGTTATCGTTGGCTAGTTTTTCAAATATTTCATCAAGGGGCTCCCCCAATAGGGTGTATATAAGTGGTTATCTCTAAACACATGGTCTAGGTCTAGCCAAAAGTGTGATGACATTAGTTTGATTTTGATGGGTGGGTACTTGTTGATTGTTCTACATAGGCAGTTGTTGATATAGAGGTGATTGTTGCTGATACGGCTATTATTGACAAAGTGTGGTGGGAATTTTGGCTATGGCCCCAATGATATGAACATGTTGGGTGGTTGTGACACCATCTGTCACTATGTTTTTTTATTTATTCCAATACTATGTTTTGTCATTGCTTGGGTCTCCATCTTGAATATTTTCTTTGTAAAGTTTGATGATACCATCCTTGATGAGCCCTTATTTGAGTCCCATCCCTTTTTCTTTAATGTCCTCATATGTTTGTAAATATTTCATAACCATGTGATGGGCAAGACTAGGATGTGCATTATTTATGAACATTTTGACAAGGTGACATTTGGGGATGTTACATGAGATCCTAGTTGTGAGGGTTTGCCAATGTTATAAGTATTATGCAAGGATTTCTCCTCCTTTTCACTTGGTATGAACTATGTCTACTACAGATAACTTAGTCTCAACAAGATTGGCATTTTTGAGCCACAAAGGCTTCAGAAAGATCAATGAAGGTTTTAATGGTACCCTTGGTTATACGATAGAACAACTCTAGGGCTGGTCTTCCAAAGCTTTTCAAAAAAAAGGTGTATTAGGAATACATCATTATAAGCTACTTCTTGGTAATGCATATAGAATTCCTAAACATGTGTGACTAGATCACTTTTCCCTATAAATTTATCAAACTTGGAGATCTCTAAGTCTTTAGGAAAGGGTGTCATTGTGATGGTTTTGTCAAATGGATATGGACAATCATTTTTGAATTAAAAATTTTTGGAGTATGTCCCATCTTTGAGGGCTTTGAGAGCATTTTTCATCTCTTCCCATTCAAATTTTATAGGTAGAGTAATGAATATTCCTGGTCCAAGTGTCCCTGATGTGGGATACATAATATATACTAAAGGTTGATATGGGAAACCCTAATTTCCAAATGGTGTTAATGGAAAAAGAGGTTGTACAAGTAGTGGGATGGGTGCTATGGGTTGTTGGAATGTAGTTTGTGCATATTGTTGCATCTGCTAGGTAGACTATTGGTGGGCTAGGTAAGTGTGAGATTTTTTCCCTAGTAGATAATTCTATGTGGATACTTGGGCATACAACTGGCATGATGATTGTGGCTAGAAGGATAGTAGTGTTGGTAATGCTTGGGACATGCTTTAGGAATGAACACTTTTCCCAATATATGTTGGTTGTGCCCCTACTTGAGAGAGCAATTGAGTACTAATAGGGGCAATATAATTAATATGAGGAAAAGTCTTCATAGTAGGATACTATAGTGGAGGGATGTTTTGACTATTTCTTAAGGGTGGCATAGAAAAATAGTTGGTCATGGGTGGTAATGAATAGATTGGAGGAATGGAGGATTATAGCAACTAGGATATGGACATGGATGCAGAGCTGAAGGGGAGGCTATTAGTAGGCCTATGTGTCATACCAATATTCCAAGGTCATAAAGGGAATGAGGCTGAAGTACTTTAGCTAGTAAAAAATGGATTGATAGTCATGTTGGGTGTGATGGAAGAGGAGGTGTTTGACCCTAGTGCAAAAATTTTGATAGTGAATAGATTGGATGTATTTGGAGATGGAAATAGAAAATGTAGTGTTTCTAGGTGTAAAAGTGGGATTTTGTAAAGTGAGGAGATGGGTGGCAGAAGCAGAAGTAGATGATACACTTATGGTTGGTTGAGATGTGGTATGTACTAACGGTTGAGTGGGTATGGGATGGGTGTTTTGTGGAATGGGAGCAGTCACCTAGGTTGAGGGTATATTTGGATCTACTAGTTCTACCTATGGTTGTTGGTACCCACTGTTGGGTGAAGAGAAAGGATCACGAGGGACAAATGAGCCTATAGATGGTGGTTTCTAGCCAAACAAAGGATGCGCATGATCTATAATGTTGGTAGGTGGTGGGCATCCAAACTCAAAGGCACCAACATTGTCCCTTAAGAAATTTTCCATGATGGTTTCCTTATTTTGATCTATGATGGCATTAACAATGGTGGTGTGGCTAGGTTGGTTCATGAAAGCATCAATATATATGGAAGAACCTATCTCTTCTAGGGTTTGTGGTGGTGGGTTGGGTGGCCTCATGGAAACTATGGGGTATGGTTAAACCCTAGCTGTGTTACTACTATGACTAGGATCTATGTCCTTTTTTCTGTGTGTTCTTACCAAAATGTGTGGTGGGTGACATGAAAGGATAATTTCCCTAAGGATTAAAATATAAGAAGGATGATGTTAAGTGTATATAATACCTTAGGAATCTAAATGATATGGTACTAAGTGAAGGAGGTTGTGTTTCCCTTAAATATGATTATGAAAATATGATGGTGATATGAAATGTGTGGCCCAACCTTTTTCTCATGGTGATATGGGATACAAGTGACAACCTATTCTAGATAATTCTTATTACCAAGGATAACTATGATGGTGAGATGGATGGAGACTTTCTTTAGGGAAACAAATCTTAATGAAGTGATGCTAAAATGCTTCTAATTGGATGTGTAAATAGTGGAGGATGTTAATTGCTTAATGATATATGTGGAGAATTCTTTGCAAACCTAAGGTTGATGTAAAAATGGGAGGAGGTGAACCTATTTTAGATTCTTATATGGGGTAGTGGTTTTTTAATGAAAGACTAAAATTATGAGGAGATAAGTGCACAAGTGTGTGTGGAAAAGGAAGGACCTAATCAGAGTGAGTAACACTAGAATTGTTGATGAGGCTCTGGATAACACCTTGTCAAAGAGTTAGGTTTTGAATTTTGTAATCTCACTTAGTATGTAATGCAATGTCTACACCATCTTTCTCAATTTGGTCTATTTTGGTGATCCTTGGATTGGGGGTATGTTTCTTGTGTTCTGCTTCCATTTCCTTGTAAACTAGTATTTATGGAAGTTTAGCTTTTTTGAACTTGGGTTTGGTTTGGCTTGACATGAGATAACTCTAAGATATTTGATCACAACTGTGGGGTTTCATAGGCAGTAACTATGCTAAGTATACCTTTTTACCTTGGGTTGGGAACATAAATCAATTAAGGAATAGCTAAGTTCCAAAAAATGGTAAAGTAGTGTAGTCGGGCAAACTAGACTTTAGGAGTTGTTGCGAATGAACTTGCTAACAATCTTTTGGTCAAGAGTAAGGAGAACCTATTTTGAAGAAAAATGTGTTATTTTTGGTTAAGTAGGATAGGTAACAAGGATAGTTTGAAAGAGACAAATTTGGACTAAGGAAAAAAGGTCTATTTGCAACTAGATTTTTCTTAGTAGTGGGTTTTTGAGATAACAAGTATAGTCTTGGAAAAGGTAAGGGTAAACCAAGGAGACAAAAGTTGTTGCGAATGGACTTGCTAACAACTATTTTCTTGAAAATATCAAAAGATGGGGTCTTTCAAAGACAAAAAATGTGTTAATGTTTGGTCAAGTATTATAAGTAACAAGGATACTTTGAAAAGGACAAAATTTGGACTAAGGAAAAAGAGGATTTGTGACTAGGACTTGCTTAGTGGTTTGTTGTTTAATAGAACAAGTATAATTTTGGACAAGGGAAAGTTGAACCAATGAGATAGAAAGTTGCTATGAATGGACTTGCTAACAACTACTTTTTGAAATAACAAAGATGAGATTTTCTGATGTGAGGGATTTATGAGCAAACAATTTCTCAAAGGACAAAGCAACTTTGAGAAAGATAAACAAATGATCTCTTTAGCAGAAGGGTTTGATAATAACCATAGAATTGTGTATGTTTCAACAAATGTTTTTCATAGATCTTAAGCACAAGTAAGACAATTCAAAACACACACTTTATCCCTAAGGTCAATTTTTTTTGTTGCAATATGCTATTTAATAGCCCACAACTTGGTGTCTCCTAATTCTAGTGCACTATGTCCCTCTAATCAAAGAGGTGAGCTGATATAAGAGTCGATCTACAAATGATACACATCAAAGAATCTTCAAGGCACGACAAATAGAAGTTCCCCTTCTATGGCAACAAAAACCCTTGGAGATGAAACCCACGTGGCATTATGCCTCTACCAAGGGAGCACAATGGTGAGTAATCTTGAGGGATGTTGTTTCCCTTGCACTATGAATGAACATACCATGGATAAAATTGAGAATATTTGACTTAAAGGGTTGTAAATGGGTCTTTGGCATCTCACCAAATGGTTGCTACATATGTGATCCACTTAAGAATCTATTCTAGACATACTAAAATCATGTGAAAGTTTTCCCACCTCAGGCTACCCCTAGAAACACACCACCTAAACTTGGGTGATAGAGCAAGAAAGTTTACCTTTCCCCTCATTTATATACTAGCCAAACTTTTTACCAGTTTGAGCTTCTCACTAAAGATGATGCACTTCCTAGAGGTGGATGAACTTGCTAGAAGCACTCCAAGGTTGTTGTAGATAATCTTGCTAACAACTTTTGGTACATGCATCATCTACTTTAAGGTCTTCAGATGTAGAAAAGAGAGAAGACCAAGATGTGCTAGAGGGCACAATCTCAAAACATGCAAGACACTTGGTTCATTTTTTATTGGATTCTTTAGTGTATCCTAACAAACTAGTTTTTTTGAAGACACACATGAGCTTAACATTCATTTGTTCATTCTAACTTTATAGCGATGGTCAACAAAAGGAAATCGAGTCAACAAAATGTAAATCATGCATGAAAGCTTTGAAAAGGAGGGAATAAGGGTGAGTTTATCCTTAAGGCATTCAAGATTTGATGGATTTATTTTAAGCACCAAAATGGAAGTGTTTACACATAATGTTCGTTTGCACCTTAAATAAAGTGTTTGTCACATCTCGTTTAATTTTAATTACTTGAAATTTAAGAGTGGATTATTTACTTAAGCTATCAAAGTATTCCAATTTTTAAAAAAATTCTCTAAAGACTTAACCATTTATTCCATGAAAAAGTGATATTTGTTGAGTTTTAAGCCTTAAAACAAAATTGCAATGACAAAAACCTACAAAAAAACTTGTTAATGTTCTAGTCTAGAAAGTACCTGTGATAGTGAAATTTTAAAATTTATCGCAAATTGGTCAAACCTGAAAACCCACTAGTTTAGGTCATGATTCTATTGGCATGGGAACATAGTTAAAAGTCAAAGGATTGAGGTATAGTGATTTGTGAAAAAATAAAAAAATAGGCTGCAGTTTAAAAAGGTGCAGAGCAATCTTATGAAACAACTATCCCTTGGGTTCTTGGGTGAGCATTCCCTCAGATAGATGGGTCTACAAGTTTGATTACAGAGAAAAATAGTGAGTTTTTAAGGTTGACTAATAGCTTTAAGCATTCTTTCCAAGACTTTCTAGCGATCTCGTTCATAGAAAATGATGTTCTCGCAAGAATAGGGTCAGTAGAGATGCAGGGGATGTGATTAGTGACACATGGTAATGGTGGCTGAAGGTAAATAGTGATCCTTCCTTCATGGGTTTGCATTCCTACTAGTTTATGGCTACAATCCCACAATCATGGGTTCATATTCCCAAGGTGGCAAGATCGTGAAAAAAGTGTGTATGAAAGTGACTTAAAACGTAAAAAAAAATTATGGTTTGAAGCACAATTTTTTATGGGAGATCTATGTACCTACAAGAATATTAGAAAACCACCTGCGCATACACACAAGCACAAAATGTCAATTTTGGTTAGTCTAACATATAGAAAATAAAAACATGATTGTAGTGACCTAAATGAGGGGTCCCACTAGGCGTTCCAAAACATATCACCTAATCTAGTAGTGTAATAAAGGAATACTAACTAATAATGAAAGCATTAACATAACTAAATAGTTAACACTTAAGATAGCACCAAGGTTATCACCAAGAAATAGGACAAACCAAGAATGGTAAGGTCCTTATGGTATAACCCATGATGAAGTGGATATGTCCCTGATGGATGGAGATGTATTCTCATGGTGTGCTCAAGCTTCAAATAGATGGGTGATTATCAAGTGTGTGTATGGATGAGGGTTAAAACAATGGGGTTATGGATGGATTTTAGCATTATGATGTTATTTTGGTAGTTTTTAGGCTCTCAAAATAGCATTATAAATTTTCATGAAGGTGGATGATATTTGTGAAGGGATTTCATTTATAGGCCAAGGGGTAGTGAAATGGATGGTTAGGATGCAAGGAAGGAAGGATGGTGAGGGAGGACTGAGATGCACTCAAAGGGAAGCACAAGGACCGTGCTTGTTTAGAACCAATAAGGAAGTGACACTTGTCACAAGGAGGATGAGTGTGAGAGGATAGGATAAGGGTTAGTGAAAGGGAGTAATGAGGGTGGTTGAGTGTGTAAGAGGGATGTAAGAGTCATAAAGGGGGATGTAAGAGTCATTAATGGAATGTAAGAGCAATTAATGCTCTTGGATGGGGATGAAAGAGGATAAAGGAGATATTTTGACTTTGGTTTGGGTTAGCAAGTCTTAACCCTTGCTTAAAGATGTGCACATGTTTAGGAGGGGGATTAGGATTAGCTTTGAAAATGGGGTAAGGGGGCAAGTGGCTTAGTTTTGATGGGATGGGTTAGTTAGGTGGCTAAGTGAGGTTAGTATGGGTGAATTGGTTGGATTAGAGATAAAGGTAGGTTTAGGGATGTTTTAAAGGTTTGGGATAATTTTTTAAATGATTTATTTAATAAATAGGGGATGTGAGATTAAATTAAATAAATTTGAAGATTTATTTAATTTAATAGAGGAATAAGGTTTTCATTGATAAGTTGATTTTGGATTATCATTTGACTTTATCAATTGGAGTATAGTTAGTTAAATTAATTAATTAGCTATAGGATGATGATTAATTAATTAAATATTTAATATTTAATCAATAATTTATTAGGAGTGCCAAGTTGTGCCTCAAAAACTCAAACGAGAGAGCCACATTTAGATGCCTGTCTAGAGGGTTTGATGTTTTCTCCCAACATCTTCTACCTCCTATCCTTAGACTCGAATACCAACAAGTAATTAAATTTTATTTCTCTTAACTAGTGTGACTTGAAGAGCTAATACCATTTGAAAAACCTTCATAATAAAATTCTTCAAATTTTTCAATCCTTTAGGGTTTCATGTGAATCTATAGAAGCAATTTCTTAGGTAGTTTTGATAGGAAAACAATATATTTTTATAGATTTTAAATAATGATTACAATAGATTATTCTATTTTATGTTTAGAAATGTTTCTCAACCTTATTTATTCCATCCCCAAATAGTTCCAACTGATAAAGGTGGTTGTGAATGTTGGGATTCAAAAGTTGTGTTTTTACACAAAAGTTGCATTATGTAACATTGACAACTTTGACAACTTTTTTGCAAAAGTTGTCAAATGTCTATAAACTTTACTAAACTTTAATCCTAGATGCTACCAAGGATCCTAAGAAGGTTTTGATCAATAAAAAATCATTATTTAACCTTCAATACTATCTTATCCTCATTCTACCTAGAAATTGCCCATAAAATGATTAAGTTGGACAATCAGGCTTATAACACACCTAATGTCTCTGTTCCTTACAACTTGGACATTATTTTTAGCATAAGATTATAGATCCAATTTCTATCCTAACCATTAATGTTTTATCCTTTTGATGTGCTTGTAATGGTAGGTATTGGAAGTACTCCTACACTAAATGTGGTTTTGGGTTAGTTTTGATAGTTAAGGTACGAACTATGGAGCTATTTAAACTATCTAATGTTTGAGATCAAGGTTGGAAGCTTTTAAATACAAATTTTATCAATAAATTTGACTAGTTTTCCTACAATTATTATCAAAGTCATCTTGAAACTCAAGAATCTATATATAAATGGATTGACTTGAACATTTTTATTGCATGGTTAGTCACATATTTTTTCATATTTAATTGGTATGCATCTATAGGTTTATATATTTAATTTTTGTAGGAGATATTAAATTATTTCCTCTATGACTAGTTGACTAGTCCATACAGAGTAAGAGGACTTAAAATGACTCTAGGATGAATTTGAGTGGTGGTAACTATATGGCCTTTTGGAATATACTAGAAAACACTATACATTTTGTAAATATAAAATTTGGAGTCAATATTTGCAATTTTTCTATTTTTACAACCAATACATAGGTGAGACTAGATGTACTTGGGTAGGGGTTTTGGTAATCATAGTACAAGGATGGAGGGTTGATGGATTGAGAATTGAAATCTAAGTACAATGAAGTGTAGAGGAATTTCCAAAGATTCTTTATGCTAAGAGAATTAGAAAGGTGAATTCATTTTTTTAGTATGGAATTAAGAAACAATCATTGGTGACACAATATGCTTGAAACCCTTATTTATAGGCTCATTTCTAAGAAACAAGTGTACAAACAACTTGGGCCATTAAAACCCTAAAAATATTTAAGTATTCTAAAAATTGTTATCCATAATGATGAATTGTTTAGAGTCCTATTTGTAAATATTTTGAGTTAATCCATAAAAACCTAATTAGGACTAAAAGTGAGTAGCCCTATTTCCTAAGTATTTCATGAAATTGATAAAGAAAATATGGGTAGAGTGATCAAAATGATGCAAGATTGGGTTGAGTAGTGTTGTTTCAAAGCCCATACATCCTATGTAGAGTTGAATGTATCCATGGTGTGCTAAGGAGTACATTTAGTGACTTGAGTTCAATAGGGGAAGAGTGAGTAGAGTGAAGAAAAAACTTGGTAGAGATGTCTTTTTTGAAAGAGAAGTTAGGGAAAAAATTTCTCTAGGTAAAGTTCAAGAGAGAACCTTAGGAAGGCCTAATTTTGGGCCTAATTTTGGGCCTTGAAGGAGTTCACAAGGGATTGGACTCAAGAAGAAAGAGCTCAATATAAAATTGGTATTAGAGGCTAAATATTTAGGGTAGGTATATATTAGAGTTTGGTAGTGATTCAATGGGTGAGATAACCATGGTAACTAATATAGAGTTAGCAAAGGAAATGAGAAAGAAAAAGGAGGAGAATAAGCTCCTGAAGGAATCCCTAGAGGCTATGAAAAATAAACTAGATGAAGTGACAAAGACAACTAATAAAATCAAAGAGAAGTTGAAAGATGGTGAAAATAAGGGTAAGATAGTGGATGAAGAGGGTGAAATCCATGAACCTAACCAACTTTTACATGAGAAACCATTCATTAAGGCCATCAAACCACTAGGTGGAAAATCTCTTGAGGTAATACCCTTATTTAGTGGAAAGATGGATTCCTAAGGTTGTGATGGAATGGATAGAAGGAATGGAAATTACTTTGAGTGTGAAGGGATAACTAAGACATTAGAGGGACCAAACTTGACTTGGTATATGTTTATTCAAAAGGAAAGATAAAAGGAGGGAAAGAAACTAATAGCTAACTAGAAGGTTGTGGTGGCTAAGCTAAGGGATAATTATGTACTAGAATATTATGAGATTTAAGTACAAAAAATAGAAAAAGATGTCAAACAAAGAGATGTGGATGTTTTCTTCTTATATAGAGGATTTCCAAAAATGATTCCTTAGGTCCAAAGTTCATGAGGAGGAAAGCATCAAATTGGCTAGATCTTTGACTAGATGTGGATGGAGTATCCAAGAGGAAATTAGTTTGTTGACCCTTACTATTGTTCAAAGATGTTATCAATCATCTCTTAAGCTAGATGAAAAGAGTAAAAAGAAACAAGACACAAGTTCAAGGGGTAGAGGAAGAAGAAGAGACTCAAGAGGGGGTCATAGAGGTGGTTTTCATGGTACGATTAATTAGGCCAAGAATCAAGGTGAAACCAAGCTGACTAAACACAATAGTGATTCTAGTGGTAGAGGTAATTCTAATAGAGGTAGAGGGTTCAAAAGTGGTGGAAGAGGTAGATTTGGAGGACTTGGAATAGATTTTCATTCTACAAATATGAAGTTCTATAATTGTGGTTAACTAGTCGACCATGCATATAGTAGGGTGTTTTTTAGTGGTGAATATTCGTAATTTTGCAAATTTTAGAAACTTTTTTCTAGTAATTTGGCTAATAATTAAATTTTTAATGCAACTTAAATTGCCACATTTTTATTATATTTAGCTCTAGAATATTTAAAATTGCTCAATAATTTATTTTATTAAAAAAATTAAACTCTAAGATTTGACACAATATTTTATACATGATTAGATTTGATTCACCTAAATATTATATATTTTTAAAGAAATTAAAATTAATTCACCAATAATTATCATAATTATTAGTTAGTACCAATATTTAGTTTTCACTATTGATTTAAAATATAATGAAATTATCCTCATAATTTTCATGAGATAAAACATGTTCAATTTTGATTTGTAATATTCCATGATAATTAACAAACTTCCTATTATTATTGAGATTTGCCAATATTTTCTACTCAAAAATTATGATTCTAAAACAATCACCAATGTAAACAATATTTAGAATAAAAAAATTGAGAGATTTGCCCAAAAAAATAATTTTGTTTTTCAAAATAATGAAAGATGTGCCAGTAATTTAATTCATTTTTTGGAGGGGGGTTTCTTAAAGTTTACCCTAGCATATAGGTATCTAGATAAGGCATCATGTTCACAAGAAGAGGTTAGTAGTGTTGCAGGAGCATCCTATTTTTCCTTGTAATCTTTCTAATTTTATTCATTCTACTAGTTATTGTCAAGTTCTAGTTACTATGGAGTACAATTTACTATCAAGTCAAAATTATTGATGCGTTCTAGTTCAACTAAGTTGTAGTCATTTCTGATTTCCTATTGTTAGAAAGTAAATTCCACCAAGATAACTGGGGGGTGTGAATCAGTTATCTACCTCTTAAACAACTTATCAACCTTATTAATCTTTAAGCATGTGAACAATATAATTAGAAACCATAAGAATATATACATGCACAATAACACTTGATATGTTAACTTGGGAAAACCTTGGTCAAAGGGAAAACCTTGGTGTACATAGTATTTACAAAATGATGTACTAATATAAATTTCCTTGTAAGAGGATGGACTCTATTAGGAGCCAATGAAATACATCCAATATTTAATGTCCTTCCCAGAAATCCTTAGAACACAAGGATAAAATATGCACTGAGTAATTTTTTTTCTTAGGATAAGTTACTGAACAATAGCATAAGTAACCAAGTGCAAGAGTGAAACATCAACACAAGGTGATGAGAATAGGGGACATGACAAGACTCACATGTTCACCTACACTCGAAGAATTCTTACAAACACTTCCAATAATCTCCAAGATTTAAACCACAACTCACAAACCTAAGATCATTTGAATCATTAGAAAATACTAATTGGATGTGGTCTTTTAATCCCAAGGTAAAATCTCCTAGCATTGTAAGACATACAAGTCCATATCCACTAAACATATCATAATCATGAATCTTAAGTAGATATCAATAATGATCATACAAAAGATGAGGGCTTAAAGTTACCACTGGTCATCTAATAAACACCATGCTGAAATTTAAATGTTCACTCCTAAATTTGGCTAAGTCTGAAATCCTAAAGCCCTAAAATTTCCTAGAATCTTTATCTTAATTCAAAGAGTTCTAGAACCTATCTCAAAAGAATCATCACATATATTAAAATATATTTGAAGTATAACTTAAATGATATATTCTAAACCCATTAGAATCTCTATTGAACTAGGAAGGAGTGGAACCTTAAAGGGTACCCAAAACACCAATCAAATCTCAATTGAAAAGTCTAGAAATGTGTGTTGCTTTCCCAAGCAGGGTTTTGAAAAAAACCAAGCAAGACTTTACAACAGTCAAGAAATTTTTCCTACTATAGCTAGGTGATACTTTTTTTGTAGCTGATACTTTTTACTATAACCAGGTAATACTTCTCAGTATGGCTAGGTAATAATTCTTAGAATGGCCAAGTGATACTTCATCAATATCATATGATATTTTGCACTACTATGGTGAAATACTTTCTAGTGTTATATGATATTTCTCCTTAAGGCATGCAATAATCTTCTAGTATCTCCCAATATTGAACCATTGTCACCTAGGATAGAAAAGAAACAACCTGATAAACAATTAGAAAGGAAAAAGAGTTAGAACCTCCACATAGGGTAGCACTAGATCCACTATAATAGAAGTTTGTATACTCAAACACATGAAATCTAAGACACCATGCAACAAGAAGGAGAAAACATCTATCCATCCATACCATAATAGCATATGAAAGAGCATGCAGAAAACAACATCGCAATGTACATACATGGTTCATAAGCCAAACATCATATGAAGTAAAACATAAATATCTAAGCACCAAGCCAACTAAAACTCATGCACAGTTCCTCCCATCTGTAATAACATCATGAGACCTCAAAGGCCCTAGTTATCCTACCCACATAACATTCCAAATTATCAACTAGATAGTCAGAGATGTCTTATGAGGGTGTCACTACTAAACATAATAACATCATAAGAAGAAGAACATCTAATCATGCTACAACAATAAAGAATTAGATATTACAACTAAGTAAATCATTGTTGGAAATATTATGAAAAACTAAGTTATTGAGAGGGGAGAGATGAATTAGTAACATATAAAATTTGAAATACAATTACCAATTAATCCTTTATATGTATTATGATCTAGTTGCATGCATGAGAAGCTAAAAACATGAAAGCATATGCAACACTTTTTCACACAAGATTTGGTGACCCAGAAATCTTCAAAATAGAAAGTAAAACTAGTGTGGGGATGATACCCACAAAATTTAGTACTACAGTATAAAGTTAGTCAATAAAGGCTTACATTGATCAATTCTAATGGTCTACCTTGTTATGAGCAATAAGGACAGCTAGGTCCACCTTGTTAAAGGATTTACAAACATGCAATGAAGTATGCATTCAGTAAAGAGATTTACACAAGACTATTAAGTATACCTTGTTAAAGGATTTGACTAATCCACCTATTAGGATGAAGCAATAGTTGATCTCTGATTTGTAACTAAGCTTGCTAATGAGATTCCTCTGAGTCTACAAATCACCTTGTTGTGATAGATAAATCATTGCTACTCCTTATACTATTGTAGCCTTTTTAATTAGCTCTTTTACTCTTCTCTGATTACATTCCTTTGATTCAATTATAATTACACACTATGGATGTGATACAAAACATTACATATATACCAATCCAATTACAAAATTAAAAATTTGACCAGAATAAAAGTTTACATGAATATTAAAAAGTCAACCACAAACTATAGAAACTTAGGTTTTGACGACTAACTCGGTGAGGTTTTGATACTCGACATCCATTGTCAATGTTTAGCATTTTCATGCACTCATTAGATGTAGAAGCTCATTCCATACTGATCACTTCCAGTAGTCTTGATCTCGGTTTGCACTAGTGACTCAGTGAATATTGTGAAACTCAAATATAAATTGAATCAATTGATTTACACTGCATAGCTCGGTAAATGCTCTCAATATGAGCTCAATATAAAATAAATCACTTGGTTAACACTGAGTAGCTTAGTTAACGCTAGACTCACATCACATCAACTATGAAGTTAGTTAGCAATGCACAACTTGGTTTACACTGTTAAACTCAGCATACACTAAGATGTAGTTTACACTGCTGATCATTATCATAGCAGTAACTACTTGGTACAAATTCAAACCTATCCAAAGGACTTAGTAGCAATTGTAGAACTTGGTAACAATTAAAATTCTTGGTTAACATTGTTAACTATACAATATGCTTAGTAGATAAGTTTATAATGAATAAGTGTATGTCATTAACAAAAAACTTGACTATAATATCAACAATCTCCCCCTTTGTCATTAGTGACAAAAATACTTATCAGTCAAAACTAAATTCAAAAAGAGTTCATTTATACCTTTATCCATTACCTTATGTTTCCAACTCGGTGGAGTATATTGTTTTTGAGATTTTTCAAAATTGGTTTTGTAAGAGATATATTTATGTACATGGTAATGCTCCTCCATAATATAATATACATTATACTATACATCTGATATGTGAATCTAAATACATCTTATCTCCTTTATACAATATACATTTTCTTTACAATCTTTCAATCTTCTCCCCCTTTCTCCTTACAACTTCATATATCTTATCACCCTTTTTGACATTAATGCCAAAGATTTATGCTATATATTTACATAGTAATACCAAAATGTGATAATACATTTGAATGTACCTTTAGGATAAGCACCCAAATCTTGTCCCAATTCTCTTACAAGACCCTACATGTGTGCAATGCAACCTACACTTCTGCTGACAATTCAATCATGTGGTCTGCAATGGAAAAGTTATTGTCATGGATGAGTTTATTTGAATGTGAAATGTGCTTTTGCAATGCATCCATGTTTGGGAGAATCATGTTCTAAATATCAATCAATATAGATCTAATTCTTGCCTCTTCTCTAACCTATTTTGCCTACATATCTATTATAAATTTGATCTTATTGAAGTGGGTAGAGCTTGAACTCAGGTCAAGCTACAACTATTGTGCACTTGCCTTAAGATCTTCATCAATTTTAGACAATTTGTATTTTATTTCCTCTGTAGAAATTGAAATATCAAATAATTTACCCAAAAGTAAAGATACACTAATGCATCAGATCTCTAGAGAGCCTAAAATAGTAGATAGTTCTACTTGATGAATGGCAATTTTTTGCGCAATATGTTCTAGAACTTTATTCTCAAAAAAATTCATAGCTTTTTGTAATAGTTTTTCTTGTTCATCTAAATCTTCATTATATTTATGGACTACCTCAGCCAACTAATAAAAAATTTGTTAAGAAGTATCAACCTCTATGCCTAGAGGCTCTACTAAAATATTTTTAGCATCCTCAATAATCTTAAATTCCTTGTTTCTTTCCTCTCTAAGCCTTTTCTACTTGGCTTTCTTTCAAATTAGTTCTCTGAAGGTGTGCATCTAATCAAGGGTTGGATTTGAGATGTCCCATTTAGGAATGACAATCTCCTCATCAAGATCTATAGCCTCTTCCTTTCCTTTGCCTTTACCCAAAAATTTCATGCTCAGTTGAGGCTTGGTCTCAACTATCTTTGCACTTGTTGCTTGCATATTAGGAATGGAAACAATTATTGAAATGGTGGGACTCTTTGTAAAAATGGATACTGCACTCATTGATATACTAGTAGTAGAAATACCTAATGTATCCAAAACTAATGTAGAGGGAAGATTTTGTATCTTGGTAGATGAAGTGTTTGACACTTCAGTCAATGTGGTGTTGAGCTATATAGGTGCAAAGATTGATTAAGTGCTTGTGTTTTTAGTGCTAGTCACAATTAATCCTACTAAGGCTATCTTTGGGCTTGTTATTGTCAATATTTTTCTAGGAGAATGAGGAAGTGAGGTTATGACTACTACAATAATCTTTAATGGCTTGATCTCCTCTATATCTTGTGTATCTTCCTAAGTAGCTTCCTATCCTTTTTCCTCTTCATCATCTTTCTTTTCATCTTTCTCCTCCTAATCATCATCATCATCCTTATCACTTACATTAACAATAAAATCACTTGGCTTGTGAAGAAGATATACATTCTTCCATGTATTTTTATCATTCTTCACAACATTCACAATTTCTTTCAATAATACTAGACAATTGTTGAATCTCAAAGTTAAATTTTCTTCATTTTTCTTCAAAGATTCCTTGACCTCCTTGTTGATTAAGCTCAACATAATTTGCCTTAGGGTTTTCTCATATATATCTTTTGTAGTTTGCATGGAAAATTCTCATCTTGGCTTTATCTTGTGCATCAAAACACTAGGACTCTAAAGTGTAAGTTGATCAGGTGAGTATTTCCATTTACCCATCTTAGTTATGACCAATGCTTCAATTTTCTTTTGCTCTTCTTCAATTTTGATTTCATATTTTAGTTCCTTGAAATTTTTAATGTGAAAAAATAATTCCAAATATTTCAATCTATCTTGGAAGGTGGGTGGAGGTTTTCTAAAAATTATGTCTCCTCCTTCCTTGTCTCCTTTTGCCTTTGTTGACTACCTAAGGTGGCTTAATCTCTAGTTCTATCTTGGCGTTTGCCTCATCATATGTGCCAAAATAGGATACTTTAGGATCAACTAGCTCATCAATCAATGCCTTAATTATATCTTTTGTTTCATCAATGTTGACCTCATATCCTAGATGTTTTACCCATGCAATTCTTGTCCTAACTGCCTGAGTGTACACTTTTTCACTATCAACCATGAAACAAATATCATCTTTGTAATCCTCAACTAATTTATGTGGAATCTTGAATCTATTATTCATTTTCTCCTTAAGTGCATCAAAATAATTGTCCATAATACTTATAAAATTATCTCTCATTTTAACAATGTGCTCATTAATCTGATAAAGGACTGGTACATCTTTTCTCCAAACAACAATACCTTGTGATGGGAAGAATTTATGAACATAGAAAAATAAACATGTCAAGAGGAAGTCAAACTTACATGGATTTTTCTATGAGGTCTTTATGCTCTTCATGTTCTTTTTGAATTGGTTCAATAGTAACTTGGCAAGATCAAGAGATAGGTTATTCTTGACCACCTTGTAAGCTAAGTCTACAGCTTTACACGACACATTGTTCAACATGCTAGAGCTATATATCTTGTGTTCTATGATGTGAATGTCAAACTTCCATTCCATGTGCATCACACTTCTTATTTTCTTACCCCTTCCATCATAGTTGGCAAGGGTTTTCTTCTCTAGTTCAACCTGACTTAGGGTTTTAGTTGTTTTGGCTTTTGCTAGTATAGGGAGACCAGTGATCCTATGGATCATCTTCTTTGTGATAAAAAATGGTTGTTCTAACCATAACTGATTGTTATGTACACAAATAAGGATGTATCTTATCCATTTAATTTGAAAATATCGTGGCATGTGAGGAATATATATTAAACCTTTCACTTCCAAATGTTGGAGTTCTAATTTCAGCATGTCATTAGCACATAGCTTTTCTAGAGTTTCATCCATTTATAGAGTACCAATATCCTAAATTGTACATTTAAAATGAGAATGGATGTCATTGACTAAGAGTAACTTTGGTGGAATTTTTGATTACCCTCCACTTAGATCTAGGGTTTTTGCAATGGTAGGAGTTAGCTTGAAATCTGACACCTTCCATTCCACACCTTGAATCAACATTTTTGAACCTTTCTTTGGCTTCCATATTTTCTCACTAGGGTTTGAAAATCTTTCAACAATTCATAGAGATTGCTTGAATTCTCAAAAACCACTCTACAAAAATAGCTCTTGAAGATTCACAGTGAGAAATAACTTCAATTTCACCCTTTTTATCAAATTTTCCCATAAATGCTTGGTATGAATGTTTGATCAAGTTGATAGAATATCATTCACTTCTTTTTCATTGAACTATTGGTGAAGTCTTAATGATTTGGTAACCACACACACTTTAGTTACTTTTGACCTTGCTCAGTAGTGTCTGCAACTAAACCTTGTTTGATAAGATAGTAAACTAACCTTACTCAGTGATAACTCCCATCTTTTATTCAGTGATCCCTTTTGCATCTTGAAATCTGATTTGGATATTCTATCCTACTAACTAGAATTGATATTAGATGTCTTCTTCAATATCCTAATTCTAGTTTTCCTTTGATAGATCAAGTGGAAAAGGTGGAGTCACCAAATTCTTGAGTGACTTGTTCAACACAACTTGGACTTGCATTCTCAGAAGATTTTGAAACCCATTATTGTCTCATCTATTTTATGATGTTATCAACTTTTGCCTTCTTTTCATCTTCAATTCTTCTAGTATTCATGTAGTTCTTGGCAAGATGACCAAGTTTAGTACAAATAAAACATCTTTTAGTAGTATCTCTTGTCCTCGTATGATGTTTTAAAAATTTATTCCAATGTGTCCAAATTCTCCACAGTAATGACATCTACACCAGGTGTTATAGTCCCAACCAAATATAGCTTTCACAATTTTTTTTGGTTGATTTAGTATCTTAGTTTTGCATTCTAATGACTTATGCCTGTGCTTTTTACATTTACCTTCAAACTTAGGTTTCTATTTGTATTCATTAGCCCTATGATCATGCTGATTGTAATTGTAGCACTTTCCGTTGAATTTTGCTTTCCCATTGCTTCAAAATTTGTTTGATGTATGACCCATCTTACTACTATGATTACAAGTAGGTCTTTGATTCTTTTGAGCTCCTTTTTTGGATGATTCACCTTCTTCTATATATCCAATTCTTATTTTTCCTTTTTATCTATAAAGACTTTTCTCATTCAATTGATTCATGTCCACTTGGGATTTCATCATTCCTTCATTGGTTTGCCTTTAAATTTTAGATCATTCTACAATCTCTCATTTTTTGATCTTAGATTTATGATTTCTTTGTTTGCATTGGAGAGCTTATTAATGAAGTCAACTTTTTGAAGGGATAAATGTTGAATCTCATTATCTTTTCCTTCTATTTCTTCTTTTATCTTGTTTTTCTCTTACATAACTTCACATAGTCTTACTGACTAAATTTCTTGCTCTCTTCTTAGTTTTCTTACTTCTTCTTATAGTGAACCATTCTTTTCTAATAGTTCATTGGCTTCATTAGGGATTGAGAGAGTTACTCCTTTCCTTTCTTGAGTTAGAAAATAGCCATTTTCAAATCTATCTTTTCATTATCAATAGCCTTGTCAAGTTTGAATATCTCGATGGCCTTTGATCTTTGCTCAAGCTATTAAAATTTTGTCTAAGAACCACAAAATCTCTGATAAAATTGTTTGAAATATTATGAAAGGCTAAGTTACTGAGAGGGGAGGGGTGAATTAGTAACAGATAAAATTTGAACTACAATTACCAATTAATCCTTCATATGTATTCTGACCTAGTTTCATGCATGAGAAATTGAAAATATGAAAGAATACATGACACTTTTACACACGATTTTTTGTGACCTAGAAACCTTCCAAATAGAAAGTAAAACTATGGTGGGAATGATACCCACAAGATTTAGTACTATAGTATAAAGTTGGCCAATTAAGGGTTACATTGATCACTTCTAATGATCTACCCTATAAGGAGCAATAAGGACTCCTAGGTCCACCTTGTGAAAGGATTTACAAACATACAATGAAGTATGCACTCGGTAAAGAGATTTACACAAGACTATTAGGTCTACCATGTGAAAGGATTTGACTAATCCAACTACTAGGATGAAATAGTAGCTGATCTCTAATCCACAACTAGGTTTTTTGAATGAGATTCCTCTGAGTGTAGAAATCACCTTGCTATGATAGATAAATCTTTACTACTCCTTATACTACTGTAGCCTTTGTAATTTTCTCTTCTTCTCTTCTCTGATTACATTCTTTTAATTTGATTACAATTACACACTTTGGATGTGATACAAAACATTACATATATACCAATCCAATTATAAAATTACAATATTTTCCACAATACAAGTTTACAAAAATATTACAAAGTCAACCACAAATTGTAAGAAATCAAGTTTTGAAGATTGACTTAGTGAGGTTCTAATACTTTACATCCATTCTCAATGCTTTGCATCATCATACAATCAATAAACATAGAAGCTCAATTCATACTAATCACTTCCAAGTAGTCTTGAACTCAGTCTGCACTAGTGACTCTGTGAATATTCTAAAACTTGGTATATAAATTGAATCACTTGATTCACACTACACAACTCAGCCAATGCTCTCACTAGGAGCTTGGTATAAACTGAGACACTTGGTTAACATTGGGTAGCTTTCTTAACACTAGACTCATATCACATCAACTATGAACTTGATAAGCATTGCACAATTTGGTTTACATTGGTAAACTTGACATACACTAAGATGCTCAGTTTGCACTATTGATCATTATCATAGTAGTAACTACTTAGTGCAAAATGAAATCTATCTAAAGGACTCAATACCAACTATAGAACTAAGTAGGAACTAAAATTCTTGGTTAAAAATGTTAACTATACACTAAGCTTGGTAGATAGTTATAATCTAAATAATTATATGTCACTAATAAAAAACTTGACTATAATGTCAACAACTAACCATATGCTAACATCATAATAAAGTAGTACATCAAATAAACTAACATCATCTAAACATGATATCTAATCATCCTAATAAAATCATAAATCACGAGATAACATACTCTAGAACCTAAAGTACCAAGTGAAACATCAGGCACCAATACACTGGAATAGTAGACCATTTTTGTACACCGGTCCCTAGGAATGGTGAAGGTATCTATGCCTACCATCCACATGGAACCTGTAGGTTTATTGCTACCCTGTTGATGGAGATAATGATCCAACCACAAACACACATAAAGAAAACATCCATGATTAACACTTCTACTAGATAGGAAAGATGTTTGCAACCAAGATCATGAGGCAATGCAAGTGGATCAAGTCCTAGTCAAACACTTAATGGATCAACTATATGGGGACTCATTGGAGGGAAAATCAATTGGCATTAGTTAGCACAAGCTAGTATCAGTAGCATGAACTCCCCAAGGAAAGGTTGACATCCTAGTACCATCAACTCGCTAATGGGAGATGCACATCATTTTATTATCTTAAATTTATTACCCAATATTACTTAATTAAACATTCTTCATGCCAACCTAGGAAATAGTCACCAAGGTTGTCATAGAAGCCCCTCCATGGTGCTACCCTACCCTAACCATGATCTTCCAATGATGAATACTTGTAAGAATGCATATTCCCAACCCAACCCCAAATGAGCATAACTCCACTAAAAACAACTAGGAGTTTGGGAAAGTCACCTAAAAAATGCACATGCACATGCTCATGTGTGGGTACACCACCATCATGAGGATTATAAAAAAAAAGGCTTGATGAGAACATAAAAAAAATAAAACTCAACTAAATACAAGCTTAGGAGTATAGATTCTATAAAAATCTCAATGAACAATAAAAACATACATCATGAACTCACTCAACTAGCCTCAATCTAGGAGTATGGATTCTACATGAATACAAATTATGCAAGAAAACCAAACATCATGAACTCACTCAACTAACCTCAATATAGGGTATGGATTCTTTACAAATCCTAGCATACATGAAATAACAACAAGGGTTTGACCAAAAATAATAACACCAGGTATAAAATCACGCAATCAAACACAATTTCAAGAGTATGGATGTGACACACATCCTAATGCAAACATAAAGATGCAAAAATAGTCATAATAACATCTTATAGATAATCTAAATCCATGACCAATACCATGCCAAGAAAACCTGAGAAAATTGAACAATACACAAATCAAGGTGAAAACCTCAAAAATACTAGTGTTGACAAAAATCAATGAAAATAAAACCCATTCACCCCAAGGATGAATAAGCCACCAAAATCCAATAAAATATTGGTTTAGACACCATATGAAAAATTGGCCATCATAGCAGCGTGAAACCCAAAACCCTCATCCTAAAAAATAAGGAGATTCTCATACCCACCCAATCGGGTAGAGCTAGCACTCAGAAACAAAGGGGAATACTAGTTCTCAACCTTCTAAAAAAAAAAAACCAAAAATGGAAGTAGAAATGGAGTTGAGACATTAAAATAGGAGAGGCCTACCTCATAGCCAAAAGGAACAAATAGGAATTTGAGCCATAGAATAACAATCCTCTTAGAAGTAGCTACAAATTGTGACAATTCAAGGTCTCCCTTATTGACATTAAGTCAAGTTTGTTATTAGTGACAACAATTATTCAGATTCTATATTTTTATTGATCTCTTTGAACAATCTCCAGTGTTTACCAAGTAGTTTAGTGTTTAACAAGCTATTTAGTGTTTACCAAGTAGTTCAGTGTTTGCCAAGTGCTGTAGTTCAGACTGAGTAGTTTAATGTTTTCCAAGCTTTGCAATTTCTACCAAGTTAATAGCTTAAGTCAAGCAAAGCCAATGTTAACTGAGTTGAATGAAGAATAGTGTCTACCGAGCACAGTTGTGGTAAATAGGGAATGCAATTTCTACTAACATTGTATCTACTGAGTCACCAGTTTATACTAAGATCAAAACTACATTGAAATGATTAGTATGGACTAAGCCTCTACTTCTACCAAGTACATGACAATGCCAAGTAATGATAGTGGATTTCATGTATCAGAAATTCACCAAGTCAATTTTTAGAATCTGAGTATCTACATTTGGGTCAACTTTGTAATATTGGTGTTAACTTGTGTATTGGTTGACCTTGTAATTATGTGAATTGGATTGATATATATGTTATGTATTGTATCATATCCAAGTGTGTAATGATTTGATATGAGATAATGACAATGAAATGAAAGCATGCGAATGTGAATCAACAAAAGAACAAAGTGTATTGCAAGGCCATATCAAGAGCAGTAGAGTTACATCTATCACATAAAGGTGATCAATACTTCAAGGATCTCAATCAGCAATTTAGTTGTAAATCAAATCTATTGTTTCATCCTAACAGGTGAATTAGCTTCAAATCCTTTAGCAGGTTAGACTTAACAATCTTTTCTTTCAATCTCTGTACCAAGTGCATACTTCATTATATGTTTGTAAAACCTCTAACAAGGTCGACCTAGCAGTCCTAATTGCTCCTAATAGGGAAAATCATTAAAAGTGATCATTTTAAGAATTAATAGGCCAACTTTATGCTATAGTGTTGAAGTTTTTTGGGTATCATCCCCACCCTAGTTTTATTTTCTATTTGGAAGGTTTGTAGGTCACCAAATTTTGTGTTCAAAGTGTTTTATTCTTTTAGTTTCTCATGCATGTAGTAGATTAGATCTATTAATGGTAATTGGATTATAATTTTTTAGGTTGTTGATTCACCCCTCCCCTCTTAGTAACTAACTAGTCTTGAATATTTCTAACAATTGGTATCAGAGCATTGTGGTTCTCCAGACAAAGTTTGATAGCTTGAGCAAAGATCAAGGACAATGGAGATATTTAGACTTAACAAAGCTATTGATAATGAAAATTTGGATGTAGAGATGGCCATAGATCAACTCAAGAAATAAAAAGAGCATATTTCCCAATCCTTAAAAGGAAGGAAGGAACTTGCAAATCATATGAATGACCACCAGTATGTTGAAGAGAAGGTTGAAGATCTTCTCCTCTCAAGCAGTTCAAATAAAGTGAATGATGTAATCAAAGAACTCCTAGAAAAGAATGGCTCCTTGCAAGAAGTAAGAAAATTGAAAAGAGAACAAGAAATTTAGTTAGCAAGATTGTGTGAAATATCAAAACAAAGAAATAAGGAAAAAGAAGACATGGAGGTAAGGAACAATGAAATTCAAAATCAATCCCTTTAGCAAGAAAATATTATTAATTAGCTCTCCAATGCAAATGAAGAAATCATGAGTTTGAGACCTGAAAATGAAAGGTTAAGGAATGACTTAAATTTTGAAAGGCAAATCAATGAAAGGATGAAAGTTGATCTAAATTATGAAAAGAAACTCAATCAAAGAATAATGAAATCTCAAGTAGGATCAATTGAATCAACAAAATGAGTAGAATCTTTATAGGAAAAAAGTTAAAGCAGGACTTGGATACAAAGAAGAAGGTGAATCCTCCAAACAAGGTGCTCAAAGGAATCAAAAACCTACTTGCAATTATTATGGTAAGATAGGTCATACATAAAATAAATTTTGGAGTAATGGAAAGGAAAAATTCAATGGAAAATACTACAATTGTAGTCAACATGGTCATCAGACTAATGAATGCAAAGAAAAGCCAAAGTTTGAGGGTAAGTGTCACAAATGCAAGAAACAAGGTCACAAGGCATCTAAATGTAGATCTAAGTGATTCAATCCAACTGAACAATTTGTAAAGGAAATATTTGGTTGGGATTACAACACTTGGTTTAGATGTCATTACTATGGAGAATATGGAAACATTGGTATGAATTATGTTTGACATCACATGAGAAGAAAATATACCACCATAAGATGTTACACATGTACTGAACTTGGTCATATAGCTAAGAATTGCATGAATATAGGAAGAGATGAAGGTGAAAAGAAAGTAAAAGAAAATAGCATCAGGAAGTAGATGAGATAATAGTGGATTCCAAAATCTACCAAGCAAGATAGTTCAAGTGATGATAGTCATGTCACTCAAGAAGTGGGTGACTCCATTATTTCCAATTAAGTTCTTAAGGATGGACTGGAACTGTGTTTTTAAGGTCACATCTTAAACAGTTCTAAATTGAAAGGAAGTAAAGATTCATACTAGTATTCAAGATATTGAAGAATAATTAGCAAGATCAGTAATATTTATCACCAAATTGACTTCTCTATTGAACAAGGTTGGGTCATGGACTCTACTGAGTGAAGTTGGGAGTAACATGGTATTTGCTTGCTAAATTACAAGCTTTCACTGAGCAATCCTTACAGATAGTGGATGAAAATTTGTCACACACAATGTCATTATGGTTCTCATTATACAAAGAATTAGTGGGAAGTTTTAATAAAAAAATTTGGAAATTGATTTCATTCTCACTATGAATTCAGTATATTAAGAATAGAGTGATTTGTAGAGCATCCCGGTGACCCTGAGGAGAATTTGCAAAAAAAAATTTTTGAAGAATTTTCTCACCTTACCGAGTTATCATGGCATCTAGCAGCAACAAGAAGGTGAAGAAAGGATCTAAAATGTTGGTGCAAGGTGTTGAATGGAAAGCCCTTGACTTCAAGCTAGTGCTAGCGATCACCAAAACCCTTGACTCAAATGGAGCTCAATTAAAGATATCATCTAAGGAACTTCTCATAAATGACATTCCAACTCATTTTAAATTTGCAGTTTAGGATATAAGAACCCTTCACATGGATAATGCACTAAGTGAACTCTATGTGAATGGAATTCTCAAACCTGAGCATAAACATTTGGAAGAGAAAGGTTTAACTTATATTCCTCACTTGCCTCAAAATTTTCAAATCAAATGGATTAGGTATATCCTAAGTTGAGCTCATAATGCTCAACTATGGTTAGAGAAACCAATTTTAATTACTAAGAAAATGATACATCACATTATTGGTTTCCCCATGCTTACCAAAGCTAAAGTCACTAAAACCCTAGGTTATGATGAGTTGCAAAAGAAAACCCTAGCTGAGTGGGATGGCGAAGGAATAAAAATTAGTAGTGTATCTGATACAGAACTAAAATTTGGCATCCATGTGATAGCACAGAAGATTTATAGTTCAAGCTGACTCAATAGTGTGTCATGTGAAGGAGTTGACTTAGCATATAAGGTCATAAAGAAGAATTTGTCATATGACCTAGTAGATTTTTTGTTGAAGTAGCTAAACAAAAATAAGGAAAGCATTAGAACTTCAAAGAATAACCCATGCAAATTTGGTTCATTATTGACATGTTTGTTCTTTTATGTTCAAAAGTTTTTCCCCTCTAAAGGAACACTTGTATGGAGAAAAGACACACTAGTTGTATATCAAATCAATGAGTACATCACTGAAATGGGTGAAACTTTTGATAGTATAATGAAAAATTATTTTGAAACTTTCAAAGAAAAAATGAATAATAGATTCTAGGTACCAAAGAAGTTGGTTGAAGATTATAAGGATGATGTTTTCTTTATGGTAGATAGTGACAAAGTATACATCTAGGTAGTAAGGCCCAAAATTATGTGGGTAAAACCTCTTCCATATGAGGTTAACATTGATGATGTAAAGGAAATCATTGAAGCCCTAGTAAATGAGCCCATAGATCCAAAGGCACCTCTCTTTGGAACGTATGATGAGGCTAAAGTAAGAATTGAACTTGAGATCAAGCTCCCATAGGCAGTGAACAAAGGAAAGAGGAGGATAGCAAAATTTAAAATAGAAAGCACCCCTCTTATGATTATTTAAGGAAAAGGCGAAGATGTGGAATAATATAAAAATGCAGAAGAATCAGAGAAGGAAGAAAAGCTAGCAAGGAAGAAAGGCAAGGTGATTATCACCAAGCCACCCAAGCCATCCACTGTAGTATTTACAAGAAGAACCAAGAAAAAAGAAGGAAAAGATGGTAGTAAAGTTGTGTTTAGTAAGCCTCCTCTCACCTTCCAAGAAAGGATAAACCAAATGGAAGAAGATGCAAGTATAACTAACTTCAAATAATTAAAGTATGAGACCAAGACTAAGGCTGAGAAAAAGTAGATTGAGGAGTTGGTGCTAACCAAGATGGGAAAAAAAAAGTATTCCACTAATTAGATTGCATCTTAGATTTCTAATGATCTATTGGAAATATTGAAGCTAATATGGGACTCAGCCATGTAGACAACAAAAGACATCTATGAAAAAACTCTAAGGAAGTTGTTACCAAATGTTACCAATGCTGAGGTAAAAGAATCTATGAAGAAAAATGAAGACACAACGACTATTAGATTTCATACTTGTTTAGTTTTGTTAAAATACATAGAGCATGTAGTCAAGGATGCAATAGGTATGTGGATGAATATTTATCACTTGCATAAATAAAGTGACTTTCCTATAGAAGTCAAGAATGATGATAGTGACAAGGATGAAGAAAATGAAGAAAACTCCACTCCATGTGTTATAATTAATGTTGAAGAATATTAAGAATTAATCAAGGATGATGAAGAAGAAAAAAAGGAAGAAGCTAAAGAGGAAGCCAGGAAAGAAGAAGAAAAGATTGACCTAGTCAAGATAGATGTGGCTATCATAGTTTCTCTTGCTCACTCTCTAGGAAAACTTGCA
This sequence comes from Cupressus sempervirens, assembly GCA_028749045.1. Taxonomy (NCBI): domain Eukaryota; kingdom Viridiplantae; phylum Streptophyta; class Pinopsida; order Cupressales; family Cupressaceae; genus Cupressus; species Cupressus sempervirens. Next base: position 342,764,802 of record CM053793.1, on the reverse strand, counting down.
ACATCATCAAGCTTAGAGATAGCTTCAATAGCTTTGATTGTGAGAACCATTGATACATGAAATGTACAATCACTCCCTACTACATCACAACTCAACACATTAGTGATAGAAGTGTCTACCACTTCATCCACTAAGCTATAGAATCCTTCAGTTACCAAGCTAGCCTTAGTAATGGATACTGAGTGTTCCACAATTTTAAGCTCCTTGTAGTAAGTACAATTTTGGATTCTTCATTTTTGACTACTTCAATTGTGCATGTTCTTGTAAGTACTTCAATTAAAAATACTTATGTCAGTACCTCACTTGTGAATACCTCAATTTAGGGAAGTTTGGTAAATAGATCAGTTTTGGATTCTATAAGTATTCCAATAAGTATTCCACTAGTAGGCACTACACAAGTTTTCACTGCTAGTCCTACTATTTCAACTATTGTTTCTATTCTGAATCCTAAAGTATTATCTTCAAAGATAGTTGAGCCAAAGACTCAAGAAATAATTTTGATTAGTAAAAAGGAAATAGATGAAGATATAGATCTGGATAAGGAAATTGAAATTGCCAAGTGGGACTTTAATAATGCCATTGTAGATCAAATGCAATTAGCTAGTCAACTCCTTCATAAGAAAGCAATACACAAGAAACTTAGGGAAGAGAGAGACAGAGAATATAGGATTATTGAGAATGCAAAGAATATTTTGATAGATGCTATAGGTGTTGAAGTTGATTCTTCTTAACACATTTTTTTGCAATTAGAAGAGGCAGTCAAAAAATTCAATGAAGATTCCAGTGGCCAAGATAAGTTAATTGAGAAAGCAAAAAATAAGTTTGATAAAAAAGTGCTTGAGCACATTTCTCAACAAATAGCTATCTATCATGTAGAGCTTTCTTCAATTTTGACAAATGTAACATCTCTTTTTGCAAAGTTATGTGATACTACCAAGTATACTAAGGAAATAAAGAGAAAATTGGATAAAATTGATGAAGATCTAATGGCTAGAGAAAAGAAGTTGCAACTTGATCCCAGTTCAAGCTCTACACATCATATGAAGGTTAGATTGTTATCAGATGTGCAGGTAGAATTATTGAGAAAGGAAGCAAGGATTCGATCTAAACTCATAGACATTCAAAATATGATCCTTCCCATCATGGATACAATGCAAAAGCACATTACCTATTCCAAAACATTGATCCATGACAATAATTTCTTAATTGCAGATCATATAATCGAGCTCTCTATAGAAGTACAATTAGCTCTTCAAATGTGTAAAGTTTTGCAAGATAACTAGGACAAGACCTTAACTCTCATTCTTAAGATACATTCTCAATTTCTCTCACATTTTGTTGTCTCCATATAAGTAGATTGTGTATAAATCTTTGGCATTATTGTCTAAAAGGGGAGAGACATGTACATATATAGGAGGAGAGATATTTATAAATATCATGAGAGAAAGATACCATACTAGTAGATACACTTAGTATGACACAATATGTATATTGTATGGAGGAGATATATTTTAAAAGTATATATAATAGAGTTACAAAGACCAATTTTGAAAAATCTCAAAAACAAAAAAAAATAATTTAAAAATAGTATTCTATTACCGAGCCAATATCACACTATATATAAGTTTTGGCTAATAAATGTTTTTGTCACTAATGCCAAAGCAGGAGATTGTTGAAATTAAGTCAAGTTTGTTATTAGTAACAACAATTATTTAGATTTTGTATGGTTACCAAGCTCTTTGAATAGTCTCTAGTGTTTTCCAAGCAATTCAATGTTTACCAAGTAGTTCAATATTTTCCAAGTACTATAGTCAGACTAAGTAGTATAATGATCACTGAGTTTTGTAGTTTCTATTAAGTTAACAACTTAAGTCAAGTGAAGCCAGTGTTAACTAAGTTGAATTAAGAATAGTATCTATCAAGCATAGTTGTGGTAAATAGGGAATGCAGTTTCTACCAAGTGACACTGTATCTACCGAGTCACCAATGTATACTGAGTTCAAAAATACATTGAAGTGATTAATATGGACTAAGCCTCTAATTATACTGAGTGCATGATGATGCTGAGTAATGATAGTGGATGTTGTGTATCAAAAATTCACCAAGTCATTTTTTAGAACCTAAGTATCTACATTAGAGCTGACTTTGTAATATTGGTGTTAACTTGTGTATTGACTGACCTTGTAATTATATGAACTGGATTGATATATATGTTATGTATTGTATCATATCCAAGTGTGTAATGATTTGATATGAGATAATGAGAATAAAATGAAAATTTGTGAATGTGAATTAGCAGTAGAACAAAGTATATTGGAAGGCCATATCAGGAGTAGCAAAGTTACATCTATCACATAGAGGTGATCAATACTTCAAGGATTTCAATCAGAAATTCAATTGCTAATCAAATATATTGTTCCATCCCAACAAGTGAATCAGTTTCAAATCCTTTAACAGGGTAGACTTAACTGTCTTTTCTTTAAATATCTCTACCAAGTGCATGCTTCATTGTATGTTTGTAAAATCGCTAACAAGATGGACCTAGCAGTCCTAATTCCTCTTAACAAGGAAGATCATCAAAAGTGATCATTGTAAGCCTTATTAGGCCAACTTTATGTTGCACTATTGAATTTTTTGGGTATCATCCCCACCCCAGTTTTACTTTCTATTTGGAAGGTTTCTTAGTCACCAAATACTATGTTCAAAGTGTTTTATGCTTTTAGTGTATCATGCATGCAATAGATTAGATCTTTTAATGGTAATTGGATTATAAGTTCTAAATTTGTTAAAAGTTTTAAGGTTACTGATTCACCTCTTCCCTCTCAGTAACCTAGCTAGTCTTGAATATTTCAACCATCCTTGGGCTGGATCCAATTGGATCGATCTCATGGAATTCCCACGTCTAGAGCTTCCACAATGAATAGAATAGTAATCCCTCATGAAGAGGATTTTGGATTTTACTATCAAACTTTCTAATTCAAAAAGTGAGAAGTGAGGAATAAAATTCCTCTTTGGATACTTATTCACTTTTTGAGTGAATGAAGGATTAGGATAAATAACTAGGTGACCTAGTTAAACCCTAAAACCACCCAAATGAAAACATGCTATTCTAAGTAATTAGAATTCAACCACAAAAAAGCTACCAGGAATAAAATAAAATAATATAAAGCCCAAAATTCACTTAAACCAAAAATTACATAATTCCTTAATTACTTTTGCGATAATTGTGAGCTTGTAAATGCACAGATATGTTCACAAGTCTAATCACATAATACAAGTGAATATAGATTTATTAAATCACCAGAGGGTTTAATTTAAACAATTAAATAGGATATGTTGACCATACAGGGCTAACATTGGTTAAATATGAATAGTTTAATCACTAACTCCATTTGCCACTACTAGGGACATAAATCTTGCACACTAAACAAAATGATCAAGCACAATTACATATAATAATATATTCAAATATAAAAATGCATTAAATTCTCTAATTTATCCATTTATTTAATGACATTCAAATCATCTATATTTAAATAACCCATTTTTCATAAATTACTTAAATGAACAAGGTAAATATTTGTAACACATTTACAATGAATCCAACATGGTGAGTTCATTTCTCAGTAATTAAGAATTTAATAATGGTTGATTAAATAACATAATTAGGCACATAAAACAATTAAGTGAACATGGTCAAATACATGACTAGACACTACTACAAGGACCTAGTCTAGTGTAGTAGGATAATAATACATAGTGCAATCTCTGCACACATATTAGGTTAATCACGAAACAACATCATGATACCACATCAATCCTAGTAACCACTGGTATGAACCTTAGTAAAACCATCTAACACATCATTACCTCATAAAATAGTCATAAGCATAATCAAAGAAACTAATATAGTAACATACATATAATCACCTCAAGGGTGTAGACCACTCATGGTCCAAATCATGATGACTCACTGATCAAGATCATCAAGGTGACATCCTTCAAGATGACTTATAGAAATAAAATGGGACATTATACATATTAATCCCTATTAGGAGTATTTGAATCCATTTTAGGAGATTCCAACCCTATTAGGAGTTGTAGAAGGCAAATGAACCCACTATCCAAATAGCTTTAGGGGCAAGATCACTGAAATCACTGCCCAACTAATCTTTGTATTATTCCTAGTAGAATAATAGAAATAGAATAACTTTATCTCTTTCTCTATTCTCTTGATCAAATCAAACCTCTTCTAATCTCAATACCAGATCACCAATTTTGCTTCCAAAAAACCATTGGACCACTTAAATGCATTTACTAACTTTGCATATCACTTGCATAATTTTCACTTCATACATCAATCAAACACTTCACAATAAGGAAAATATCCTTCCTTTATACCATATTCTCAAAATAATTCCTTGATTTGGCCTCCAAGCTTTCCCAATTAATTATAATAGGACTTCTTTCAAAACATTACATATTTTCACAATTACAAGTTGTTGTTAGCTCACAATATTTACAAATTTTCATACGTGCAACCTATAACTTATGCACTCATTGAAATTATCATTAGGACATCTAATCTCAAAATATAATTGTTCTTATAATGATTTTATCATTAGAAACCACTTATTAGATACTCTATCTTCTTGTTGTCTCTTGTAAATCATGAATTTTTTTTGCATATCTTCGACTCTTTATACATACACTTATCCACTTCATCAAGATATAGTATAGAATATATTCTTAATTAGGTTTGACTTGATAATCAATATACAGTATGTACAACCTCATTCTCTTTCTGATACTCTGCTAGTCTTCATAGAAACAATACTCTGTTGACAACAATGAGAAACATAGTGATGAATGTAATATATCAATCATGTACCTAGTCTCCCTAGTGCTTAGGGTACTCCCCAAAAGTAATATCATTACCATTCATACTAAAAATCTCCCCCTTTGGCATTGATGGAAACAAATATGAAAAATATGTAGGTTCCAAGAATACTAAATCAAACTTTTTTGTTGTTTATATTCTCTTCTTTTCAAATCATCTTCATTAATCAAATATAAAACTCACAAGAACATTTCTATGTTTGTGCTTTCTCATTATTAGGATCAACATCAGTTATTCACACTTCTCCCCCATTGATATCATTATCAATAGTACATCTTTCCCATTGTTACAACCTCTCTCCTATTATAATAACACTTTTCCTCCATGCATAGGAGATGTTTTTCATCTATACTTTTCCCCCATTTACATCAATGAAAAAGGCTACATTATGTTGATCATCTATTCTAATTCTTCAACTAGATCAAGTGTACAAAGATACTATTCTATAACAACTACCAAGAGTTCTTTATGACTTTTCTCATCTTGAATACTCCCCTATATAGAAATCATCAATATTCAATCCAAATAAATAATAGTGCTATGTAACACTGGACTAATGCACTCTCTACATCATCTACTCATAAGTAGGTAGGGGCATAAACCCATGAATACCTCACAAATACTCAAATATATCTTTAGGCAAAGGCATCGTAAAGATATATGCAATCTAGTCTTTTGTACCTAGATACTCTAATCATATCTCTTTCTCTACAACTTTCTCTCTCAAAAAATGATACTTAACATGTATATGCTTAGTCTTAGAATGAAACACATGATTCTTAGACATAATTATTGTAATTGTGTTATCACAACGTACTATAACAAGTTCAAAAAACTATATCCCAATGTCTTTTAGCATCTACTTCATCCATATGATCTAATTATAATTGTTTGTTGTTGCTACATACTCTCCTTTTGTTGTACTCTATGAAATAAAATTATGTTTATTTATTAGCCAAGAAACCAACCTCCCTCTAAGGAAAAATTCTCCATCATTGTCTCTCTTTCTATTATCCATAATGTCTACCCAATCTACATCAGTATATGCACACAATGTAAAATCACTTGATCTTTCATACCCTAATCCAAAATCAGATGTCCCCTTCAAATATCTAAATATTCTCTTTACTATTGCATAGTGTGATTCCTTAAGATCAACTTGAAATATTTCTAGTATCCCAATTATGTTTTCTATGTATGGTCGGATGTAAGTGAGATATTGAAACCCTCCAATCATAGATCTATAATTATGTTTCTCAATTGTAGGGGTCTCATATTTTCTAGACAATTTGTGACCAATTATCATAGGTGTACCAATAGGCATACAACTTTCTAAGCCAAATATTTTCAATGAGTCTTTCAAATACTTAGCTTGTGATAAGAAAATGCCATCACTATTTTCTACAGTCTCTAGACCTAATATTTTTTTTATCCACCAATCATACTCATATCAAATTCATTCTTCATTTGGTTGGAAAATTTGTCACTTGCTTCATCATTTCTTCCAAAGATTATGTCATCCACAATTATCACAATGATCAACAATACATTCTCAATTTCTTTCAAATATAAATTGCTATATGTCATACCTTTAGCAAACCCCAATTTTTCCAAATATGTGTCCAATCTTGCATACTAGGTTCATGCTCTCTTTAGATGATACAATGATTTCTTCAATATGCATACCATATCCTTTTTTTCTATCAAAGGAAGTCCTTTAGGTTGCTCAATGTAGACTTCTTCTTCAAGTTCTCTATTCATAAATGTTGTTTTTCATCCATATAATACACTTGGAACTTGTCACTTGCTGCATAAGTTGGGAACATTCTTACTACTTAAAGTCTAGCAAAAGGGGCATTTTTTTGCTCAGTCTATGCCTCTTACTGTGAATATCATTTGCATACTAATCTTGATTTATTTCTCACAATTTCATCTTGATCATTCATCTTTTTTTTGAATACCCATTTAGTTCCTATAATATTTTTGTATTTTGGTCTAGGAACCAATTCCCATGTCTCATACTTCACAATCTAATCTAGTTCTTCCTTCATTGGTTAAATCCACTCTTCATCCTTTCATGCCTCATCAACACTCTTTGGTTCAACTTGATAAATCAAACACAATTCTTCATATACTTTCTTTCTTGTCATAAATCCTCTATCTTTAATTCCAAAAATTTGATTCTAAAGATGATTCTTTTTCAAACTCATGTTTAGTGTAGGTGTTGATGTTTCAATTCTTACTTCTTCTATAGGTTCATATCATGGCTCTTCTCTTTGTTCAACAATTTTAACATCATTCTACAAATCATTGTTAGTCTCAAAGAATACTTGAATATTCTCTCTAATAGGTTTAGGATTATCTTCTTCTTCATCAAAAATATTATCCAACACTCTTTCTTTAACTCCAAGTTTTTTTATCCCCTTTCACATTTGCACACTCAACAATAGTCTTAGTTCTTTGATTAATACATCTATACACTTTATTTTTCAATGAATAACCAAGGAACATACATTCATTTCTTCTTGAATCAAAATTACTAATATCATCATCTCTCTTTATGTAACACTTACTTCCAAAAATTCTTAAATATTTGTTGAAGTTGCATGTCCAAATCATAATTCATAGGGAGTCATGTTTGCTCCTTTTTAGATATGCACTTTGTTCATGGTGTATACTAATGTGTTGACTGCTTCTCTCCAAAAAAAATTTGATACATCATTTTCAAACATCATGGCTCTTGTTGCTTCTATTATAGACCTATTTCTTCATTTAACAATTACATTTTTCTCAAAACTCTTAGGTTTTGATAGTTTTCTCTTAATACCATTTTCTTCAAAAAATATGTTAAACTCTTGAAGTAAAATCTCCACCTCTATTTGATCTTGAACATTTTATCTTTATACCAGATTCATTCTCAACTCTATCCTTGAACAACTTAAACTTTTCAAATGCCTCAAACTTTTCTTTAAAAAAATTTTGACCCACATTCTTCTAGTGGGACCATCAATAAAAATCATAAAGTACCTTTCTCCATAGAATCCTCTTATTCTATTATCACCATTCAAATCCATATGAACAATCTCCAATTTTTGTTGTAGTAGTGAACTTCTTTCTAGGAAAACAATCTTTCTTCTTCTTAGCTATAACACATTCTTTAAAAAAAACATTAGTAGGTTTCATAATTCTAGGTAGATCTCTGAAAAAGAAAAGTAGTACCAGTCTTCACAAAGTTATCAAAGTTTATATCACAAAATGCTCTATGTCATAACTAATTATTATTCACCTTTGAAACCAAATAAATCATCTCTGTAGGGTTCAATTAATACACATTACCTAAAGATCTTGTACCAGTTCCAATCAAATTAGCATATTTATCCTTGATAATGCATGTCATCTCTATGACTTGTAATTGACAACCTTTATCAAGCAATTGTCCAACACTCAATAGGTTAAGCTTTAATTAATCAACAAACTAAACATCACCAGTGTTAATCTTTCCACCAAGAATAATAGATCTTATTCCCTTGATATGACAAGTTGCATTGTTAGCAAATATAACAATTACTCCATCATGATTATTGAACTTCACAAACATATTCATGTCTTCAGTGATATGATGTGAGCATCCACTATCTATATTCCAATCAGATTTCTTTTCAACTTGCAAAACTAGGATATTTTCTTCTCTAATTTATTTTTTCAAATTTTTTTCTTTTATAACCACAAATCATAATTCATCATCACTTTCACTCTAAACTCTTTCCTTGGACTCATCATCTCTATTTGCGTAAAAATAATCTCTATGTCTTCTAGACTTGAAATTCTTCTTATACTTTTTCTCTTTTTTTAGGATACTTAAATGCATAATGACCAAATTAATTGCAAGTCCAAAACTTAAAAATTATCTTACCATATGGTTCTCTTCTTACAAGTAGGGAAATTTCTTCTTCAATTCTTCTATCTTCCTCAAATTTAGATATGTTGCCGCTAGCATAGTCTCTATCAGTGCTTGCACTTCTTGATAAAGAAGGACAAATGCTCAATGTACTAAAATGTATTTCCACTCTGGGAAATTCTCCAAATTGCTTCAATCTCACTTCTATTGCTTCCAACCTTCTAAATAAAGTTTCTCTAGTAAGCTTCTTAGTACAAGGTATTACTTGTTCAATCATCCACAATGTCTATCTCAATAGTAGTGTCAAAGTTTTCAAAATATTCCATATAATCTCATCTTTATCTTTAGATCCACTATAAGACTTAATTTTTGTGATAATTTTGGATAGTCTATCAATATAGCTTCTCACAAATTCATCTTCCATCATTTTAGCATCTTGAAATAAATATATCCAGTTCTATAGTCTAATTCTTTTAGAATTCTTATCACCTTCAAAACTAGAATCTAAGGCTACCAAAATTTTATGAGATGTGACCAAGGATTATACCTAATTGCATTTATCTTCAAGAAGAGCTAACAATAATAGTTCTCTAGAAAGAATATTACACATAAGAAAATTTCTTTCAGTTTTACTACATTCTTCAAGTTTTCTTTCTTCCACAATTTCCTTTTTATTCTTTTTCATTAGCCAATACCCTGGACCCATACATAAAAAATGAGTCTTCATCTTTTATCTCCAACTACCATAGTTAACTCCATTAATTTTAGGACTTTCTTTTCTGAAGTGACCCACCATTGATCTCCTTAAGTTATTTATGTTTTTCTTCAAGGACCTAATGCTCTAATACCAATTACTAGAAACTGAATTCCACCAAAATAATTGAGAGGGAGGAGGGTGGGTGTCAATCAATTATCCAAATATTAAAACAATTATCAACCTTATTTATCCTTAAACATGTGAATGATATAATTGGGAATCGTAAGAACATATATGTACACAACAAGACCAAATATGTTAATTACAGAAAACACTAGTGGGGATGGTACCCACAAAATGTTGTACTAATATAAAAGTTTCTTGTAAGAGGATTGACTATGTTAGGATCTAATGAAATACATTCAATACATAGCAGTCCCTGTTAAGAAATTCTAACCATGTTAGGAGTTGTGCCAACCCTATTAGGGGTTGTAGAAGGCAAATGGATCCACTATCAAAATAGCTTTAGGGGAAAGACCACATAACTCACTATCCAACTATTCTTCATATTATTCCTAGAAGAATAATAGAAATAGAATAACTTTAGCTCCTCTATCATCTTTATTAGAAAAAACCTCTTCTAATCTCAATACTAGATCACCAATTTTGCATCCAAATAATCTCTTGGATCACTTGCATGCATTTATTAACTTTGTGTATCACTTGCACAATTCACACTTCATACATCAATCACACACTTTACAATAAGAAAAATAACCTTCCTTTATTCCATATCCTCAAAATAATTCCTTGAATCAGCCTCCATTCTTTCCCAATTAATTATAATAGGGACTTATTAAGATATTAAAAAAATTACATCTTTTCACAATTACAAGTCATTGTTAGCTCAGAGTCTTTACACATTTCACACTTATGAACTCTGACCTTTTGAACTTTTTGATGTCTTCATTAGGATGTCTACTCTCATAGTATAATTGTACTCATCATGATTATATATCAGTGAAGATATACAAAAAAACCATCAAAACCACGTATCAAATACTTTGTCTTCTTCTTGTCTTCTATAAATCATGAATATGTTTCACATTTCTTTGACTCTCTATACACACTTATCCATCTCATTAGGATATAGTGTAAAATAAATCCTTAACTAAGATTGACCTAATAATCAATACAGAGTCTATAAGACCTCATTCTATGTCTACAAGTCTTCTAGTCTTCATAGAAAAAATACTATGTTGACATCAATGACAAACATAGTTATGAATGCAACATTCGATCATGTATATAGTATCTCCAATTCCTAAGATACTCCCCCATAGGAATATCATCAACATTCATGCTAACACATTTATGTTTTGATTTTTGTAGTGTTTTTTGAGTGTTCCTTCATGTGCTAAGTGAACCTAATATTTTCCAATGCTTTATTCCTTCTTTGACTAAGTTTTTCTAAGATTGGTTCTTACTTTAAGCCAAATTATGTATTTAATTTAGATCATAAATTTAAGGTTACGACCTTGTCTTGGGATGTGTGTAGATAATTTTAAGGTTGTTCTTTCTATTATGTAATGATCTAGAATCTTATGTAAGCCATTTCAGCGAGTATAAATAGGGGTGTTAAGGTTTAGGCTAGGTGAGACTTAGAGAGTTGAGAATAGATGTTCCTAGAAGAGAGAATTTAGAGTTGGATATTGGGTTCTTTATTTGTATCTTTATATTTTGGTAATTACATGAGTCAATAAAGTAAATTTTTACCTTCTTTCCTTGGTGTTGTTCTTTGTTTTTTTTCTTTTGTTGTGTTTACTCAGCAAGGTGATTGGATAGTTAGATGTATACTAGCCCTAGCTATTCAAATCCCTCCTTGTATCAAGTGGCATCAAACCTTGAGTTTCATCCTTGTGGATAATGGATCATGTAGAACCCCAAGTTCAATTTGGTTGTAGGGTAGAAGATCTATGTATTTGACCTGTAAATTGTAGAGGGTTACAATCTTATAAGAACTTGTTTATAAAGATGGTTTGAGGAATAGGAAATGTTGAGATAAATTGTAGCCATATTATATTTTTTGGAGATATCCCAAATGAGAGGAGTACATTATGATAATGCAAGTAATGGTGAAATAATGGAAATGAATTATAATCTATAACCTAAGGAAGATCAAGATGAGGAAATATTGTTGAAAGTGTTATCGAGGACACATTTAAAGTCTGATGTGGAAGTTCTTCCTAATATGGAAAATTGGATACCAATGCTTTGTTTGATTAGAACTCTAATATGGAGATGTTCTTTGAGTTTGAAGGAAATATTAATAGTAGGAAGGTAAACATTACAATCACTAGGTTGAAAGGTTGTCACTCACTATTGTGGGAGCATTTGCAAACTGGTAGACAAAAAAGAGGAAAAGAGAAGAATGGGGCATAGTTGAAAATGGTGAATAATGTGAAGGAGAAGTTCATTCCTATTGATTTCCAAGTTATCTTTCTAGGAAAGATACATACTTTGAGACAAAAGGACATGAGTGTGAATGAGTATACCGAGGAATTCTATAGATTGAACATCAAATCTAGACATGTTTATAATGAGGTCAAGAAATTTGTAATGCATCTAAATGTATTGAGATCTAGAAATCAAGATGAGATAAGTTTCATGAAATTGGAAAGTGTGGAAGAATAATATTAATATGGCTTTAAAGTTGAGCAGATATTGAAAAAGAAGCATGAATAAAGACACAGACGTAGAGGTCATAGGTCCTAGAAAGGTAGAGGTAGATCTAACAATTCTGTGCAAGATAAGGGAAAATCTGAGCGGAAAAGTGATGAAAAAGGAAAGTCCAAATGGAAAGGTGGTAATTATTACCTAGGAGGTACTAGTTATTATTGAGGAAGAGGTAATTTGTATTCTAGAGGAGGATTTCGTGGTAATTTTTTTAGATTTGGAAAAGAAGGGCATCTATGTGTTGAATGTAGATACTCTAGTGAAAATGAATGTGGTAGAAGGAATTTTGTGATACAAGGTGAATCTCTACACCTTTAGAGTGAAGAAAAATTGATGGTGAGGAAAACTGTGTAGTGAGAAAATTGAGGATAAAGAACATGTTCATAGGAGAAGTCTTTTCAATATGAAATGTAAGATAGCTAGGAAATGCTACAACATGATAACTGACAATGAAAGTTCAATTTGGCATCAAAGGAACTAATTACAATGTTGTATTTATAGAGGCTGAAGCATCCTAAACTCTATCATGTTTCATGGACCAAGGATGAACATAAGATATTGGTAACTGAACAATGTATTATGAAAGTAAAAATTAGACATTACTCTAACAAAGTTTTGTGTGATATTATGCCTATGGATTGTTGTCATGTTCTATTGGGTAGACCTTGGAAATATGATAAAAAATTATATGTACGATGGTAGATTAAAGTAATATAGTATTTGGAAAAATGGAGTTATGGATACATTAATGCCTTTGATTGAGTCTCCTGATGAGATCAATTGTACTACTATAAGACTCTGCATGGTCAATGGAAAGAAATTTGAGAAGGAACTAAAAAAGAACCAAGACTATTTTTCTATAATTCCTAGAGGGATGAGTTATGTTAGGAATGATTGAATGATAGTATAGTAATGATTGAGTATCAAATAGAAGCCTAGTAGTAGAAAATGGTAAAGGTCGAGTGACAATAGAAACTAGTGTGTTATCTGAGTACTAAAAGAAATTGAAAGCTTGTTGAATGAGTAAAAAGAGACTTTTTTTAAGGATATACATGATGTTTTACCACCAATAAGAATTATAACTCATTGTATGGATTTGATTCCTAGAGCTAGTTTTTTGAATAAAGCATCATATAGGCTGACACTTATAGAAAATGGAGAACTAAACATACAAGTACAAGAGCTTTTGTAGAAAGGTTTGATCAAGGAAAATTTGAGTCCATATGTTGTACATGTTGTATTGGAACCTAAGAAGAATGGGTAATGGATAATGTATGTTAATTCTAGAGCTATTAACAAGATCACAATGAAATATAGGTTTCCTATGCCTAGGATAGATGATGTAATGGAACATTTGAGTAAATGAAAGTATTTTACCAAGATTGATTTGAAGAGTGGTTATCATTATATCAAAATTATAGATGGTGATGAATGGTAGACTACATACAATATAAAATATGGTTTGTATGAATGGTTAGTTATGCCTTTTGGTTTGACTAATGAACCTAATACTTTCATGAGGTTGATGAATGAATTTCTCAAGAGATTATTGGGTAATTTTTTGATTATTTATTTCGGATGATATTCTTATATTTAGTAAGACCAAAGAAGAAAATCTTGAGCATGTTAGACAAGTATTCCAAAGTTTGAAAGAGTAAAAGTTTTTGATTAATTTGAAAAAGTGTTCCTTTATGCAAGAAGAGATTGTGTATTTTGGATTTGTGATTTGAGTTGATGGTTTGAGAATGGATCCTAGGAACATTAAAGCAATTTTGGAATGGGCTACACCTAATAATGTGGGTAAGGTAACAACATTTCATGGTTTGGCTAGTTACTAGAGAAATTTTATAAAGAATTTTAGTTTTGTTTGTAATGATATGACTAAGATAATACAAGGAGATAAATAGGATTTTAAGTGGACAAATGGGGCTAAAAAGAGTTTCAAGATATTGAAATGAAAGGTTATTGATGTTATGTGTATTGTCTTGTTCTGATTTCAATAAGGTATTTCATGTTCAATGTGATGTAAGTGGTAGTGCAATATGAATTATGTTAAGTCAAAAAGGTAAACATGTTTCTTTCTATAGTTAAAAGTTGAATAATGATAAAAGGATGTATTCTATTTATGATCAATAATGTTATACTATTGTCCAATATTTGAAGAGATAGAGACATTATTTTATTCCTAAGGAGTTTGTGTTGTATACTAATCATAAAACTTAAGAGTGTTTGGGAAGTCAACATAAGTTGAATCGAAGACATATGAAGTGGGTTGAGTACTTGTAGAGTTTCAAATTTGTGATAAAGCATAAGAGTGGAGTTGTTGATGAAGTGATAAAAAGATGTTCCTTTTCTACTAATATAAAGGTTGAAGTTCTTGGTTTTGATGAAATGAAGGAATTGTATGATACTAGCCCTAATTTCTTAGAGGTATGGAGAGTGTGCAAAGCACCAAATATATCAATTCAAATGAGTAAGTATGATGAATATTTCATTCAAGAAGGTATGTTGTTCAAAGGAATTCACTTGTGTATACCAAGAAGTTCTATGAGGGTTAATTTTATCAAGGGAAAGCATTGTGGTGGTTTGGCTAGACATTTTGGAATTGATAAGACATTGGGTTTTCTTAAGGATAAGTAGTATTGGTCATATATGTATAAGGTTGTTCAAAATTTTGTAAGGAGTTGTGGAGTTTATCAAGTTGCAAAAGGAGTAAATCAAAATACTAGATTATATACACCTATTTTTGCTCCTGAGAAACCTCGAAGTGACATCAATATGGATTCTATTCTTAGATTACCTAAGACAACAAGAGGGAATAATTTTCTATTTTTTGTTGTCAATAGATTTTCTAAAATGGCACATTTCATACCATGTAAGAAGACATCTAATTTTGTGCATTTTTATGATATTTTCTTCAAATATATTGATAGATTGCATGGATTACCAAGAAGTATTATTTTGGATAGAGATAATAAGCTTTCTAGTTATTTTTGGGTGACTTTGTAGAAAAATATGGATAGCGAGTTGAAATTCAGTTCTATATTCCAATCCACAAATAGATTGATAGACATAAGGTGTGAATAGAAGCTTGGGTAATTTGTTGAGATGTTTAGTTGGAGCTAAGTCAAGTAATTGGGATATGGAATTGGAAATAACTGAGTTTGTATAAAATAATTATGTGAACAGGAGTATAGGAAAAATATCTTTTTAGATGGTTACTAGGATATAGCTAGTGCAGGAGCACCCAAATGAGGCTACATTGTAACCTAGGGTTCCTAGTTAATTTTTGGCTTCTAGTGATCTTAGCCAAGCCACTAGTGCAATAAGTGGGGCTAGTTAGTCTTAAAGTGTGAGTTAATGATTAGAAGGTCTAATTAGGTCATTGGAAACATCTAATGTTGCTTGTTTTTTCAAATTACTAAATATTGTGCAAATGTTGTCATTATTGTCAAACATGAAATTTCTAAATTTAAGGGAATAAATTAGACAAACAAAGGGTTGAATATTTTTTTCATGTCCTAGGATTCATATTTAATCATTTGGGAGAGTTTTAAGAGGTTTGGACTAGTTATGCAAAATATTGTCAAATTGCATGACAACTTTGCAAATTTGCAAAAGTTGTGATGAAAAATTTTGTTTCTTTGAGTGCACCCTCAAGAAAGGGTTGAATAATTGCCTCAAAAAATTGGGACATGTACATTTCATCTATTTAAGGCTTCTCTCAACCTAAGAGAATGGTTGGATGACATTTTGAAGAAAGTTTGATTAGTGAACAAGCAACTTTTCGAGCAATTTTATCACAGTCAATGCAGTTTCCTTTCATTAGGTCACTTAGTGTATTGATATCTATATTGTAACCTATGCATTATTTGGTGGATGTAAATAATAGATTCTATGTGTGATTATAGAGATTGTTGTTTTTTCAATTCATTGCACTTTATAAAGTCTTCTATTTGTAACACTATCGCTTGTCTAAACAAAAGAGTTTTTGGTTATGGGATCATAACTCACCTTCCCATTATAGAATTTGTATAGGTTCCTTGGGATGTTTAAGATGAATCTTTGTACTATATGCTTGTAATATATTGGGCCCTCAAAAGTAAGCATAAAATTTTCCAAGTGATGCCCTAGGAAAGCCAAAGGTTCATGATTAGGGATCATAGTGGTTATAGTAGCATTTGATGGTATTGAAGGAATTGGTTGCTTCAATCCGAGTGGATAGAGAGGAGGATACAAGTTTGAAGAATCCCTATGCTAAAGAAGAAGCTATGGTGAATATTTTTTTCTTTGTGTGAAAAAACCCTTATGGTTGTTGATAGACAAATGCAATACCCTTGAATTTGAGCTTAAATATAGTAACCCACTATATGGATAGGTTGGGGAAGTGAGAATAGGTAAATTTTAAAGGTCTTCCAAAATTTTTTAGAATATACAATTTGTTTTCCACCTTGTTAAGAATATTTTTGAGTTATAAGCCAAAAGATGTGTTTGGAGGCCTATATCCTTATAGCCCTATTATGCCTGGTTTGAAGAAAATTATTGAAATTGATAGGGATTTCTTTTCATTTTTAGTTGTTGAGAATTAGAATAGATCCAATTCTCTATAAGAAAAACTCCATCTCCATTGTTGGGTAGTTTTGATCATGTTTGAGTACTCAGTGTGGACGAAGAAAGAAGGCATCCATGTAGCATGTTAGGGGTTGAGTGGATTTCACCATTGGTGTGGACATGTTGAAGAGGTGGAGGATTTGGTATAGGATCCTCTTGATTTAGGGTTATTAAAAACCCTAAGAGGCTAGAAAAGTGGCTTGGTAAAGACCCCAAAAGTAGGTAGGATTGAAGAGAAAGACTTGTCCTTACATCAAAGTTGTATTAGATACATAGAAGATTTGGGCTTGTGAATAGATGTTCCATAGTAAAGAATTCATAGGGGAAAAATCAATGGTGATCAATGTAGATTTGGCCAAATAAGTGGGTGAGAAAAATGAGAGAAATAGAATCCTTTGAGAAGCCCTAGAAGAGATGAAGACAAAGCTAGACAAAGTTGTTGAGCCAACCAAAAAGAAATATGAAGAAGGTGAGAGTAGTGAAAAAGGAAAAGAGAAAATTAATGAGGAAGATATTATTCCTAGACAAGACCATCCATTGAATGAGAAACCATTCTTGAAAGCGATAAAGGTACTAGGAGGAAAAGCCTTAGAAGGAATACCATTGTTTAGTGGGAAGATGGACATTGAATAGTGATAGAATGGATTGAGGGAATGGAAAATCACTTTGAGTGTGAAGGTGTCATAGAGGCACAAAAACTAAATGTTGCAAAATCAAGACTAAGAGAATCATCATTTACATGGTGGAAGTACCTACAAGATTAAAGGGTGGCATGGAAAAAAATCCTATAGCCAACTGGAATGACATGGTGACCAAAGTGAAGAAAAACTATTTTCCTGAAGACTACAAAATACAATTGCATAGAAAGAGGGAAGGTTTGAAGCAAAAAGACTTGGAAGTGGCCTCTTACACAAAGGATTTTCACCAATTATACCTAAGGTCCAAGATTCAAGAAGAGGAACCTATTAAGGTAGCAAGATATTTGAGTGGATTGAAATGGAATATTTGAGAGGAGATAAGCCTATGAACCATTTTTTAGAAGTTTCATGAACTGGCTCTTAAGGTTGAAGAAAATAATAGGAATTAATGAAACTCTAATTCTAGAAGTAGAGTCAAAGGAAGAGATCAATGAGGAAATAGAGGTGGACACCAAGATAGAGGTAGTGATCAAAGAAGCCAAGGTGAGTCCAAACTTGCAAAGCATGGTATTGAAACTACCTCAAGAGGGGTTATACAAGGGGAAGATGTACTAAGGGAGGATATAGTAGAGAGAAAAATTCAAGAAGGATCAATTCATATATTGCAAGAATGAAGTGTTATACTTGTGGATAGTTGGGTCACTCTACTTACACATGCCCTAAAAAACCTAATTCTTCAAGCAGTGATAAGAGAGCTCCATATGCTCATGAAGATACATGGGATGCTAATTAACCTAAGGTTGATGATAGAGAGTTAGAGATGGAGGAGAACTTGATGTTCAAGAGAGTGTTGATCAGACAACCTGTCAAGGATAAACCTAAACATAGAAAAACCTTGTTTATAATTAGATGCAAGATTTTGTGTAAGGTGTGTATAGTTATTACAGATTTAGGATCCACATGAGAAATTATATTAGAAGAAGTTGTAAAAAAATTCAAATTGACAAAGATACCTCATGTCAACCCATACAAGGTCACAAGGTTCAACAAAGGGTAAAGTTTGTTGGTGAATGAAGAAACACGGGTTGAGTTTTCAATTTCGAGCTACAAAGAAAAACTACTTTGTGATGTGTTTCCTATGGATGCATTCCATATTCTATTGTGAAGGCCTTGGAAATATGGTAGGAATTCTATTTCTTTTAAGAAAAATGAGATAACTTCCAAGATCTAGTCCTTGTTGGATGAAGATGAGTCATAGTCCAAGACTCCTAGTATATTATTGAGTAGTGGGAAGGAGTTCATAAATGACCTTAAAGATGAAGGGGGCGAAGGGTGTTCCATTATTATTAAGCCTAAAGAAGAAGATTAAAAAAAAAAAAAAACCTTTACCATCTAAAATCCAAGAGATTCTTGTGAATTATATGGATATAGTTAGTGATGGAACTCTTGAAACCTTACCTCATAGAAGAGTGATAAGTCATTAGATTGACTTTGTACCTAGTGCATAATTTCCAAATAAATAATATTATAAGCTTACTCTAGATCAAAACAAAGAGGTAGCTAGAAAAGTGCAAGAAATCCTAGATCAAGGGTTGATAAAGAAGAGAAATAACCCTTGTGCAATGCCAATAGTTTTGGCATCCAAGGAGGGTGAAAAATGGAGGCTTTGTATAGATTCAAGTGTCATAAATAGGCTCACCATTAGGTATAGGTTTATGATACCTATAATAGAAGACTTGATGGATCGTCTTGGAGAGGCTCAATATTTCACAAAGTTGGATTTCAAAAGTGTTTATCATCATATAAGGATAAAGGAATGTGATGAGTGGAAGACATCTTTTAAGACCACAGATGGGTTGTATGAATGGCTTATGATGCCATTTGGACTCTCAAATTCTCCTAGCACATTCATGAGGCTCATGAATGAAGTATTGGAAGATTACACATGAAGATTTTTGGTAGCATACCTATATGAAATACTCATCTTTAGTAAGATAAGATAGCAACATCTCAAACATGTGGAGATGGTGCTAAAGAAGTTGCATGAAGAGAAGTTGGCAATCAATTTGGAAAAATGTGAGTTTTTGAAGTAAGAACTTGTATATTTGGGATTTGTGGTATCCAAGGGATATTTGAAAATGGATCAAGACAAATTTTCATCTATCCTAAACTAGCCACCACCTTCTACAACAATAGAGGTAAGAATTTTTCATGGGTTAGCCCAATTTTATAAAAATATCATTAGGAACTTTAGTGGTATTTGTGCTCCAATTCTAGATACCATTAAATGTGGGATAAAAACTAAGCTTAGGTGGACCTCTAAAGAAGAGGAAGCATTTGAAAAGTTTAAAAAATAAGTAGCAACACAACTTGTTGGTGTTTTAAAACTACTAAGCAACAAAATGCTTAATACCAAGATGACAATACTCACAAAATCTAAAGACTAGCCAATTCTTATTAGCAATTGTATGTGCAAAACCATTTGGGCCCAACTTCAAAAAAACCACAAGTGGTTTTCTACTCTTCACGCTCTACAAAACCAGGGTGGGTATACCCAGGGATGATTCAAGACTGGGCAACACTGTATGAGGATTATTTTAGTTTCATTCTGATTCTCATCTCAAATCCTCAAATACATGTACAATTCTTGAGAATTTGATAAACACATCCCATATAGCAGATATGGCCAAAATTCTTCTATAGATCTGTAGGTGTTCTCAGCAATAGTGGCTACCTAAAGCTAAAACATTCCATGAAACAAGTACATGCCAACTTTGAAAATCTTTAGGAAATGAAAGTAAGATTGATTTAATTTTGCATTTTGATAACCATTTGTGACACATTTCTCTTTCAGCTGGATCAGATTTGATCAGTGCCTAATCCATTAGGATTTAGAGGTATCAGCAATTCTTATTAGAATTCATCATTAAAATCCTTTCCACTACTACAACAATCTTATCACATTCATCAAAGTTTTTACTTAATCCATTGAATTAATAGCAGTGATAAATAGATATACAACCTAATTGAATTGCATTCAATTGCACAAGCCTTTACTCATACAACATCAAGATAACCAAGTAATCAAAAGAAAAAAAAGTTTAGAAAGAATTGATAAGGGGACAGTTCATAATTTATATTCATTTTCCTTGAAAATTGTATACAATTACAGTAAACTCAGAATGACCTTTAGAAAGAAACATAGATCATTCTATATTCATGTATTCTCAAGATCTGATAGAGAAAATACACCACCAATTTTCTCAAAACAATGGACCAAAAATAGACTAAGTATCAGTTAGAAAAATAGAATTTGGACTCTTTCTCTTGTCAGCCATATTCACCTTTTGTTACAATAAGCACTATCTTCAAAACCTTGACTGAGTACCCACCCTATTCTCAAGAAAATACATAATGAAAATTATTTTTGACTCAAAGAAAACAATAAACAAATAGAAATAGAAATATCTTACAGGGATAGACCAATCACTGAGATCATAACACAACAACTCTTGCTTGTTAGATAAGACACCTCGATCGGCTGGATACATCAATGTGTAGCTATGGTACTTGCGCTATACCCTCTTTAAATTCTCAAGTTTTCTCACTAAAATATTCCCTTATAAACATAGGCAAAAATTAGATAACTTGACACACACATACATAGCAGGACCAAAGAAACTGCAGTACTTTTCACAGATGTGTTGGACAACTCTCCAGTAGAGTTTCCATTTTGTTGGTTTTTTAAAACTACTAAAAAACAAAATGCTTAATACCAAGATGAAAATACTCACAAAATCTAAAGACTAGCCAATTCTTTTTAGCAATTGTATGTGCAAAACCATTTGGGCCCAACTTCAACAAAACCATGGGTGGTTTTCTACTCTTCAGACTCTGCAAAACTAGGGTGGGTATACCCAGGGATGATTCAAGACTAGGAAACACTATATGAGGATTATTTTAGTTTCATTCTAATTCTCATCTCAAATCCTCAAATACATGTACAATTCTTGAGAATTTGATAAACATATCCCATATAGTAGATATGGCCAAAATTATTCTATAGATCTGTAGGTGTTCTTAGCAATAGTGGCTAACTAAAGCTAAAACATTCCATGCAAATAAGTATAGGCCAAATTTGAAAATCTTCAGGAAATGAAATTAAGATTGATTTAATTCTAGATTTTGACAACCATTTGTGACACATTTCTCTTTCAGCTAGATCAAATTTGATCAGTGCCTAATCCATTAGGGTTCAGAGTCTACTACAAATTTATAGATCTAATTTGTTGCTTTACAACAAATTTTATCAGCAATTCTTATTAGAATTTTTCATTCAAAATCCTTTCCACTACTATAGCAATCTTATAACATTCATCAAAGCTTTTACTTAATCCATTGAATTAACAGTAGTGATAAACAAATATACAACCTAACTGAATTACATTCAATTGCACAAGCTTTTACTCATACAACATCAAGATAATTGAGTAATCAAAAGGAGACAAAGTTTGAAAAGAACTAATATGGGGACATGCCATAATTTGTATTCATTTTCCTTGAAAATTTTATACAATTTATAGTAAACTCAAAATGACCTTCAGAAAGAAACACAAATCATTCTATATTCATGTATTCTCAAGATCTGATAGAGAAAATACACCACCAATATCCTCAAAACAATGGACCAAAAATAGACTAAGTATCACTTAAAAAAATAGAATTCAAACCCTTTCTTTTGTCAGCCATATTCACATTTTGTTAAAATAAGCACTAGCTTCAAAACCTTGACTGAGTTGCCACCCTATTCTCGAGAAAATACATGATGACAATTATTTATGACTCAAAGAAAATAACACACAAATAGAAATAGGAACATCTAACATGGATAGACCAATCATTGAGATCATAACACTACAACTCTTTCTTGTTACATAAGACACTCAGATAGGCTGGATACATTAGTGTGTAGCTATGGTACTTGGGCTATACCCTCTTTAAATTCTTAAGGTTTGTCACTAAAATATTCCCTTATAACCACAGGCAAAACTTGGAAACCTAACACACACGTATATAGTAGGACCAAAGAAACTGTAGTACTTTTTACAGATGTGTTGGAAAGCTCCCTAGTAGAGTCACCATTTTGTTGTTGTTTTAAAAACTACTAAGCAAAAAAATGCTTAATACCAAGATGACAATACTCACACAATCTAAATACTAGCCAATTCTTATTAGCAATTGTATGTGCAAAACCATTTGGGCCCAACTTGAACAAAAACATGGGTGGTTTTCTACTCGTCAGGCTTTGCAAAACCAGGGTGAGTATGTATAATCAATATAACACCCCTTTAGTTGTAGGATTGGACATCCCTTACCACCAAAGTACTATGCTGATTTTCACTAAATGTCAATCTAGGAGCATGAACTTGAGATGATGTCTGCAAAGTATATACTCTAGTTTTCACTAAAAGTCACTACTACTTTGAATGCAATAACCATTAAGGAAATCTAGTTTATCCAAGGGAAAGACAACTATCTAATACTTGGAAGGAAATTCTAATTATTTAGCCATACATCTATGCATCTATTTCTGTAGGAACATTGACTAGTTCTGTTTCCAGTGGCTGCAGGAACATCAGTTCTAACCTTAACTTAGAAAACTAAGTCTAACTCCTACTTACTAAAGAAAACTCCACCTTCCACATGGGCCCCCATGGAAGAATGAAGGAAAGATAAACTTAGATAAAAGTGTAGAAACTCAGCAATGACATACATTCATCCAATATGCAGTATTACAATAACTTGGAAAAATGATATGATCTCTATCAACTCTATATGTCTACTCACTACCTAACCTTATCGATATAGAAGAGGTCTTATTTATAAGGAAGAACAAAAAACTCTTAAAACTACAACTTCTTCATGAAGGAAAATCAGTTACAACTTAAGACTGCAAACACGCAGTTTGAAAGACATTAATTATCTGTTAAATTCCCCACAAATATAGATCATAGAAAATGCTAAATTTTCTCTTCTATTTGTCTTCAAATAGCTTTTAGGAATGCAGGTATCGTGTGTTGTATGTTTAACTAATTTCGTTGATGCTTGCTTCCTTGCTCAGTCACTTTATCAAGTCCCACTTTGTTATTCTTTAAAATAGTTCCCTTCTAACTTTTCCTCCAAGTCTTCTAGCTGTAACAGTGTCATAACGCTTCTCCTTAATGTCATCAATGCCTTAGCACTATTCCTTCGTAGTTTGTTTAACTCCCGCTCAGCTTGTATCCTATGATCAACATTTAATACACACAAGACTTCCTGCAAACATTTATTTTCATTTATTAGTTTATAAAGAAAAGGCATTAATTATTCAACTAAGTTTTTTTGCAATCTCTTTAGCTACAGGAAAATCTACCCATATCAAACATTCATGCAGAAAGATTTTTACCACAAAATGAACCCCTTTTTAAATATAATTCTGATTATCATTTTATGCCCTATGTCCATACTTTATTCAACAAAAGTTCAAAACATTTATACTAAAGGATGATAAAGTTCAATATGTTATAGACAAATGTTCACAAAAAAGGCTGATAAAATTTCTATTTCTTCATGTCATCATTTTTCCCCCCAACCATCCTAAGGTTGGTCTCTTCAGCATCTATAGGTTTTTGATCCTCATCCACAGTTTGAGACCATTGGCAATTTTTTCCCTTGATTCATGAGCTTTGTAATTGAAATATCCATGATTTTGTTTCAACCTTTCCCATTTTTGTTCTTTAGTAGTCATGTTATATTCAACAAACAAATCATATTTTCCAAGCATAGGATGCAAGAGTATTGGCAGTTGGAAATGATGAGGTACCCAATAATTTTTCTGATTTCTTCCCAACATCAAATACCTGGGCATCCTGTTCATGGCCAATTCCATATTTTGGGGAGAGTGCAACTCTCTTGTTTTTAGTTCTTCTGGCAATCGAATCCATCTTTGAAGAGTAGCTTGTATAGCATCAGGGGCATTTGCAGAACAATGCTACTCCCAATCCAGAAATGCCTATTTGTGGACAAGGTGAATTTTGGCAGCAACACTTTGATTATTGTTAATGAAAATCCAATCAAAGAATAATCTATAAGTGTTTTTTACTTTTGGCTAAATTTACAATGGTTCAAACATTTCTCTTTCCCTATAGGGAGCAGCCTGGTTCTCTTGATTGATCTCATTCTGCATCCATGACATAACGGCCCTAAATTGTACATCTCCCACATATAACAATGAATTCCAATCTTTATCATCTAGTACAACAAGATTATGAACATATAACTCATAGAGGATATTTTTTAGAGTCATCAAAACTAAATTGAATGTTGCATAAAATTCTTGGGGAGTGTGTAAGGAAGGGTTCAACCCCTGAGTAATTGGAGACAACTAAAAATTAATCATTTGCTCCTTTAGGAATAGTGTGTAAATTGGAGATGGGAACCTGCAATTTACAAGCTCTAGAATGAGATCTGTAATCTTTGTGACACGTTGCTGCAGGACCATAATTTCACTATCCTTTTCTTCAATTTGTTGTGCTTGTTCCCTGATAGTTCTGAGCAATTGCTTCCTTTCTAAATCCTAGTTTTCTTTTCCCATTCAAACTATTGGTACAAACTAAAGCTAGCTATTAATAGAGTGGAAATGTTTGGTGGTGTATGATGATGGACAATAGGTTTATAATCTTCAAGGAAGTGCTCAAGATGATGGTGGTCAGAAGTTTTGTCATCCTAAGAATGTTGACATTCAACAAAGCTTTTATTTTGACAAGCAACAGTATTATCAACTTTTTTTGAAGGGGCAACGACTGCAAGATAGGGTGCAATAGTCATTTTAACTTGAAATGTTTTAACAATTTCCTAAAGAATTTATTGTGCAATAGTTGGATATTTCTCTAGTTGTAGATTATCAGTTTCCTCTGCTGGTTGTTCAAATCCTAACACTATTTCTTCTGAGGACTCTATGTCACTATCAACATTAATAGGGCTATTTGGTTTTGCCAAAATTTCCTTAAGATCATTTTCATGTTCAGGAGTAGGTGTTGTGTGCTTTGGTGACTATGTAGGTGTAGGTACTGGAGTTTCAATATCAATAGGTGGTATAGGAAGCTCAGTAGGTGGTGCAGGAGGTTCAGCTCTTAAATTTACCCCAGACATTCTGGTGACTCGTCGTGGAGTAGAAATTGGGGTAGAAATTGGTTTCTTGCCCTTATCAATAGATTTTCCTTTATTTGGGTTAAGTGTAGGTTCTTGTGATACTGGAGATACTTCTTCTAAACCTTCCTCTGCAACAACTATGTGTTATTTTCTCTTCCTAGAAGTTGAGGCTTCTATGGTCAAAATTTTCCTCTTTGTAGTTTTAGGCATAGAAGCAGAAGCCAAAGCTCCTTGAGTCATTCTATATACTACTTTCTTGACCCCTAGAGCATTTTTCTCTCTTGTCCCTACTCCTTGCCCCCCTTTTAGGTCCCTCTGACCTTAGCTTTACAAAATCATCCCATGTTCCCAAGTGATGCCTAGTAAATTCCTTTTCAATTATAGCCCTAATCAAGCAATTGTGGGATATTGACTAGGTTTTTCCTTGCTGTACATAGGTAGCTTTCTTTTTGATAATATTATAAAGGAAACTCAAAATATTTACAAGGCAATCCCCATGCCGGAAACCACTCAAAATTTTGAAATGAACAGCATGAAAATAAGAATATCTTCCTTCACAGGTAAAATATCTTATGATAAATTCAGCAGGGTGGATGAATTGCAGAGGGAGAGATAACCATAATGTACCTTGTTTTTTTTTTCCTCTAGCTGAGGATCTCCTGGTACTTAGAATTTCTATTTTGCTTGTCATGCATCCATGTCCTCTGTCCAACGTTCTCCATTTTTGGGTAACCTAGAAACTTCTGCCACCACTTCTTTGGTGAATTCTACCCAAATGCTCTTAACAGTTGCATATCCATCCCTCAATGTATTATGAAATTGGAGCACAATTTCCTAATCAAACTGCTTCAAACTAAGACAATAAGACAACCATCCTCATTGCTGAAACAAACTACATGTTGCTGGGTCTGCCAATAAGACACTGTGATTTGTTGGTTCATGCTACTGAGGTTCTCCACCCATATTTTCAAAAAAAAAATGCCAGTACAAGAAAATTCACTGCAAATGATTTTGAGAGTATGGGCAGTGATAGCTATAGGGGTTTCAACAAAGGGAAATTGCAATAATTCAATACTTTCCAAACATCACATCCTTCAGTACTTCATGATGGCATTTTAATCACCAAACCATAATGAGGATAAAGATCATGCTCAAAAACATACACCATATTAATGAGGAGCAAAATCATGATTTAATAGTTAGCCTTCTTTACATTATTTACACATTTTAGAAGTACAAAGGGGTGTCAGCTCATTACTAAAATGACCCTTCCTTGTACATCCTATATGTCAATTTAAGATTTCCTTGATTTTGCATTCATGATTTCGATTTTCCCTCCCCCCATCCTAGTAGAGACTGAGTCCCAACAGACCATAAAGATTGTAAATTTCAAAAATTGAAATAATATGCTTTCTTAAATAAATAATAAATTAAATAAATGCGAAGGGGTCAAGTGTGACTGACTGAGGTGTGATAGGAAGGATGGTCTGAGAAGTGCCTTACGAGAGAAAGAAAGTAAGATGGCATGATAATGGAAAGACAAGAATATGGGATGGAATGAGGTGGAAAAGGAATGAATTTTTCCATGAGCATGAATTTTTTATTATGAAGGCCTTGAAAATAAATTCAAGGGCTTGTAGGCATCTGGGTGGGAGCCTCAGATGAAGTGGTTGCAAGAAGAGATGTTTCTACTATGGTGAACTATTAAATAAATTCTTCCCTGGTTGCTTGTTTATGATATAACTTCAGGCGATGCCCATTAACTAGGAGTTTGAATTTGACCAAATCAATTGTTGATAGTTGAATTGCTCCATTGTTAAAAATTGTAATGATTTCATAGGGACCAAGCCATCAAGTTTGAAATTTGCCTTGGTGATGCTGATATCATGAATCATACAGGAGTGCCCAATCACCAACAGAGAATTCTCTGTCTTTAATGAATTTGTCATGCCATTGCTTTCTTTGACTTTGAATTAATTCTGTGTTATGAAGAGGTGATTTTCACCATTCATCCAACTCATTGAGATGCAAAATGTGATCCTATAATACTGCAGGAAGGGTAATATCAAGTTCCAAATCTGTCAGCAGAGTTTTATGTTCAAATTCAATAGGCATAACAGTTGTCTTCCCATATAGGAGTTGGAAAGGTGTAAACCCAGTAGTGTATTTCCATGTTGTTTTGTATTCCCATAAGGCTTCAGGAAGTTTAGCTGCCAAATCTTTATGATGCAAAGACACTATTTTAGTGAGAATATGTTCCAATTCTCTATTTGTCACTTCTACTTGTCCATTGGCTTATGGATGATATGGAGATGATTTTCCATGCCAAATTTTATATTCCTCCATGAGTGTTGATATCAGATTAGATGTGAATTGAGGCCCTTGATTTGATTTTAATTCTCTTGGAACACCAAATTTGGTAAAGATACATTCATACAGAAACTTTGCAACATTATTGTCATGGGGATGCTTCATGAGTTTTGCTTCAGCCCACTTAGTAACATAATTAGTGCAAACCAATATGTAACTTTTCCCTTATGATGGTGGTTTAATAGGGCCAACAAAATCAATTCCCCATTTATGAAATGGTTCTACTACTATCTGTGGCTACAAGGGCATTTCACCTATTTTTGTCAGTCTACACATTCTTTGACATTTATCACATTTTTTTGTATACTGAGCCAAATCCTTGTGAAGTGTAGGCCAATAATAACCTGTATTCAAAATATTTAATGCAATCCATTTGTTAGCAAAGTGTCCACCATAGGGCTCATCATGACAAGCACGAAGATCATATGTTTGATCCTCTCTGAGACATCGTTGTGTTACCTGATCTGGTCTAGTATAAAACATGAATCCTAAGATCCATGAGAAATTAAAACTCTTTTTGACTAGTAATCATTTTTCTTTTGCAAAAAAATGTGGAGGAGTTTTGTCAGTAGTTAGATAGTTTGCAATGTCAGCATACCAAGGGTTTTGTGTTGACAAAAGGAAGAGATGTTCATTAGGAAAGCTATCTTCTATGGCTACAGGATCATCAAGTGTTTGAAGATGAGACAAGAAATCAGCTACAACATTTGCTTTACCTGGCTTGTCAATAATGGTGATGTCAAATTCTTGCATTAGTAACAACCATCGAGCCAATTGTCCAGAGATTGCTGGCTTGTTCATCAGATATTTGATAGTAGAGTGATCTATATGTACAAATATTTGGTATCCTGTAATGTAATATCTAAATTTATTCAGAGCATAAATTAGAGCAAGCAATTATTTCTCTATCACCGTGTAGTTATACTCAGCTCCTTGAAGACTTTTGCTAATATAGTAAATTGCATGTTCTACTAAATCTATCTTTTGGCCAAGTACTGCTCCAATGGCATGATCTGAAGTGTCTGTGTGTATATGAAAATGTAACTCCCAATTTGGTCCTCAAAGCACCGGTGTTGTTGAGAGGACTTCCTTAAGCTGTAAGAAAGCTTTTGTACACTCTAAATCCCATACAAACTCTGCATCTTTTCGAAGCAATTTGTATAAAGGTGCTGCAATTTGACTGAAATCTTTGATAAAATGTCAATAACATCTCACATGTCCTAAAAAACTCCCGACTTCTTTCAATTTAGCTGGTATAGCCAATGTATGTATGACTTCTATTTTTGCTGGATCTACTTCAATTTCTTTAGGGGAAATAAAGAGTCCCAACACCACTCCGTCTTGCATCATCATAAAGCACTTTTCACTGTTTAAAGACAAATTGTAGTCTTTGCATCTTTGTAAAACCTTGTCCAAATTTTTCTTGGCTTCTTCAAATTTTTTCCCATATGTGGTGAAGTCATCCATATATACTTCCAAACAATCTATAGATATGTCAAAAAAAAGCTAATAACAGCTCTTTGGAAAGTTGTAGGTGCATTGCACAAACCAAATTGTAGGACAGAATAAGAAAATGTTCCCCATGGACATGTGAATGTTGTCTTGTCCTGATCCTCTGGTGCTATCTGGATTTGATTGTAACCACTAAACTTGTCTAAGAATGAAAAGTATTTTTTTCTTGCAAGATTGTCAAGGACTTGATCGACAAAAGGCAATGAAAAATGATCCTCCCTGGTAGCCGAGTTAAGTTCTCTATAATCTATGCAGACTTGCCATTTTCCCCCTTTTTTGGGAACAATAACCAATGGTGACACCCATTGGCTATTGAAAATAGGGTATATGAAGCCAGCATTGAGTAACTTTTACAATTCATTTTTGACAATATCCCTTAATGCTAAGTTTATTCTACATTGAGGTTGTCTCATAGGTTTATAATCCAAACTGATATAAATTCTATAGAGTGTAGGATCCAAACCTTTTATATTTGTATACTCCCAAGAAAAAGCATCTTGATGCTTTTTTAATAGCTATAGGGTATCATGATGTTGTGCCTGAGATAAGGAGTTGCTTATATTTAATTCTCTTCCTAGAATGATTGTTGCTTTGACTACTTTTTCAGCAATTGAAATTTGCACAATTGGTTGTGAATCTATCTCATGTGGTAGGAGTGAATGCATAAGCTGTGTAGACTTAGAATAATGTAGCTCATTAGATAAAGGCAGAATTCTTTCTAAGATATATTCTTGTGTAGAAGATGTCTCAAGTTGTGTTCCATACTCATTCAGTATAATAGAAGAAATGACATCATCTTCTTCTTTAATGTTTATAAATGAGTCCCATGAGATCATCATCAATTGTTGAATAGAATCTATGTCCATATCAAAGTCATCCATATTTAGCTAGGAAACTTGATCATCCTACAACAAAGGCTAAGCGGGAGAATACAAGGTCAAATTTTTAGTGTTCGTTCCATCTAAAATAGTCATTTTCCCTAATCAGCATGCAATATAAGCATCTATTATTGCTAACCATGGTTTTCCTAAAATGATAGGGTAGCCCCTAGTACTTTTTTTTGGAGAGAGTACAACAAAATCAATTGGATACTCCCATGAATGTAATATGACAATGACATCTTCTAGCATACCATCAGGAATGAAAGTAGAACTATCTGCTAGTTGCAAGATTGTTGGCATCTTCCTGAGACCAATGATGCTTAATTTGGACACTACTTCCTTGGTCATTACATTTATGGATGCTCCTAGGTCTATTAAGACATTCTGTACTTGTACTCCTTGAATGGTGAGGGTTACTACTGGGCTGCCAGGGTTTGCATACTTAGGCATTTTGTAGTTATCAAGCATAAGATCAAAAAGTTGTCCAAGGACATGGATAGTCTTTGGGTCTTTCTTTTTCCTTCATGGATTTTTAACATAGGCTTCTTTAATGGCTTTTGAATATATAGGTACTTCCTTGATTGCATCAAGCAAGTGAATTTTTACCATCATTTGCTTCAGTTGCTCAAGAAAATCTTGTGCAGCTTGATTTTCACTTGGCAGTATTTGCTCTGTTAACCTACTAGAAAATGGTGGTGTTTTGGCTGCAAGAGAAACAATGGTGGCAGGTTCTTGAACTGACTCAACATTTGTATCATCTATTTTTGTTATAATGGGCTGCTGAGGTGAGGCAAGCGTTGTTCTAGATCTTAGATGGATATCATTTAGGGTGATGGAATAAATTTGTTGCTAGGCTAAAAGTTTTGCACTATTAGGATTAGGTGTAGGTTATGCAGGTAATTGTAGCTATTTTGGAAGGGTTGCATTGGATGTAGGAGGCATTAAGGCTTGCTATTAAGGAGGTTGAGTCAAGGCTGGTTGATGTTGGTGCTATTGCTAATTCTGGGTTTGCTGCCAACCCTACTGAGGTTGTTTCCAACCTTGTTGAGGTTGTTGCCAACCTTGGTTAGGCTATTGCCATCCTTGGCTAGACTACTGAGGTTGTTACCAACCCTGCTGAGGTATCTGCCACCCTTGGTTAGGCTACTACCAACCTTGGTTAGGTTGTTACCAACCTTAGTTAGGCTACTACCAATGATTATAATTACCATACTATTGTTGCCATTGACTATTACCACTATAATTATGGAGTGGGTCTTGAGGAATACCTGATCTTGGAGCCCATGGCCTTCGTTGAGAAACATAGAGGACTTCCCCATCTTAATCAATTGCCTTGAACTCAGTAGGCACATGCTATGATTCCAAGCTAGCAATAGGCTTACATCGGCAGTTGCATTTCTTTTCTCTACAATGGGGGCAATATTCTGCCAACATACTATCAGCATCCTCCTTCTTCCTTTGTGCTTGTGTGGTATCCAATTTTGTAGCAACATCATTAATGATG
Organism: Cupressus sempervirens; assembly: GCA_028749045.1. NCBI lineage: Eukaryota > Viridiplantae > Streptophyta > Pinopsida > Cupressales > Cupressaceae > Cupressus > Cupressus sempervirens. The sequence goes on along the minus strand of CM053793.1, from coordinate 342,732,865 downwards.
TCTTGCTTGAAATACAACAAGAGGTTTGACAATTATGTCTTAGATACTCCCGCCCTAGGAGTCTTTTGGAGTAAATCCCTCAAACCTCATCCTTTTTTGTTGTTGCTCTGGAATAGTTCAAACAAATATTCTAGATTTCAGCCCACATCTTCTATGTAATGTCACCTCCAGCCATTAAGTCTAAAGCTTCCATACTCCTATCATGTACTCCTTTCAGAAAGAGATGCTTTTGAGACTCCTCATTTAGTTGATGTTGTATGTTGCGCTATAGGTTAAACATGAACTGGGCAACATAGTCCTCCAAATTCTCATCCTCCTTTTGTGACATTTTAAAAATGTCATCTCCTTTCAAATCATGGCCTCTACAATATTCTTTATATTTATGAAGGAATAGGTTACTCATAGTTGGTCAATCTATCATAGCATTGGCACATAAACTCATGAACCATCTCAAAGAAGCTTCTTTGAGAGTTGATGGGAAAAAATTTAGCTTATGGGCATCAATTTCGTAGTCATAAATTCGACAAAGGATGTCGAACTCAAAGAGAAAATTTTCTGGATCTTCAGTAATAAGGCCATAAAATTTAGGCAGGGCAACTGAGGGTATATTTTTAAAATTTTGATCAGACTGCTGAGGAGGAATTAGAAAGGGAAAGGTAGGCTGAGCTACTACCATTTGTAGATGTCCTAGTGGTGGCTAATAAATGACTAGAGCTAATGGATTATCTTGATATTCTGGCTCAACAAAAATGTTATTCAAATGAAAATATTCTTCAGATGTGGTTGGTGATTGTACTTTTTTTGGTACTTCTGCAATTACATTCTGAAATAGTTCTTCTTCTCTCTCTTCCCTTTCTTCAGGGTCAAGATAAAAAGGATCTTCCTGATTGAAGTTGGGAAGAAATCTTCCAAGGTGATCTCTTCTTCTGTGCATGCAAGAATGCTAAAAAATGAAACTAAATGACTCAATAGTAAATACTAGACTGACACCATCCCCGAAAATAGCACCAAAAATATGTCTAATCAATATAACACCCTTTTAGTTGCAGGATTAGACATCCCTTACCACCAAAGTACTATGCTGATTTTTATTAAATGTCAATCTAGGAGCATGAACTTGAGATGATGTCTGCAAAGTATATGCTCTAGTTTTCCCTAAAAGTCATTACTACTTTGAATGCAATAACTATTAAGGAAATCTAGTTTATCCAAAGGAAAGACAACTATCAAATACTTGGAAGGAAATTCTAATTATTTAGCCATAAATCTATGCATCTACTACTGCAGGAACAATGACTAGTTCTGTTTCCAGTGGCTGCAAGAACAACAATTCTAACCTTAACTTAGAAAATTGAGTCTAACTCATAATTACTAAAGCAAACTCCACCTTCCATGTGGGCACCGACGGAAGAATGAAGGAAAGATAAACTTAGATAAAAGTGTAGAAACTCAACAATGGCATATATTCATCCAATATGCAGTATTACAATAACTTGGAAAAATGAGAAGATGTCTATCAACTTTGTCTATCTACTCACTACCTAGCCTTATAGATACATACGAGGTCTTATTTATAGGGAAGAACAAAAAACTCCTAAAACTACAACTTCCTCATGAAGGAAAGTTAGTTACAACTTAAGACTACAAACATGCAATTTGAAAGACATTAATTATCCCTTAAATTCCCCACAAATATAGATCATAGCAAATGCTAGATTTGCTCTTCTATTTGTCTTCAAATAGCTTTTAGGAATGTAGGTATCATGCATTGTATGTTTAACTAATTGCTTTGATGCTTGCTTCCTTGCTCAATCACCTTATTAGGTCCTGCTTTGTTAGTCATTAAAATAGGTCCCTTCTGACTTTGCCGCCAAGTCTTCTAGGTGCAATGGTGCCATAACACTTCTCCTTAGTGTCATCAATGCCTTAGCGCTATTCCTTCATAGTTTGTTTAACTCTCTCTTAGCTTGTATCTTGCGATCAACATTTAATACACACAAGACTTCTCACAAACATTTATTTTCATTTATTAGTTTATAAAGAAAAGGCATTAGTTATTCAACTAAGATTTTTTGCAATCTCTTTAACTGTAGGAAAATCTACCCATATCAAACATTCATGAAGAAAGATTTTAACGACAAAATGAACCCCTTTTTAAATATAATTCTTATTATCATTTTATGCCCTATGTCCATAATTTATACATCAAAAGTTCAAAACATTTATACTAAAGGATGATAAAGTTCAGTATGTTATAGACAAATGTTCACAATAAGGACTAATAAAACTTCTATTTCTTCATGTCATTAGGGTATACCCAGGGATGATTCAAGATCGGGAAACACTGTATGAGGATTATTTTAGTTTCATTTTGATTCTCATCTCAAATCCTCAAATACATGTACAATTCTTGAGAATTTGATAAACATATCCCATATAGAAAATAAGGCAAAAATTCTTCTATAGATCTGTAGGTGTTCTCAACAATAGTGGCTAACTGAAGCTAAAACATTCCATGCAAACAAGTACAGGCCAACTTTGAAAATCTTCAGGAAATAAAAGTAAGATTGATTTAATTCTACATTTTGACAACCATTTGTGACATATTTCTCTTTCAGCTGGATCAAATTTGACCAATGCCTAATCCATTAGGGTTTAGAGTCTACTGCAAATTTATAGATCTAATTTGTTGCCTTTCAAAAAAATTTATCAGCAATTCTTATCAAAATTCATCATTCAAAATCCTTTCCACTACTACAACAAACTTATCACATTCATCAAAGCTTTTACTTAATCCATTGAATTAACAACAGTGATAAATAAACATACAACCTAATTGAATTACATTCAATTGCACAAGCCTTTACTCATACAATATCAAGATAACCAAGTAATCAAAAGGAGACAGTTTAGAAAGAACTGATATGGGGATAGTTCATAATTTGTATTCATTTTCCTTGAAAATTGTATACAATTTATAGTAAACTCAGAATGACCTTCAAAAAGAAACGCAGATCATTCTATATTCATGTATTCTCAAGATCTGACAGAGAAAATACACTACCAATTTGCTCAAAACAACGGACCAAAAATAGACTAAGTATCACTTAGAAAAATAGAATTCAGACCCTTTCTCCTCTCATCCATATTCACCTTTTGGTAAAATAAACACTAGCTTCAAAACCTTGACTAAGTTGCCACCCTATTCTCGAGAAAATACACGATGACAATTATTTTTGACTCAAAGAAAACAACACACAAATAGAAATAGAAATATTTGACACGGATAGAACAATTACTAAGATCATAAGACTACAACTCTTTCTTGTTAGATAAGACATCGGGATAGGCTGGATACATCGATGTGTAGCTATTGTACTTGGGCTATACCCTCTTTAAATTGTCAAGGTTTGTCACTAAAATATTCCCTTATAACCATAGGAAAAACATAGATAACCTGACACATGTACACAACAGGACCAAAGAAACTGTAGCACTTTTCATAGATGTATTGGACAACTCCCCAGTAGAGTCATCATTTTGTTGGTGTTTTAAAAACTACTAAGAAGAAAAATGCTTAATACCAAGATGACAATACTCACACAATCTAAAGACTAGCCAATTCTCATTAACAATTGTATGTGCAAAGCATTTGGGCCCAACATCAACAAAACCATAGGTGGTTTTCTACTCTTTTGGCTTTACAAAACTAGGGTGGGTATACCAAAGGATGGTTCAAGACTCAAAACACTATATGAGGATTATTTTAGTTTCATTTTGATTGTCATCCCAAATCCTCAAATACATGCACAATTCTTTATAACTTGATAAACACATCCCATATAATAGATATGGTCAAAAATTCTTCTATAAATCTGCATGTGTTCTCAGCAATAGTGGCTAACTGAAGCTAAAAAATTCCATGCAAAAAATTATTGGCCAACTTTTAAGATCTATAGGAACTAAAAGTAAAATTGATTTAATTCTGCATTTTTGAATACCATTTGTGACATATTTCTCTTTCAGCTGGATCAAATTTGATCAGTTCCTAATCCATTAGGGTTTAGAGTCTATAGAAAATTCTTAGATCTAATTTGTTGCCTTACAACAAATTTTATCAGCAATTTTTATCAGAATTCATCATTCAAAATCCTTTCCACTACTACAACAGCCTTACCAAACTCATCAATGCTTTTACTTAATCCATTGAACTAATAGCAATGATGAATGATATACAACCTAACTGAATTGCATTCAATTGCACAAGTCTTTACTCATACAACATCAAGATAACCAAGTAGTCAAAAGGAAAAAAAGTTCAGAAACAATTAATATGGGAACAACTCATAATTTGTATACAATTTATAGTAAACTCAGAATGAACTTTAGAAAGAAACATAGATCATTCTATATTCATGTATTCCCAAAATATGGTCGAGAAAATACACCACAAATTTTTTTCTTAAAATAATGGACCAAAAACAGACTAAGTATCACTTAGAAAAATAAAATTTTAACCTGAGAAGAACCTCCTTATAGCAATATCGTGAGAATGCTCGAAATAACAGAATACAAAGTGATAGCAGAACTCAGAATAAATCTACTGATCGCAGGCCACTTCGAGGGGGTAACCTCCTTTGAGCAAGCTCAATACAATAAATTCGTCCGTGCCCATCAAGGGCCTCAACCTATTCTTATATACTGGGTACGATCTAGAAAAGTAATACTACCTATGCATGTGGGATAATAAAATAAACTCACGGGATGACTTACAAAGCATATGCGTCCAACAACTCTACTCTAACAAAATAAACAGAAGGAACACACAGGTTCCTAACATCCCCTCTCCCTTAGAAAAAAGCTTTGTCCTTAAAGCTTAAGGTGTGGAAATTGTTGTTGAATCTGAAGAAGGGGTTCCCAGGTAGCATCCTCTGGTTGCATGCCATGCCACTGAATCAAGACCTCAGAGATGGAGCGAGAGTGAAGCTGGCGAGTGCGCTGGTCAATGATTGCCACCGGCTCCAGGATAATGGATCCTTCCGTATCCATTTCAAGGAGAGTAGTTTGTGCTCTGACAGTGGTACCCAGAACTTTCTTTAGACAAGAAACATGAAAAACTGGATGAATGCGGGAAGAAGGAGGAAGTTCCAGTTTATAAGCAACTGAACCAATCTTCTGCAGAACCTGATAAGGCCCATAAAATTTTGGGGCCAGCTTATGACGCCCTTTCAGCTTTAGGGAGGATTGTTTGTATGGCTGTAGACGAAGAAAAACCATATCCCCAACTTGAAATGAGCGCTCAGAACGGTGTTGATCTGCTTGCTGTTTCATCCGATTACGGGCCATGTGAAGATTATCCTGTAAGGTACGAAGAATCTGATCCCTGCTGCGGAGAACTATGTCAACTGCCTGGACTGGTGAGCTGTTGGGAGTGTAGGGAAGGAGCACTGGAGGTGCCTGACCATAGACTGCTTCATATGGAGTCATTTTAGAGGCAGTGTGGTAAGAGGTATTGTACCACCATTCAGCTAAAGGGAGCCACTTGGCCCACTGATGTTGCTGTTCGAAAGTGAAGCAACGAAGATAAGTTTCCAAGCATTTATTGACAATTTCTGTTTGACCATCAGTTTGTGGGTGATAGCCCGAACTCATCTTCAGTTTGGTGCCAGTTTTCTGAAACAGTTCAGTCCAAAAATGACTGGTAAAAGTTGCATCATGATCAGAGACAATGGAAGAAGGGAGTCCATGAAGACGAAATATCTGGTCCATGAAGATTTGTGCAACAGAGGAGGCAGTATAGGGGTGGCTGAGGGCACAAAAATGACTATATTTCGAGAGACGATCAACCACAACCAAGATCACTGTCTTGCCACCGGATTTAGGAAGCCCTTCAATGAAATCCATAGAAATATCAGTCCAAATCTGTGTAGGGATGGGCAATGGTTTGAGCAAGCCAGGAAGGAGGGTCGTTTCACCCTTGTGGCGTTGGCAAGTATCACATTCAGCCACCATCTGTTGAATCGTCTGTTTCATTCCTTTCCAAAAGAAGTTTCTCCTTGCTCGCTCATAAGTTTTGAGGAAGCCTGAGTGCCCTGCTGAAGGAGAAGCATGGAGTTCATAAAAAATAGCCTGATGTAGAGCTGGGTTCTGAGGAAGCACTAGCCGACCCTTGTATCGAAGAGAAGCACCATCCCAAGAGTAATGTGGTATAGCAGAAGGATTATTGGCTAGCTGGTGAATGATTTGAGATAAAGAAGAGTCACTATCATAGCCCTGCTGAACAGACGCTAACCAATTGGGAATGGGCTTAGAAATAGCGGAAAGGGAAGCTTGATTATCAAATGTGCGAGAAAGAGCATCTGCCACAATATTCTCCTTACCCTTCTTGTAGGTGATCTCATAATCATACCCCATGAGTTTGCTGACCCATTTCTGTTGTGTAGGAGAGGATACCCGTTGTTCCAGGAAGTATTTCAAACTTTGGTGATCGGTTCTGATGCAAAAATGACTCCCTAAGAGGTATGGCCGCCACTTCTGTACAGCATGCAAAATAGCCATCATTTCTTTTTCATAAGTAGAGAGGGCTAGATTCTTACCAGAGAGGGCTTTGCTAGTGAACGCAATAGGATGGTCATCTTGCAGGAGAACAGCACCCAATCCATTGCCGCAAGCATCACTCTCAATAGTGAAGGGTTTGGAAAAATCTGGCATCGCTAGAACAGGTGTACTGCACATAGCCTGTTTTAGTTGTTCAAATGCAGTCTCAGCAACAGGGGTCCAGGAGAAGGCATCCTTTTTTAACAGAGCTGTCAATGGTGCTGCAATTTTCCCGTAATCTTTGACAAACTTGCGGTAGTAGCCAGTCAACCCCAAAAAACCCCGAAGGCTCTTGAGAGTTTTAGGATGCGGCCAAGTTTTCATGGCATCTATTTTTGTAGGATCCACCCGCACTCCATGGTGTGCAACAATATGCCCGAGATAATCCACTTCCTCCTGGCCAAACACACATTTAGATAGTTTTGCACAGAGTTGATGATCAGAGAGAAGTTGCAAGACAAGCTCCAGATGATGGAGATGCTCAGCCCAAGTTTTGCTAGATATGAGGATATCATCAAAGAAGACCAGAATGAATTTCCGGAGGTATGGTCGAAATATGTTATTCATCACTGTCTGAAATGTTGAAGGAGCATTCGTGAGGCCAAAGGGCATGACTAAAAATTCATAGTGACCATCATGTGTGCGGAAGGCAGTTTTAGGTATATCCTCCTCATTAACCCGAATTTGATGATACCCAGAACGAAGATCTAACTTGGAGAAAAAATGAGCCCCATGAAGTTCATCAAGAAGTTCATCAACAACTGGAATGGGAAACTTGTCCTTTATAGTGAGATGATTAAGTGCTCGGAAATCAATGCAGAGTCGCCATGACCCATCTTTTTTGCGAACAAGCAGAACTGGAGAAGAAAAGGAACTGGTACTAGGGCGAATAATACCTTGCTTCAGTAAGTCACGGACAAGTATCTCGATTTCGGTCTTCTGATGAAATGGGTAGCGGTAGGGCCTGATGTTGGGCGGAACACTGCCAGGAAGGAGCTGAATACGGTGGTCCTCTGGACGAGAAGGAGGTAATCCCACAGGTTCAGCAAATATACCAGAATACTTGTCCAAAATGTGTTGGAGATCGGCAGGAGTGCTAGAGACTGCTGATGGCTGCATCTGAATGGAGTGGAGCTGAGCGATGACACCATGTGAATTCTTCTTAAGAAGTTTTTCCATACGATGTGAACTGATGATGCTGAGAGACCCTGGTTGTAAGCCTTTCAAAGTGTGTTGGTGCCCCTCGGCTGAAAACTGCATCCAAAGTTCAGCAAAATCCCAGAGAATGGGGCCAAGAGTGCGTAACCATTGGGCACCCAAAACCACATCACAGCCACCTAAGGGTAAGGCAAACATGTCAGAGCGCATGTTATAATCTCCAATAGAGAGACGCACATTGTGACATTTCCCTTTACAAGGTAAAGTGCCCCCATTGGCAATCATGACTTCAAAGCTAGAGCAGGGATGGATAAAGCAATCAGCCTGTTTGGCTATTCGTGGATCAATGAAGTTATGAGTGCTACCAGAATCAATGAGTATAGTAAGAGGGATCTTCTTGAAGAAACCCTGGACCCGCATGGTTTGTGGAGTAGTGACTCCTGCCAAAGCATGGACAGATATCTCTGGTGGAGCTTCTGGGGAAGGAGGTTCAGGCTGGTGAGGCTCAACCTCAGCATCCACTGTTTCCTGAGCATCTACATATTCTTCCAGTTCCGGTGGAGAATCCACATCCAAGAGATAGAGCTTTTGCTGAACACATCTATGGCCCCGAGACCATTTCTCATCACAATTATAACAAAGCCCTTTGTCTCGCCTAACTCGCATCTCTGTTTCCGACAAGTGCTTGATCGGAGTAGTTCTGGGAGCTGGTATGACTGGAGGGTTGTGAGAACCTGTATTTCTGAATGGAACAAAATTAGATCTGGAGCGTTGTAGAGCACTAATCTTGTCTTCCGCTAACTTAGCCAACCCAAGGGCTTCCATCATTGTAGTAGGTCGAAACATTTTGACTTCTGAGCGAAGTGCATCCTTCAGACCACTGACAAAACAACTACGGAAGAATTCATCAGACAAGCCCTCTGTGTGATTAGCTAATTTTTCAAACTCTGTCTGGTATTCTCTTACAGTGCCTGTTTGACGCAGTTTAGTGAGTGCTCCTGTGAAATCATCAAAGGAACTAGGGCCAAAGCGCTCCAAAATGAGGGTGCACAATTCGCTCCACGTTGGGCCTACATTAGCCTTGATGTACCAACGGAACCATTGAAGAGCTTCATGTTCCAAATGAAAAGATGCAAGGGAGACTTTGTGGTTATCCAAAGTATTATGCAAGCTGAAATACTGCTCTGCCCTATAGATCCATCCAGTCAGATCAGAACCATCGAAGCGTGGAAAATCAAGCTTTGGGCCACGGAAATTGCCAGAAGAGGACCCAGTATCTCCTGAATGGTTTCGGCTCATGGCTGACTGCTGAAAGTTAAGACCCAGAATTTTGTCATCCAGATCTTGAAGTCTGGTTTTGAGGGATGCAATTTCCTCTTCCATGATTTTTGCTCCTGTACGCGTAACAACCATAAAACAAGGTTTTTTTTTTTTTTTTTTTTTTTTTTTTTTTTTTTTTTTTTTTTGAAATGGGTAGAAGATGAGAAACAAAAACGTTTTTAGTTACGGCAAACTTGGATTTGGGTAAAACTCATATAGGAAATGGGTGTTTGACGGGTGGTGGGAGACTATCTGGGGACAAGGGAAAAAGAAAAATGAGGGTTTCAAGGGTAGGGAGGCGAAATGAGGCGAACAGTCCAAGGGGGATAAGGGAGCAAAATGAGGAATTGAATCTTGTGGCTCAGTTTGGTGGCGATTGGATGAGAGGTGAAAAAGATAGGGCAAACCCTAAAATTAGATAAATGAGGGATTTAGGGCTTTGATATGTAAAATTTGGGGTTGGGTCGCCAAGGAAGGAAGTATTTGAAATGATATTGCAGACGTTCTGCGGAAGTATGAGCAGAAACAGAAAGCAAACAAGGAAGCTATGACTAAAAAACAGAAAAATTTTTACTTTTTTTTTTTTTTTTTTTCTGAACAGTCGACTTAGAAAAATTCACTCACAGACAGAACAACTGAAAAGAGTTATTGCAATAACAAGAGATATTAGAAGTGAGAGGAACCTGAAGGCCACGACAGAAAAAAATTTGATGTAATTTCCACCCAGCGAGCCCAAGAGAGTGCTCTGATACCAGAAGAGAAGAACCTCCTTATAGCAATATCGTGAGAATGCTCGAAATAACAGAATACAAAGTGATAGCAGAACTCAGAATAAATCTACTGATCGCAGGCCACTTCGAGGGGGTAACCTCCTTTGAGCAAGCTCAATACAATAAATTCGTCCGTGCCCATCAAGGGCCTCAACCTATTCTTATATACTGGGTACGATCTAGAAAAGTAATACTACCTATGCATGTGGGATAATAAAATAAACTCACGGGACGACTTACAAAGCATATGCGTCCAACAACTCTACTCTAACAAAATAAACAGAAGGAACACACAGGTTCCTAACATAACCCTTTCTCTAGCCCTGGGATCTCCCTTATATAGTGTGAGATGTAACAAGCTTCAGGCTAAGAGAAAATGATAAGAGTCCTTTACAGGGAATATTTACATACACCTATCACAAAATGACAAAAATGTGGGTAACAAAAGATATCCAAATCAAAACATTCTTTTAGGTGGGTCAACTTCTGTCACATGGTCTAGTGTTGCTAAGTTGGCTATTGATCTAATCCTTCTCCATATGCAACTGCCAAATTAGCCAACGATGAAGTTTATTCTGATGATGGTACATTAATCTCCACTTGTGGGTCTTTATATCCTTTATCCTGTATGGTAGGAACAACATCTATATTTTCCCTTTCTTTAGTTATATCAGCATCCTATGGTCCCGAGTCTGCAGCTGAAAGTGACAGATTATTCTTGTCTTCTTCTTCTAGTTGGGCCTGAGTAGTGATGTTGTCAATAATTTGGATTTCCTCACCTTGCACTTCATCACTGTCATTTTCACCTTCATAAAATTGTTCACCAGGAGCCATTTCTGCCATCCATTTGTCAAACAATGTTGCATCTGGCCAATTGAATTGAAAAATATCCCTTTATCTTTCCAGCACATATTTAGCTTCATTATTAATAGCAACGAATTCTTTTTTTAAAGAATCAAAGAATATTTGGGCCTTCACCATTTCTTCTATTGTGGTAGCCCAGAACGCATGCCCTATTTCATTAATGTACTGATTCATTCTTAAATAGAATAAATCATCAAGTTCCTTTGCTCATTCATCTTTTCTTTTCAAATTATTCTTTTTATCTAGGGCACGAAGAAAAAAATTGAATTTCTAGCTCGTGTACTTGTTCAAGTAGTCTACTATTATTTTTTGCAAATGAATCCTTTTATTATCAAAATCAACAAGATCAAAAACAATATCAAATGTTTTTTCAATTTGATCAAAAGAATCATCTATAAAAGAGAAACACAAAAATGTTATCTCTTTCTCCCTTCTTACCCATTTATTCACAATAGGCATTAGAGCCTCATCATTAGCTTTCAAATCCTCCCAGATACTGATAACCCTGGCTAGATGATCATAAATTAGTAGCCATTCAACTTTGTCCCCCAAATATGTGAGAGCTTTTCTCAATTTATCTTCATATTTGGATTCCAATTCTATATGTAAGGCCCACAGTTTACCTTTTTCTTCTTCAAAATCCTTAGTAGTGTAGTACTGTGGCTTTTGGGGTGTATTTGGTATTTCTATGAGGGGAGTGGATTTAAAGGGCTCAACTAGGGGACAAGGGCATGTTATTCTTAGCCTAGTGGATTTTCCCAATAGCTTGTTCTTAAGCTCAATTCTCTTTTTCACCTCTTTATTGTAGGCATCCACCACTATTTCATACTTTCTTTGTAGCTAAGTCATTTCCTGTTCTTCCCTTTTTGTAGTAGCCAAGGAAAATTGAGAATAATCCACATTCATGTGGGTTGATTATACATGTGAGGTATCAGCAACTCTCCTCACAATGATACTCCCTGTTAGTCCTGAATCATTAGGCTATGATGGAGTAGCCTTGGATCCTCTTCTTAATGACCCCATAACAAGAGAAACTTGGTCATTACTGCATGTAGTTCCCAAGAACTCCTTTTTATTTGGATCTTGCAATCCCAAATTATTTGACATAGAATTAAAAATCAAGGCATTAGCAATGTCCCAATTGGGAAATAATAAAATATTTGTAGCCTTTACCATCTGTCTCCCTTCTTCAGAGGTTATATTCTGGAACTCTTGTATCATTTGTTCTTTTATTTCTTCCTGAATGGAGGCTTCATCCATTTCTAGATGTTTTGCTTTCATATTTTTACATCTTTCCTCAAAAATGTGCATGTTTTCTCTCTAGGGAAACTGATGGAAATCCCTAGACCTTACAAAATTATCATCAAAAAAAATTTGATGGCTGGCTTGTTCTAAAACAAGGTCTGATTCCCTTCCCCTAAAATCTGCTATAGTTAACTGGAAACTTGGCATAGGAGGCTCCTGGGGGTTCCCTTCATCAATCTTTGCCTAGGTAACAAAGACTCCCTCTTGTGATCCAATTTGTTCAAATTTCTCATCAATGAGCTACTCCTCCTCATTTTTCATAAGGGTTTGGGAAGGTGAGTAACTTTCATTATGCAGTTGCTCTTCCCTTATTATCTTTCTTCTCTTAGGAGATAGTTCAGGTGGCCTTTCTTCAAAAATAACACTAGTAGATTCAACTATCTATTTTTCTTTATTCATAATTGGCCTTTGATCCTGAATGACACTATATCCTGACCTCATTTGCACAATTAATGGGCCCGCCCCTATATTGGGAGTGAAACCCAATCTTCTCATCATTTCTCTAGATTTATTTGGAAAAGAATCAATGAAACGTTGCTTCTTCTCATTCATTACCTCCATTATTTTGGGGAATGTACTCATAAGCTTATTTATTCTATCTGCAATAGTCATAGCATTACTAAGAGTGCTATAATCTTTATCAAAACAATTAATAAAATTCAAAACTTTTGAGTATACTCTCCATTTTTCTTTTTGATAGGTACCAAATTTGAAACTCAGGTGGAATTCCTAATTGGTTTGATTACCCCCCAATCCCTTAGTTTCATCAACTCTTCTTGCATTTTTGGAGCTAGGGTATAGTCTACTAGTCTTTGTTTCTGTCTGAAAGGTTTTACAGTATCTTTTAATGATATGACATGCTGGAAAAAATCTTCCCTATAAGCCTTAAGGTCATCATACAACCATTCAAAAATATGTCTATATTTCATAAGCAAGTCAATCAATTTTTTTATTATTTTAGCATGCAAATTTTGGCCAATATAAACCTTTTTGGGAGCTTCATCAATACCCAGGTCTATTTGTTCTAATTGTTGAGGCTTAGGGTCCTTAACTCTTGGTTTTTCTCTATCCTAGTTATCAAAAGTATTTTCCAAGACCACTAACCCCTTAGGAACCATATTGGTTTTCAATTGCATAATCCCCTGAGAAAAATACTTTTAGATATTCATTCACTTTGGAGTTTTCTTGCACAAATAATATTGCAGAATATGAGGCATTGTTGCTAGGATTGAAAGTTTCCACACATCATGGAATTAAGAAATTACATGTCATAGGGGATTTTGAATTAGTCATCTCCCAGATAAAAGAAACTTATGCATCCAAGAATAGGAGATTAAAGTAGTATAGAAATGCAGTTTGGGATTAGATAGAATCTTTTGATGCATTTGGTATCTCATGGAGAGATAGGACTCAGAATAAGATGGCTAATTTGTTAGAAAATGTAGCAATCAAGCCTACGGAGATATCGTTTGTAGGAATATCTCAAATTGAGGTAAAAAATAGACCTTTGATACCTAATAACATTGAAAATTGGCAAGTCTTTGAAGATGAAAAAGACATTACAAATTTTTTGTTAAATGAAGACAAGTACCATGGTTAGGAAATGTATTACAGTGAACTAATTGAAACCATAGATGGTAAGGAAACCATTTTTTGTCATGAGATTATGCAATTGAAAACCAATAAGGTGCCTAAGGGGTTAGTGGTCTTGGAAAATATTTTTGATAACCAGGATAGAGAAAAACCAATAGTTAAGGACCCTAAGCCTCATGAATTAGAAGAGATAAACTTGGGTACTAATGAAGCTCCCAAAAAGGTTTATATTGGCCAAAATTTGCATGCTAAAATTAGAAAAACATCGATTGACTTTCTTAGGAAGTATAGACATGTTTTTGCATGGTCATATGATGACCTTAAGGGTTATAGGGAAGATTTGTTCCACCATGTCATACCATTAAAATGTAATGTAAAACCTTTCAGACAGAAACAAAGACCAGTAAACCCTACCCTAGCTCCCAAAATGCAAGCAGAGTTGATGAAACTAAGGGATGGGGGGGTAATCAAACCAATTAGACATTCAACCTAGATTTGGAATTTGGTACCTGTCAAAAAGAAAAATGGAGAGTATATTCAAAAGTTTTGAATTTTATTAATTATTTTGATAAAGATTACAACCCTCTTAGTAATGCTATGACTACTGCAAATAGAATAAACAAGCTTATGAGTATATTCCCCAGAATAATGGAGGTAATGAATGAGAAGAAGCAACATTTCATTGATTCTTTTCTAGATAAAGCTAGAGAAATGATGAGAAGATTGGGTTTCACTCCCAATATAGGGGCAAGCCCATTAATTGTTCACAGGAGGTCAAGATATACTATCATTCAAGATCAAAGGCTCATTGTGAATAAAGAAAAATAGATAGTTGAATCTACTAGTGCTATTTTTGAAGAAAGGTCACCTAAACTATCTCCTAAGAGAAGAAAGATAATAAGGGAAGAACAACCACATGATGCAAGTTAATCACCTTCCCAAACCCCTATGAGAATTGAGGAGGAGCAGCTCACTGATGAGAAAATTGAACAAATTACACCACAAGGGGGAGTCTTTGTTACCCAGGCAGAGATTGATGAACGGAATCCCCCGGAGCCTCCTATTCCAAGTTTCGAGTTAACTATAGAATATTTTAGGGGAAGGGAATTAGACCCTATTTTAGAACAAGCTAGTCATCAATTTTTGTCTAATGACAGATTTGTAAGATCTAGGGCTTTCCATCAGTTTGCTTGGAGAGAAAACATGCACATTTTTGAGGAAAAATGTAAAAATATGAAAGAAAAACATCCAAAAATGGATGAAGCCTCCATTCAGGATCAAATAAAGGAACAAATGATACAAGAGTTCCAGAATATAACCCCTGAAGAGGGGAGACAGATGGTAAAGGCTGCAAATATTTTATTATTTCCCAATTGGGACATTGCTAATGCCTTGATTTTTAATTCTTTGTCAAATAATTTGGGCTTGTAAGATCCAGAAAAAAGGAGTTCTTGGGAACTACATTCAGAAATGACCAAGCTACTCTTGTTATGTGGTCATTAAGAAGAGGATCTAGGGCTACTCCATCACAGCCTAATGATTCAGGACTAATAGGGAGTATCATTGTGAGGAGAGTTGTTGATACCTCACATGTATAGGCAGACCACATGAATGTGGATTATTCTCAATTTGCCTTGGCTACTGCAAAAAGGGAAGAACAGGAAATGACTGAGCTACAAAGCAAGTATGAAATAGTGGTGGATGCCTACAATAAAGAGGTGAAAAATAGAATTGAGCTTGAGAACAAGCTATTGGAAAAATCCACTAGGCCAAGAATAACATACCCTCACCCCCCAGTTGAACCCTTCAAATCCACCCCCCTCATAGAAATACTAGATACACCCCAAAAGCCACAATACTACACTACTAAAGATTTTGAAGAAGAAAAAGGTAAACTGTGGGCCTTACATATAGAATTGGAATCCAAATATGAAGATAAACTAAGAAAAGCTCTCACATATTTGGGGGACAAAGTTGAATGGCCACTAATTTATGATCAGTTGGCTAGGGTTATCAGTATCTGGGAGGATTTCAAAGCTAATGATGAGGCTCTAATGCCTATTGTGGATTAATGGGTAAGAAGGGAGAAAGAGATAACATTTTTGTGTTTCTCTATTATAGATGATTCTTTTGATCAAATTGAAAAAACATTTGATATTGTTTCTGATCTTGCTGATATTGATAGTAAAAAGATTCATTTGCAAAAAATAATAGTAGGCTACTTGGAAAAGTACAAGAGCTAGAAATTAATTTTGTTTCGTCATGCCCTAGATAAAAGGAATAATTTGAAACGAAAAGATGAATGGGCAAAGGAACTTGATGATTTATTCTATTTAAGAATGAATTAGGTCATTAATGAAAAAGGAAATGCATGTTGGGCTACCATAATAGAAAAAATGGTGAAGGCCCAAATATTCTTTGATTCTTTAAAACAAGAATTCATTGCTATTAATAATGAAGCTGAATATGTACTAGAAAGACAAAGGGATATTTTGCAATTCAATTGGCCAGATGACACATTATTTGACAAATGGATGGCATACATGGCTCCTGGTGAACAGTTTGATGAAGCTAAAAATGATAGTGATGAAGTGCAAAGTGATGAAATCCAAATTATTGACAACATCACTACTTAGGTCCAACTAGAAGAAGAAGATAAGAATAATCTGTCACTTTCAGCTGCAGACCCGGGACCAGAGGATGCTGATACAACTATAGAAAGGGAAAAGGTAGATGTTGCTCCTACCATACAAGATAAAGGTGGTGAAGACCCACAAGTGGACATTAATGTGCCATCGTTAGAAAAATATTCATCATTGGCTAATTTGGCAATTGCATACGAAGAAGGATTAGATCAATAGCCAACTCAACAACACTAGAACATGTGACAGAAGTTGACCCACCTAAAAGAACGTTTTGATTTGGATATCTTCTATTACCCACATTTTTTTCATTTTGTGATAGGTGTATGTAAATATTCCTTGTAAAGGACACCTGTCATTTTCTCTTAGCCTAAAGCTTGTTGCATCTCACACTCTATAAGTGAGATCTTAGGGCTAGAGAAAGGGTCCGAATTCTATTTTTCTAAGTGATACTTAGTATGTTTTTGGTCCATTATTTTGAGAAAAAATTTCATGGTGTATTTTCTCTATTAGATTTTGAGAATACATGAATATAGAATGATCTTTGTTTCTTTCTGAAGGTCATTCTAAGTTTACTGTAAACTGTCTACAATTTTCAAGAAAAATGAATACAAATTATGAGTTTTCCCCATATCAATTCTTTCTAAACTTTGTCTCCTTTTTCCTACTTAGTTATCTTGATGTTGTATGAGTAAAGGCTTGTGCAATTGAATGCAATTCAGTTAGGTTGTATATGTGTTCATCACTACTATTAGTTCAATGGATTAAGTAAAAGCTTTGATGAGTTTGGTAAGGTTGTTGTAGTAGTGGAAAGGATTTTGAATGATGAATTCTAATAAGAATTGCTGATAAAATTTCTTGTAAGGCATCAAGTTAGATCTAAGAATTTTCTATAGACTCTAAACCCTAATGGATTAGGCACTATTCAAATTTGATCCAGCTGAAAGAGAAATATGTCACAAATGGTTGTCAAAAATGCATAATTAAATCAATTTTACTTTTATTTCCTATAGATCTTAAAAGTTGGCCAGTACTTGTTTGCATGGAATGTTTTAGCTTCAGTTAGCCACTATTGTTGAGAACACCTGCAGATCTATAGAAGAATTTTTGGCCATATCTATTATATGGGATGTGTTTATCAAGTTATCAAGAATTGTGTATGTATTTGAGAATTTGAGATGAGAATCAAAATGAAACTAAAATAATCCTCATACAGTGTTTCAAGTCTTGAATCATCCCTGGGTATATCCACCTTGGTTTTGCAGAGCCAAAAGAGTAGAAAACCACCCATGGTTTTGTTGAAGTTGGGCCCAAATGCTTTGCACATAGAATTGTTAATAAGAATTGGCTAGTCTTTAGATTGTGTGAGTATTGTCATCTTGGTATTAAGCTTAGTAGTTTTTAAAACACCAACACAACCTATCCTTAGACTACCTAGTTTTGACAAGCTATTTACCCTAGAATTTGATGCAATTGGCATAGTAGTAGGGGGTGTTTTGAGTCAAAAAGGTAGGCCAATATCCTTCTTTAGTGAGAAATTAAATGGAGCCAAGAAAAGTACTCTTCTTATGACTTGGAGTTGTATGCCTTAGTTCATTCTCCTAGGAAGTGGAGGAATTAGCTTCTACCCAAGGAGTTTGTAGTGTTTACTGACAATCAAGTCTTTACCTTTATCATGATTACACATGAAAAATTGAGCAATATACATTTGAAGTGGATGAAGTATCTTCAAGCATTCATGTTCTCCATCAAGCACAAGAAAGGGCACTTGAATAAGATGGCATATGTACTAAGAAGGAGAATGATGACCATTCAAGAAGTTCAACTACATAACATTGACATAGAGAGTTTCAAGGACCTCTACAAGGATGATGAAGATTTTGTTGAAGCTTATGAGGTACGTTATGAATTTTAGAGTCATTTTCATAATACATTTGTTGATCATACCTTGCAAAGTGGATTATTATTCAAAGAAAACCATTTATGTATTCCTAAGGGTTCCATGAGAGAGAACCTTATCTAAGAAAAATAAAATGGAAGACTAAGTGGTCATTTTGGTGTTAACAAGGTCATTTTGGTGTTGACAAGATATGTGGAATAGTGTGTAGTGTGCATGAAGGAAAAAGGAGGAGATAGAAATTTAGATTTGTACCAACCTTTATGAGTTCCTAATACACCATGGGAGTGTGTTAGCATGGACTTCATTGTAGGGTTACCTAAGACAAAACAAGGTTTGGATAGCATCTATGTTGTGGTAGAAATTTTTAGCAAAATGAGTTGTTTTATACACTATAAAACTACTCATGATGTTAGATATATTGCACATTTGTTCTTTAAGGAGATTGTTAGGATCCATGGACTACCCCTAATAATTTTTTTAGATAGGGATGCCAAATTTATGAGTCATTTTTGGTAAAAAATTATGGAGTAGGTTGGGAACTAACTTATCATTTGGTTCAGCCTACCACCCTCAAACTAATGTCTAAATTGAGGTGCTTAATAAGGTCTTAGGTAACTTGTTAAGGCACCTAATTAAGGAATATGGTCAAACATGGGATGTGGTTATTCCCCAAGAAGAGTATGCATATAATGATAGTATGAACAAGACAACACATAAGAGCCCATTTAAAGTCCTTTATGGAGTGCATCCAAGGGGTATGTGTGAACTTAGATATCTTGGATCTATGGAGTATAGGTGTTGTCATGCTGAAGAATTCAATCAAACCATGAAAGAGATTCAAGAGCAGGTGAAGAGGACTATATAAAAGAATACACAAAAATTGAAGGTTAAGGTGGATGAGAAGAGGAAGGATGTCTTGTTTGCAGTAGGTGATTATGTCATGGTCCATTTGAATAAGTCTAGATTGTAGAAAGTGTTCCTTCTAAGTTATAGAAGAAGAGAGTGGGACCTTATAAGATCTTATCCAAGTATAGGGCTAATGCATACAAAGTGGATTTAGCTAATGATTTGAACATCTCACCTATCTTCAATGTGGGATACTTAGTCATGTTCAAGTGATCTTTAGCTAAGATGGATATGAACAATAAGGATATTAGAAAGGATATAGAACCTAATGGCTTACCTCCCAAGATGCAACTAGAGGAAGACCAAGTATTAAATTCAAGTGCCAAGAAGGCTACTAAGCACAAGGTGTACATGGAACACCTCATAAAGTGGAAAAATAAGCTAGAGCTAGAGGAAAAATGGGTTATAGCTATAGAATTTAAGAAGTTAGGAATTTTTGATGACATCTTTCCTATAGGAGTGACATGATTTACTTTTGTGGGGAGCATGGTGCCGGAGCACCTAGGTGAGGCTACATTGTAACCTAGGGTTCTAGTCAAGTTTTGGCTTGTAGTGGTCTTAGCTAGCCACTAGTACAATAA
This sequence comes from Cupressus sempervirens, assembly GCA_028749045.1. Classification (NCBI taxonomy): domain Eukaryota; kingdom Viridiplantae; phylum Streptophyta; class Pinopsida; order Cupressales; family Cupressaceae; genus Cupressus; species Cupressus sempervirens. Next base: position 342,713,229 of record CM053793.1, on the reverse strand, counting down.
GGAGGTATAGTTAGTCCTAGAGTATGACTTAATGATTAGGAGGTCTAATTAGATAATTTGAAATGTTCAATGTTTCTTATTTTTCAAAAATTCCTTAATATTGTGCAACTGTGTTCATTATTGTCAAACATGACATTTGTGTATTCAAGGGGAAAAATTGGACAAAAAAAGGGTAGAAATTTATTTTCATAGGATTTATATTTAAGAATTTGGGAGAGTTTCAAGAGGTTTGGACCAAGTTTGGTTTAACTATGCAAAATATTGTCAAATTGCATAACAATTTTACAAATTTGCAAAAGTTGTCATGACAACTTTTGTTGCTTTGAGTGCACCTTCAAGAAAGGAGTTGAAAAAATACCTCAAGTAGTTGGTACATGTGTGTTGTACCTATTTAAGGCTTCCCTTGACCTATGAGAAGGGTTGGATGAAATTTTGAAGTAAGTTTGATTAGTGAACAAGAAATTTTTTGAACAATTTTATCACAATCAATGCATTTTCATTGTATCACTTAATGGATTGGTCTCTATACTATATCCTATGCATGAGTTGGTTGATGTAAATACTATATTTTATGTGTGATTAGATAATTCATTTTTTTCATTTCATTATATCTTGTAAAATCTTGTATTTCTAACACTATCACTAGTCTGAATCAAGCAATTTTTAGTTATGGGGTCATAACTCACCTTCCCACTATGGCATCTATAGGGTTCCTTGGGATGTGTGAGATGACTACATGTACTATAAGTGTGCAGGACCTTGGTCCTTGGAAAGAAAGGATAGAATTTTTGTAGTGATGCCCTAGGTAAGCTAGAGGAGCATGTATAGGGATTACAGTGACTACAGTAGCATTTTATGGGATTGAATGCATTGGTTTCTTCAATTCAAGTGGATGGAGATGATGATATGAGTGTGAATAAGCCCTATGCTGAAGGATAAGTTATGATGATGATTTTTTCTATGTGTGTCAACAAACCCTTGTGATTTTTGATAGACTAATGCAAAACCCTTGAATTTAGGCTTAAATCTAGTGACTTGTTATACAAACATGTTGGAAAATTGAGACTAGATAAAGTTGAAAGGTCTCCCAAAAGTGTGTCAAAATATGGAGAGTTTTTTTACACATTGTTAAGAATTTTTTTGAGTTATAAGCCAAAAGGTGTGTTTGGAGGCCTAATTCCTTGTAGTCCTATTAGGCCTAGCTTGGAGAAAATTCTTAAAATTGATAGGATTTATTTACATTTTTAGTTGATGGACATTAGAATGGATTGAATTCCCTAGAAGAAAATCTTCATCTCTATTGGTGGGTAGTTTTGATCATGTTTGAGTACTTGGTGTGGATGATGCAAGAAGGCATCCATGGAGCATGTTAGGGTTTGAGTGGATTTCACCAATGGTGTGGACAAGTTCAAGAGTTTGAGGATTGGGGATAGAATCTTCTTGAGTTAGAGTTAGTAAAAGCCCTAAGAGGTTAGAAAAATGGCTTGGTAAGGTAGGGTTGAAGAGCAAGAATTTTCATTACATCAATAGTCTAGAGGACTATCATATTTGAGGGATATTGCTGATGAAGAGAAGAGAAGTGTTCAAGGGGAAGATTTTTCTAATTTTATGAAGTCTTTACATGAGGAACTGAAGCTAGAGTTGGAACATAGTAATCATAACTATAAGGATAATGTTGATAAGTCTAGAAGATATCATATTTTTGAATATGGTAATGAGGTAATGGTTCATTTGAAGAGAGGTAGATTTTATATTGGAACACACAATAAGATGAAAATGAAGAATTTTGGACCTTGTAATATCTTGAGAAAGTTTGGTAGTGGTAATTCTTATGAATTTGAGTTACATGATGACCTAGATATATCTCCTATATCAATATTATTGATATGCATAAGTATCATGAGTCAAATGATGAAGTTGTTCTACTAGATGATTATCCCAAGAATTATATTGAAGAGGTTAAATATATATTGGATCAAAGTTGGTAAAAGCACAAGAGGAAAATATTGCTATGAATATTTGGTGAAGTGGAAGAATATACCTATTAACGATGCTACATGGATTTCTTAATTTGAGTTGGATTCAACTCAAGTTGTGGCATATCAATGATTCAAGAGAATAATTTATTTCAACCTTGATTGTCTAATTTAGGAGCATCCTAGGTTGCCTTGTAATCTTGCTCATTTTTTTCATTCTACCAGTTACTTCTGAGTGCTACTTATTACTAATTTCCAATACTATCAAGTTGCATTCATTGCCAAGTTCATGCATGTGCCAAGTTATCCAGTGTTGGTTGAGTGTTCCTTCATGTGTTGAGTGAGCCTAATATTCGTTAATGCTAATTTCTCTCTTTGACCAAGTTTGTATAATATTGGTTCTTAGTTTAAGCCAACTTATGTATTTAATTTGGATATTAAATTTAATGTTAGGAGCTTATCTTGGTATGTGTGCAAATCATTTTAAGGTCAACCTTTCTATTATGCAATGATCTAGAATATTTATAAGCCATTTTGGAAAGTATAAATAGGGTTTTTTAGGTTTAGATTAGGTAAGACATAAAGATTTGAGAGTAGATGTTCTTGGAAGAGAGAATTTAGAGTTGGATCATGGATTTTCTAGTTGTATCTTTTTATTTGGTCGAAACCCATAAGGCCTTACAATTGCACATGTATGTTGATAATTAGAAAAATTAATAAAAAAAATTTTTTTCCTCCTATCCTTAGTGTTTTTTACTTCCATTATGTTTACTCAACACAGTGATTGGATAGTTAGGTAACCCTTTGGTGCTATCTATTGAAATTTGTCCTTGTGAAGTAGTGTTAGATCTCATGAGATCAATCTTGACTTAGAGAGTGGTCAAAAACTTATGTTTAGAAAGGTATTGATTAAAGAACCAACTAAGGAAGAACCTAAATAAAGAAGGGAATTATTTAAGTGAAATGCAAGATTCTTGGTAAAGTGTGTAGAGTCATTATAGACTCAAGTTCAATAGATAATATCATATCAGAGGAGGTAGTTAAAAATTTGAGACTTACCAAGATCACTCATACTCATTTGTATAAGGTCACTTGGTTGAACAAAGGGAAGAATGTTCGAATGAAAGAGAAAGTGTGGATTGAATATTCTATAGAAGAATACCAAGATCAAATACTTTGTGATGTCTTTACTATGAATGATTTCCATATACTATTAGGTAGACCATGGAAATATGACATGGATGTAATCCATGATAGAAAGAAGAACATGTAGACCTTCAAGAAGAATGCGTTTACTTATAAAATCAAGTCACTTGTTGATGGAATGATACCTTAGTGGATTCTAATATTCTCCTAATGAGTGGAAAAGATTTATTTTATAATATCAAATAGAAAGTAGAAGTTGGGTTTGTAATTGTAGTAAAGCCCAAAGAAGAGAACAAACCAAAGTCAAAATTGCTTGCAAAGGTAAAGCAGTTGTTGGATCAATTTAGTCTCATCATCAGTGATAGGGAACCAACAAACTTACCTCCACAAAGATCCATTAGCCAATAGATAGACTTCATACTAGGGGCATGTTTTCTTAATAGAGTTGCATACATGATGATATTAAAACAAAATAAGGAGATAACAAGACAAGCTCAAGAGTTTCTTGACCAAGGGTTAAACAAGAAAAGTATAAGCCCATGTGTTTTTCTAGTTTTCTTGGCACCCAAGAAGGGAGGTAAGAGGAGATTATGTATTTATTCTAGGGAAATGAATAGGATAACTATAAGGTATAGATTTCCTATCCTCAAATAGAAGACTTGATGGATTATCTAGGAGGAGCTAAGTACTTTACTAGGATTGACCTTAAGAGTGGATATTACCAAATTAGGATGAAAGAGTGGGATGAGTGGAGAATAGGGGTAACTTTAAGAAACCACTCCCAAAAAAATGCCAAAAATGCTGGTGAATTCAAAAATTTATGGGAGGTAAAATTTTAATGTTGAGGGAGATTTTTTTGTTCCATGTAGGGAAATAAAATATTATATGTTGGCAAATCTTTTATTGCCCTAGAAAAAATCATTTTAAATGTGGCAAATAAATTTTTTTCTTGATGATAGATAATAAATGATGGCTATTTTCCCCTTTCCAAAAATGAATTAATAATGCTAGAGGTGAATTACTTGTTTTGTAGAAAAATGAATAATAATGGTCTTGCTTAATTTTTATTGTTAAAAAAAAAAATCATTTAATCTAAAAGTGAATTGACACATGTATTCGCTAGTGACTATATTGAGTACTGAGTAATCACTTCAACTTGTGTACTATCTTAGGTCTATTATTAATATTTTGTTATGTTATTGTCACCATTACCAATTTTTCTACCATCACTTTCATAATATTAATACAAAAGTTTTATCGACTATTGATGATTAATTAGAGATCAATGATGGAAGATGCATTTTAGGGCCAGTTGCTTGAAAAGACTTGGAGTTAGGTGAAATTCTCTAGAATGGAGACATGTGGAAAGTTTTGCACAGAAACCATTAACTAGAATGTAGTGAGCATCACATCAAGATTAAAATGATAAATGTGGTGCTAATAGTTACTATTATTACATTCCATTTATAGCCACGTTGGCAGGCACTCTGACTATTTGACATTAACGCGAGTACATTTCGCACACTTGAAAATTAATATGAATATAAAAAAAAAGATATGAAAGATAGTGAATGCCAAAAAATTTAATGAAACTACCATTAAATAGCCTCTCCAATTCCTCTTTCATTATCATTTCTCAAATTCTTGAAACTAAATTTGGTTTGCACAAAGTTTCTTAGTCATTGATATGCCAATTCACTTGAAATGCACTACAATGGGTCTGCAAAACCCCTTTTTGGGCATGATACCTGGCAATGTCCTTGCCATGGTTTGCAAGGAAGATGGCCAAGGTCCTTTTATTTTCCATTCTTTATTCATGGTCCCTAGCCATTTACTCTTAAGAAATGATAAGAGGTATCATGTATCCACAGATATTACCTCCCACTTCCTCAAATATCTTCTTGCATTTAGAGGAAATCAAGTAGACATTCTGATTCTTCTGCATTACATTTTTAAGGAAGCATTTTTTATAAGACAAAGTCAAAATTCTTGTATTCATCAAGAAAGTATGGGCATTGTTCATTGGCATCCCTTTTGCAAACATAGCAGACAACTACTGGGAGCAAGGTGTTGGTTTGAATTTTTGAATGATAGAAATCCTTTGCCTAGATATAGAATCTTTAGATTGTCTCCATTAATAGATAATAGGGTTTTTGTAAGAAATGATAAGATAGAGCAAGAAAAGAAAACAATCCAAGTAAGTTAAGTGTGAAATAAGATTACCATGAGATAAGAAAAATCCAAGAGCATACACCAAGATAGTTCAACAATGGAGACAAGGATTTTGAAAGGGGAAAGCAAAGAAAACCCCTTGTGAATTATATGAATGAGGCAAATGCCTAAGAATGAAGATAGAAAGAGAGAAAGAGATAATAAGGAGCCATAGGGCTCATTACATGAACTACATCATGATTGTATGTTGAGAATGAGAGAGAAGCATCTCTTATAAAGAGATGAGAGGAGGAGTTATTTGTAACTCCCATGTGAATGATTGCCACATTCATAAGTGTGTGTATAAAAAGTGTCATAATCCTCTTAAGGAGGAATAACTATTTTCCTTAATAAAGGAATTACAAAATAGACTTGTCCTCACATGTGGGCTAGAGGACAAACAACATAAGGGATAACTTTTTTTATCCCATTTAATAAATACAACCAAAGAAAGATTACAAATTCTAACACCCCCCTTTAATCTTTACTTGGGGAACTTACATCAAAGGGTATTAAACCCAAATTTTTACAATTCAATTATAAATAGCAGCAACTTGATCTTTTAGAATGTCTTCAATTATGAAAAAGGTCTCTTGTGAGTGTATGTAGATCTTCATAGAGCCAAGAGAGAAGTGGATAGGTCATTAAAGTACAACAAATAATACTATCTTGTATGTTCCTGGATGGATTACTTGAAACACATAGACAAAAGAAACAACACAACTATCCACAAAGAGTATTTCATTTTATATTCAAATTAGAAGTCCTTTTGAATAAGGATAAGAAAATTCTCATGGAGAAATAGAGAGGAAAATACAACATGTTACCACAAAGCAATGAAGACAACCTTATATCAAGATAAAGTATATGCTCAAAATATTATCAATAAGCACAAAAAGTTTGATCAATGTTCTCATGAAAGGTATATTATACTAATGTACTAATGACCATAGACAAGGCCAACTAATGATACTTGCATCAACATTGCATCAATCACATGGATATAAATAGTCCACTTAATGAATCATCTTACTGCAAGTTAATGGGGGAATCCCTCCATAACATGCATGACTCATGATCTAAGCAATAAAGTACGCAAATCATTATCACATTAATATATGAAAATAAAGTAAAAAGAGAGACATGTTGATTAAATTAGTATTATCATGATTTTTGTTGGGATACTCAAACGAATGGATTATGAGGGTTTAACAACATATTGCCTTCAAATTGGATCAAATTATCTAAATTTGGAGGTAAAACTCCAATAATAGTATCCTCTTCATTGAGGAACAAAATGGAACAACATGGAGGGAAACTCCATAAATATTAACCTTTCAAAGTAGAGCATATAGAATCAAATGGAGGGAAACTCCATATAAATATCAATCTTTCAAAGTGGAACCAATAGAACCAAATGGAGGGAAACTCCATATAAATATCAATCCTTTAAAAGTAGAACAAATAGGATCAAATGGAGGGAAACTCCATATAAAATGAGTACACACCAATATATGATGGAGGGATACTCCATGGGCCAGATAAGGGAACTATGTATCAGTTATAATGAGGGGATCTACATAGTTAATCTTGAAAAATTGACTCCCTATGCAACTCACAAAAGAATATCATATAAATCATGTAAATCAATGGTATAAAACCATAAAGTGCCAACATGGTCATAGAATGATGCTATAAAAGCATAATAGTGAAACTATGTGCATATCAAAATGTCACAATACAGTTGAAGGAAAATGTGTAAGATAACCCATAATCCAATCGAAATTAAGGTAAATGCAGAGATCATATTACTTAGCTTTATGCTATGAGTGATCAATGAAAAAATAAATAAAATATGGATATCAGGTATAAAACTCCATTGAGGGTAAACATGAGTACTTAATTCATTTTATGAAGGTATATATCAATTTTTGAATCATCATAGTCATAAGTAATTATATATTTATCAGGGCATATATGTGGGCCCCCATATATACTCAAATAAATATACCTAAAATAGCTTCGGTAAAGAAAATAATCGCCTTTCCATACTTAATATGTTGGAATGTAATCTTTATGAGAAGATTGTCTACATACGAGACTTAAGGGGTAACAAACCCTTGGATATCAATAACATGGAGACTCAACATAGTACAAGGACATAGAGAGGATAGAGTATTAGTTTTAATAACTCATAAGATGATAAATCTAAAATTCCAATAGTTGAAAGACCACAAGGCATAGCATGGAACCAAGAATATAACAGCTGAATTATCCTCTAAAAGTCTATATGAATCATGTCTAATATCAAGAAAATGTGGATAATATTGAAAAATAAAAGGCACATGTAATTATAATAAGAAAATGAAAAAAAGATTATATTAGTTCCTAAAAAAATGAAATCAATAAATTGAAATCACTTTATTAAAATTATAAAGATCATAGAAAATATAATCATATCTATACAAGACATGTTTAAAAATTCTTTAAGAGTTCTAAAATAAAGGGCATTGAAAATATTAAAATAAAAAATTAAAGTAGATGCCTTTTCTAAATCAAAAGAATGAGTAACATAATTATCACTTTGAGTTGCAATAATAAGTGTTTGAACAATTTTTGAAAGAAAATATAATTGTACCAATGAAATGTACATATAAAATTTTACAAATTAAAAAGGTATTGATTTTTTTTATTTAGTTACACAATATTAAAGTTAAGATCTCTCATACTATGGATATGAAAATGCTGATAAAATATAAGTGTGAAAAATATATATAATTTTCACATTTACATATATCCAAAAAAATACATTTTAAAAAATGGTAGTAGTAACATTTGAAATATGCTTAACTCAAAGATGATAATTTGAATTATTTAACTTAATTTTAGAAATCAAAGTAGACATAGATATGAGATTGTGTAAGAATATTTTCTATGTACGAATATGAAAATAAATTGCACCCCTTTTTAAAAAAAACTTAGTAAAAAAGATAAGTGTTCTTTAAGAAAAAACATTTATGGATCATGTTCTAAAGAATAAGTTTTATTATAAAATATTTTAATAATTTAAATGTTTCCAAATCTTAAAGTACTTGGAATATAAAAAGTTTTGGTTTTTTTTTTTTTTTTTTTTTTAAATTGCACCACATGACAAGAATTTGGTGCAAAGACAAACTCATGTTGAAGTTTATATACTTGTTTTTAAAAATAGCAACATGAGGACTTTCAATAAACTTTTAAAAGAGATAGAATTTTTTAAATGAATAGATAAAATATTTTCAGATTTGAATGATAGAGTACAAAACTGATTGAATAATACAAAAGATTATTCTATGTTGCAGAAATATAATGATTGTAAAAGTTTTAAATGAAAGGATAATGATTAAAAAAAAACACAATGTATGATTTTAAAAAAAATGCTGCTAGCAAAAGGAATGAGAGCTAATAGTTCAAGTTGTAATTATATCAAAGACAACCAATGATGAGAAGTAATAATTATGAAACATTTATAGGTATAAAATAATTACCTTGTATAAGAATGAAATCAATGCAAAAAAAGGAAACATGATTAAAACAAATATCCAAGCTTAGCAAAATAGAATGCTAGTTGACACAAGGTAACTTAAGGTAGGAATTAGTCAAAAAGAATCAAATATAATGACATAGTAATAATTGTGCAGCTTTCAAAAAGTGCCAAATAATGAGAAAGAGCTAAGTTTGGCAAGAGAGAAGTGTTAAGATTGGCAGAGAGAGAAGAAATAACTGTTGAACACAAGAAATGTGACAAAATACAAAGAGCAGCAATAATCATTTAGTGGCAGAGTAATGTCACAAAGAAAAGATAAATTTTGATAGAGAATTTCAGAGCCCTGAGTATAGTAATAATGCTAATCCGATGAGAAGGCAGCTCATTAAGTGTGGCAACCATGAGGTAGGAGGGCAACGGTTCGAATCTACCAACAAAACTAGCAAGGACAACAAATAATTTTTTTTAAAAAAAGGGTTGGTGCTGCAAAAAAATGACTGTAGAAAAAACTCTAGTGACTACAATAAACTGGAAGCTTTAAAAAAAAATACAAACTTGCCAAAAGTCCCTTGTGAATCGTAATCTACGCACCCTGGTTTGAAAAAATAACCAAACTAGCTTTAGAGACCATGAAAATTGAAAGCAAATCTCGGCTATAAGAAACCAAAGTACACAAAATGCATGTCACATAGAAATTAAACCAAGTTAGGTTTCATAAGAAAAATGAGTAAACAAATAAGATGTTAGAAAAAATTGTTTGGCACAATCAACTAGCGATAAAAGCATGCTAAATCGATAGAGCTAAACCTGTCAAACCCCTAAAAAAAATAAGAGATTAATTATTTCCACTCATTTCTGAGGTCTTTGGGTACTGTAAAGTCTCAAAGATGTGTCTCTATTGCTGAGACATGTCTCCGAGGGGTGGAGACATGTCTCGCAGTGACAGTGGAGAAAAAAAATAAAATTTTAGTTATTCAGCATGGTGAAATCACAAAAATGGCATTAGACAAATGTACGGTCACTCTAGTCTCAGCTCGAAATGAGAAAGAATAATACCAATTTACCACTAAGAGCACCACATTATAACCTAAAGAAAGACATAACATTCAACATCAAAAACAATGATTTATTAATATATAATTAACCCTGAAACAAATATGAGCAAGAAGAAGCACCCCTAAAATGATAAGATAAGAATGATTCAAAATAACAAAGAATCTCAACTGACTTCCAGTGGATATGAAGCTTAACATGCAAGCATTGCTTAAATTTCCTCTACCTTTGCTGCGAAACTCACAGGTTGAAAATCACTCCAAATCCAGTTTCAAAGCAAAATCTTGTCAAAGTAAATGGATCTAAAGAATGAAATTGACAAGGTAGGAACAAAGCATGGTTATATAGCCAATGGAAAAAAACTAAAAATAGTGAAAAGCAAGGAAAGATGCTAAAAAGATCTTGAGAGGAAATCAATAAGGTAAGTATTAGATTTGGAAATCACAAAGATACTAAATAAAAAATTATTAAAAATTAAATATTTAATAAAACTCATAGATTAAAATATATTTTAAATTTCAATAGAGATATAGATTAGGAAATATTTTAACTTTCAAAAAGAAATATGAATAGATTTTAACTAATCTATTGTATGTAGGATAAAAAAATAATCACACTTAGGATTATAGGAGTGTTCCTTGCAATAATAATATTAGGAGAATAATTTTTTAATTTTAAATATTTAATTTTAAGAATGCACAATTTATAATAAATGAGTTCTATCCTAATATGAATAATAAATGCTTCTTGTTTTGGCAGCACACCTTCCAAAACAAGAGAAAAAAAAAATTTGAAATTTTGATAAGAAAACCCTTTGGTGGCAAGTTTTCCATAGAGGGTTAGAAAATAATGGTTAAAAGATGATAAAAATGAATAAAAAATAAAACCTGCATACACAAGATATTAGGATAAGCTAAAATTCATAACACAAACTTCTTCTCTCAATAATGTCTCCAAATAAGGTGTGCTCCAATGAATGGTAACCTTCAACACAAAAACTTAAAACAAGGATTAGTAACCAAGCTCTGATACCATGTAAGAAATGATAAGATAGAGCAAGAAAAAAAACAATTCAAGTAAGTTAAGTGTGAAATAATATTACCATGAGATAAGAAAAATCCAAGAGCATACACGAAGATAGTTCAACAATGGAGACAAAGATTTTGAAAGGGGAAAGCAAAGAAAACCCCTTGTGAATTATATGAATGAGGCAAATGCCTAAGAATGAAGAGAGAAAGAGAGAAAGAGATAATGAGGAGCCATAGGGCTCATTACATGAACTACATCATGATTGTATGTTGAGAATGAGAGAGAAGCATCTCTTATAAAGAGATGAGAGGAGGAGTTATTTGTAACTCCCATGTGAATGATTGCCACATTCATAAGTGTGTGTATAAAAAGTGTCATAATCCTCTTAAGGAGGAATAACTATTTTCCTTAATAACAGAATTACAAAATAGACTTGTCCTCACATGTGGACTAGAGGAAAAACAACATAAGGGATACCTTGGTTTATCCCATTTAACAAATACAACTAAGGAAAGATTACCAATTCTAACAGTTTCTAGATAAGTTTCCCGTTTGCAAACCTTTGAAAGTTTTATGAAAACCCTATGTCTCTTTCCATTCATAATTGTTTGGGCATGAAATGTTTAAATTAGGAAAATATTCCTTTTCCCTTTATATCTTCCATGCCCTGAGCTACTTTTTCTCCCAAAATCTCCCAACTGTCTGATCTAAGTAGATCCACCATTGTCATTTCCTCGCTATGAAAACATGGGTATTCTTTATGTATAGTGAGGTAGAAAGAGTTAGGACATTACAAGATGGGACTACAAGATGAAGACACGGTAGTCAAAAAATTATCCTCTAACTGATCATTCAGTGATAGACACCTAGCAAATGTTGTCAGAATAGGAAAAGGGACCCAGTTGGAGACAATAAAAAATTGCCACCCAAATGATGATTTTGTCGATCTCTCACTATCTCGCTATCAAAAAAGTTTTCCATATCACCATTAGCGAAGTAGCAAGGCTCCATGAAATGAACATCCAAGTGGGACCTCAAGTGATGTAGATGGTGACTAAGACTAAAGTAAAGGATTTTTTGACCACCAACAGTGTAGAACTTCCTACATCATCAATGCCTCGGACCCATGCCTCACTCATAAAGCATTGAAGGGACCCCAATCGTCCGATCAAGCTTCAATCTACGATCCTCACCATCTCGCTATAAAGAGTTGCATGATGTTTAGTCTTTGGGACATAGTGAGTGTAGGACCCACTATTCCTCAGGGTACTTGGTGCAATTTCTCCACCCTTCATGTAACCTCAAACTATCTTCTAAGCAATACAAGAAACATATTATCCACAAGATCAAGAGTGAATCAATGGCTATCATTGCTTCACTATGAAAATGTACTCATTCTTTATGTATGGTGAAGTAGCGAAGTGTTGACATGTATCCTCAGTCGCTAATGGATCCAAGCAAATATGCCATCAATGAAAGAGTTGTGTACGTGGTAAATTTTCATTGGATTAGAGGGCCAACTTGTTGAGTGCAATGCCTAGTTGTCTTTCTCTATACCCCACGATCATATGATTTTGTAAGATTGATAGCAAAGTTTTAAAAACTGAAGGTGGTGGTACTCTCCACATTAATGAGATGTGAAAAGTTTTGCATGTGAAGTTAATAATAGAGTATAATAGGTAAGATTTTTCTAGTTTCACCTTGCACAAATAAAGATTTTAAAATCTTTTCTGAACAAAGATAATTACTACAAGGATTGAGATAAATCTGGCATGAGTGTGAAGTGATTGGTTCAAAGATGAATTGCAGAGTTACAAAGAGCAAAAAAATCCATGTAAGTTCTTATGCCATAGTTTCCAAAAAAATTTCAGTCTTGTATGATTTAATCAAAGGATGGTTCTAAAGAGTTCATTAGATCCTGGGTTGTGGATAACAGAGGGATTACTAGGTAAAAATACTCGGGCTTGGGATTGTAATGTCTCGCATACTAGTTCAAACTAGTTTGCAGGAAAGAAATGTTTTGTCCCTTATAGAAGTATATGGGTTTTTGATAGAGGAAAACTAGTAATCCTGAGTGTTTTCTTAAAATTTCATCTCTATGAAACTATGGTAAGATGGAGTAGTCAAGTAACCAAGGTTTTAAGAAGGATAATGAATGAACCTAGTAAGATAATAGCCCTCTCAACAGTAACATCATCCTTTAAACAAATTGTCAAGATATCATAACCAGATGCCAGGGTAATAGAAATGTGTGGGATCCTGTGCATAGTTTTTGAGGAAGGTGAAGAAGATTTCATACTCACGGGTATGGTTATTTCACTTTTTGTTAGCATGTACGTTTTTGTGTTAGTGGATGGAAAATTTTGGTCAAAAGGTGGTTAAGAAAGAAGACGTGGCTAGGAAGTAGAAGTTACCCATTTTGTTATATTTGATAGCCACATTATCTCCCTACTCAAGGTTTGCACACTAAGTAATTTTTCCATTATTTTTGAAGCCTGGCATGATCAATGAAGAGTGGGAAGTAAAGATGAATTTCACAAAGTAGTTATCTTGACAAAACCCACGGGTCGAGGATAAAATGCAATCATCAGAATAGATTTTGATAGGGACAAGCTTACTACTTACATATATGACAGAATCACCATTGGAGCAGAATCAATGAAAGGAGGTGATAGACAAAAGCCTGCAAGAGAATGTGTGATTGGCACAACTTCCTGTTAGTCATTTTCCTTTTGATAGATGTATGTGTTTTCCTCTTGTAAGGACATCTATTAGTCACATTTGCCCTTTGCTTTTTGCAATTCACACCTATATAAGTGAGTTTTCAAGGCAATGTGAAGGTCCAAATTCTATTTTCAAAGTGATACACTTAGTCTATTTTTGGTCCATTGTTTTAAACAATTTGGTGGTGCATTTTCTCTGTCAGATCTTGAGAATACATGAATATAGAACGAGTTGTGTTTCTTTTGAAGGTCATTCTGAGTCTATTGTAAATTTTATATAATTTTCAAGGAAAATGAATACAAATTATGAACTATCCCGATATCAGTTCTTTATGAGTCTTGTCTCCTTTTAATTACTTGGTTATCTTGATATTTTATAAGTAAAGGCTTGTGCAATTGAATGCAATCCAGTTAGGTTGTATATCTTTTTATCACTGTTGTTAATTCAATGGATTAAGTAAAAGCTTTGGTGAATGTGATAAGGTTGTTGTAGCAGTGGAAAGGGTTTTGAATGATAAATTCTGATAAGAATTTCTAATAAAATTTGTTGTAAGGCAAAAAAATTAGATCTAAGAATCTGCAATAGACTCTGAACCCCAATGGATTAGGCATTGATCAAATTTGATCCAGGTAAAAGAGAAAAATGTCACAAATGGTTGTCAAAATGCAACATCAAATCAATTTTTACTTTCATTTCTTGAAGATTTTCAAAGTTGGCCTGTACTTGTCTACATGGAATGTTTTAGCTTTAGTTAGCCACTATTGCTGAAAACATCTACAAACCTATAGAAGATTTTTTTTGGCCATATTTGTTATATGGGATGTATTTATCAAGTTATCAAGAACTATGTATGTATTTGAGGATTTGAGATGAGAATCAGAATGAAACTAAAAATAATCCTCATACAATTTTCCTAGTCTTGAATCATCCCTAGGTATACCCACCCTGGTTTTGTAGAGCTAGAAGAGTAGGAAACCACCCTTGGTTTTGTTGAAGTTGGCCCCAAATTCTTTGTGCATGAAATTGTTAATAAGAATTGGCTAGTCTTTATATTGTGTGAGTACTGTCATCTTGGTATTAAGCATTTTGTTGCTTGGTAGTTTTAAAACACCAACAAAATGGTGACTTTGTTGGGGAGTCTATGAAGAAATTCATTATTAGAAGTACTTGAATCTTTGGTATAAATAGCATTATCATGAAGTGTTTTTCATTTCATTGCTAAAGATTCATGCACCCCAGTATGTTTTATCCACTTGCAACAATAACTTAAAGGTTGAGTTCAGATTGTGTTGTTACTGAGTTCTATTTCCATTCAATTCATCCAATTGTTGTTTTCAAAAATACTGTTGCAATTTTAGAGTCAAAAGTGATTAAAAAAATTGTCTCTCTTCAAGGTGTTTGGTGATTTTCCAAATTTTCAAGTTCACAAATCAGTTCATATCTGTTATGTTGTAAATCATGTTTAAAATCTTTCTCACAATAGTGAGTGGTGACTCTCTCTAAATGATCTATATACCAGTGTAGATCAATTACCAATAATTGTTTTCAAGAGTTTTCAGTTGAATTAGACATATCTGGAAGTTATATAAATTTGCAAGCAAGAAGAGAGATCTGTATAAGTTTCGAACAAATAAGTTTCAAAGTATTGTTTGATCTATTGTCATAAGAATTTGTAGTGATAAATATGAATCACAACTATGATTTCATTTCTCTCCTCAAGGAGATGGCAACTCTATAAGGTTATGATTAGTGGTGTGAGGAATTCATGTTAGCACCAGGCCATTCAACAGATTAGTGTTTTCATGCAACAACACTAAAGGTATTCTCATTTTCATTTATTTTCTTTCCATGAAAATTGATTTTTATACAAGTGTGTTCTCCATCAATTGAGGTTTCAGCACTGAAAAGAGGAGAATGGTTTTGAGGTTATACATTTCATTAGATTAGTTTTAGTTGGTTTTTTTTAAAGTGGTGAAGTGTATTTCAGAAGTTGAAATGGGTAGAAGGGTATAGATCTGCTACAAAATATAAATCAAAATTTATTATAGGTGAATGAGGTTCAAATTTGTTAAGAATGTCAAGATTCATTTCATCTAATATGCAGTCAGTTAATGAAATTCCTAGATCCATTTCTACCAAAGGTATATGCCATTAAGTTTAAATGTATTTGTAGATGCTCAAAAATGGTTTGCATCTATGGTTTCATCACTTCTTCATACTAATTTGTCCCATTTTCTCATTCTACTAACTTCGATCTTTTGGCTACATTGACCATATTTTGTCATTTGTATCCCCTTTCGCATCAATTTCATATCAACTCAAAATCATATCAAATCAATTTAGAATCACCCCAAATCAACTCAAAATCACTCGAAATCAGTCCTAATCAACCCAAAACATATCAAACATCTCAAATCAATCATCATTTATCTACTCCTAGGCATTTTTGTGGCTTTTAGTGCCTTGGAAACCTATCAACTTATCAATCTTATCAATCTAACCTTAGTACTGTCATGGCTCTCAGTGCTAGGTCAAAATATCATTCAATATTTGACGTTTTTGAGGCTTTCAATGTCAGATCATGGCATCATCAACCATTTTAATAATATTGACAATGTCCGTAAGTGTTATTATGATCGAACCTTATCAATCAATTTCAATCCTGTAGCATTTATAATGTCGGTTAAATGTTACATATCAATTTATTCATGTCATCTATCATTGGCATGTTATCAATTTCGATCTATCAATTAATTTGATCATGGCTTTGATCTACTAGTCATCATCTTATTCCATATCCATCATCATTACATTTTCATCAAAGGATACGGTCACATTAATTTAATCAATTTGGCCAATCATCTACTAATTTTCTCTATAGGATTAAATAACCCATAATTTAATTCTATTATTCTCACTAATTATTCTTCCTGATTATCATCCTCAATTAATTAATTTTATTAATTAATTGATTCATTATCTACAAACCATGGAAATTTACAATTTCCTAAGTTCCATTTTCCATCATTAATTCCATTTTCTACTAATTCTTATTTTGTGGAATAAAAGGATTTTTAATTCAAATATTCCATAAAATATTTCATCATCATGACACTTGGATGTGACACCTCATGGATTCTCCTTTGGCACTTGGCTGAGATTTTTCATAATCAAATATTATTACCTCTTACACATGTCCCTATTTGGCTTATTTGTCATAGATTCTTGGCTTTAAGTGGGTTGAGGAATCTTATGACGCGTCATAGATTCTCTTCCAAATTTGACTCTTGTGTGTCATAGAATCTTACTTTTGGCATATTCTATCATATGTGTCATAGGAATTATTATTACCTCTTACGCATTTCCCTATTTGGCTTATTCATCATATATTCTTGGCTTTAAGTGGGTTGAGGAATCTTATGATGCATCATAGATTCTCTTCCAAATTTGACTTTCATGTGTCATAGAATCTCAAAATTGGCATATTCTGTCATATGTGTCATAGGAATCTCTTGCCACATTGCACATCTATGGGTGAAAAATCCAATGCCCTCACTTTGAGTGTTGATTATAAAGTGAACACTCTTTCTCTCATTTTGGGTCTCTTGAATCCAAAATGCTTAAGTCTTGAGTCCTTGAATCTTTGAGTTTTTGAGTCTCTACTAATTTGCATTTTGCATCCTCACTCTCACAATAAAATCACACTTCAAGCATTCTCATGGCTTTATCCCTATCATAGGCTTTTGCTTCAATTTTGTGTGCACTATAGGCAACTTTGAAGCTACAATCATTTGGAGAAGAAAGAAGGACATGGGAGCTACAAACGGAAAAGGGAGTTTTTTTATTATCTTTGCTTTCTTTTGTTTAGTTTGAATTTCATGGTAGACTAGTGGGTGCTAATGTATGATTATTTATTTTGTGATTTTCTCATAGTATGTTATGCTTTTAGCCCATTTTTCTGGTCATTTTGGGTCCAATCGGGCTAATTTTGGGCCCTAGAGCCTTTTAGGGTGCAATCTGCACTTTCAGGGTGCATTTGGGCTTCCCAAGTGCATCATTGACACACTTGGTACTGTCATGGTGCACTTGGGCTTACCAAGTGCATCAATGACGCACTTGGTTGAGTTTTGGGCGCAGTTGGGGACCTAGGATACCCAGAACTACTCCCGGAGCCCCTATGTTGCACTTCGGAGCCCATAACTTTTGCGTTTTAACTCAAATTTGCAATCCGTAAGTTGCATTAGATTCATATCTTAATTGTGGAAAACATGAACTATAATTTTCATCATTTTGTGTCTTTCTTGATTGGTAACCCATGCAATCACTCTTAGGCTTCGGATTGACCCTGTTCTGCACTCTAGGCCTCATAACTTTCACATTTTGGCTCTGATTTTCATTCCATCAGTTGCTATGGTTTTTTCTTCTTGTTTTCGATAAATTGAATTATCAAATTCTTATCTTAGTCAATTTCTTGAGGGGGCACCCATATATATCATCCCTACTAGGGCATGTTGTAGCTTTCTCATCAGTTATTTTTTGATACAATGCTCTAAATCACATTGTATCAAAGAGGTGCAAAATGTAGACGCTAAAAAATGGTTCACATATATGGTTTCATCACTTCTTCATACTAATTTGTCCCATTTTCTCATTCTACTAACTTTGATCTTTTGGCCAGATTGACCATATTTTGTCATTTGTATCCCCTTTCACATCAATTTCATATCAACTCGAAATCATATCAAATCAACTCAAAATCAACCCAAATCAACTCGAAATCACTTGAAATCAGTCCTAATCAACCCAAAACATATCAAACATCTCAAATCAATCATCATTTATCTACTCCTAGGCATTTTTGTGGTTTTTAGTGCCTTGGAAACCTATCAACTTATCAATCTTATCAATCTGACCTTAGTACTGTCATGGCTCTCAGTGCTAGGTCAAAATATCATTCATGTCATTCAATATTTGACATTGTTGAGGCTTTTAATGTTAGACCATGGCATCATCAACCATTTTAATAATATTGACAATTTCTATCAGTGTTATTATGATCGAACCTTATCAATCAATTTAAATCATGTAGCATTTATAATGTCGGTTAAATGTTACATATCAATTTATTCATGTCATGTGTCCCTTGCATGTTATCAATTTCGATCTATCAATTAATCTGATCATGGCTTTGATCTACTAGTCATCATTTTATTCCATATCCATCATCATTACATTTTCATCAAAGGATGCGGTCGCATTCATTTAATCAATTTGGCCAATCATCTACTAATTTTCTCTATAGGATTAAATAACCCATAATTTAATTCTATTATTCTCACTAATTATTCTTCCTGATTATCATCCTCAATTAATTAATTGATTCATTATCTGCAAACCATGGAAATTTATAATTTCTTAAGTTCCATTTTCCATCATTAATTCCATTTTCTACTAATTCTTATTTTGTGGAATAAAAGGATTTTTAATTCAAATATTCTATAAAATATTTCATCATCATGACACTTGGATGTGACACCTCATGGATTCTCCTTTGACACTTGGCTGAGATTTGTCATAATCAAATATTATTACCTCTTACACATGTCCCTATTTGGCTTATTCATCATAGATTCTTGGCTTTAAGTGGGTTGAGGAATCTTATGATGCGTCATAGATTCTCTTCCAAATTTGACTCTCGTGTGTCATAGAATCTTACTTTTGGCATATTATATCATATGCATCATAGGAATTATTATTACCTCTTACACATGTCCCTATTTGGCTTATTCATCATAGATTCTTGGCTTTAAGTGGGTTGAGGAATCTTATGACACGTCATAGATTCTCTTCCAAATTTGACTTTCATGTGTTATAGAATCTCAAAATTGGCATATTCTGTCATATGCGTCATAGGAATCTCTTTCCACATCACACATCTATGGGTGACAAATCTAATGCCCTCACTTTGAGTGTTGATTATAAAATGAACACTCTTTCTCTCATTTTGGGTCTCTTGAATCCGAAATGCTTAAGTCTTGAGTCCTTGAATCTTTGAGTTTTTGAGTCTCTACTAATTTGCATTTTGCATCCTCACTCTCACAATAAAATCACACTTCAAGTATTCTCATGGCTTTATTCCTATCATAGGCTTTTGCTTCAATTTTGTGTGCACTATAGGTAACTTTGGAGCTACAATCATTTAGAGAAGAAAGAAGGACATGGGAGCTACAAACAGAAAAGGGAGTTTTTGATTATGTTTGCTTTCTTTTGTTTAGTTTGGCATTCATGGTAGACTAGTGGGTGCTAACGTATGATTATTGAGTTTGTGATTTGGTCATAGTATGTTATGCTTTTAGCCTATTTTTCTTGTCCTATGGTATTCATGGTTTCCCAATGATGTTAGAAAAAGTTTTCCTAAGTTCAATGGAAACCATCTTGTTACAACTAGTCACCATATTGAGTTGTTTGTTGATTTGATGGGTGACTATGGAATTTCTCATGAGGACTTGCATATGAAATTATTTTTTCAAACCTTAGAAGGTGATGCTAGAGACTAGTTTTCTTTTCTGCCAACATGTTCTATTTCATCTTGGGGTGAATTGCATTCTACCTTCATGGAGCAATTTGGAGAAAGGGTAAGCGTATCTGATACTTATGATAAGTTCTTGAAGATTCATATTTAGAGTGATGAACTTGTCTGTCATTTTAACATCAGCTTTGCAAGAGTTTTGAATGAAATCCCTGAGAATTATAGACCTGATGATCAAATGTGTTGCAGTGTATTTTGATGCATTTGACAAGAAAATGAATTATCTACTAAGGGATAAAGAACCACAGACATTATATCATGCTTTTGTGACTGCTAGGGATATTGAAAATAACATGAGATACGGATTGACTAAAGGTCATTTTTCTATGTATCACTACTAGTATAATGTATTTGAAAGAAAGGATGAATGTGGTGTTGGTGCTTTAGTTTCAAATAAGCATATCCATACCCCTACTATAGGTTTTAATCAAATGGAAAATTTTGATCAGAATATGTGTATAGGTAAGGTTAGCTTGGTTACAAATGACAACACACATGTTCATGATGCTACATCAGTAGGATGTATCTCATACTTTGATAGGGTTCAACTATGTGTTGATGCTGAAGATCAAGAATTAGTTACATTAGCAAGTTCTTGTGATGTTGATTGTATATATGATTCTGTTGTGAATGAAGTTGCTGTACCTAGATCTCAGTTTTGTGCAAGTGAGAAAATTGAGAGTTATCTTTTTGATCATGGACCTGATGTTGCTGATCCAATAGACCATGAAGAGATAACATGAGATGATAAGGTTGATCAACAAAACATGTAGGAAATGAACTATCTTATTGAGAGATGGCATTATGTTAAGAATGTTTTAAAAATTGAAATGGAAAAATATGCATCTCAACATGAGGATGAAGAAGTTGGAAGTCAGTTTTAAAATGATGATAATGAAATTGTTGACCCAGTGTGTTATCAAGACGAATTATATGAAGGAGATGATGAGAGTGGTAACTTGAATCACAGTGAGGAAAATGACACAATATGTTCAACTTCATATGAGTCTGATGCTGAATGGGAGGAAGACAGTTATGATGATAGTGAACACTCATTTGAAGATAAGGGTATGAATTCCTCTTTTGAATCTGAAGAAGAAAGTGCATCTCAATTTTTGTGTTATACAAATTAGTTAGCAAATGAAAAATATGAAAGTGATTTATCTACAAACTATGAAGATAAAGAGATGGTGAAGTCAATTGATGCTAATAAGTTTGAATATGAAGATTTTAGGGAAGAATTGTCAAGTGTTTTCATATTAGACGATAAAGATTCAGCATGTAGTGAGATGTTTAAGAATGAATTAGGATTTATTTGTAATATTTATCCTAAACAAGTTGATGAAGAGGATGTAATTATGGACACTATATATTGGGTAGAAGAAATAGATAGGGAGTCTTCATATAGTTCTAAATTTTCTTCATACGATGAAATTTTCCATGAGAATAATATGGGTAGTGAATTTAAAGTATATGACAAATTCTATATGATGATGCTTGTGAGGATGAGCAACTCATGTTGTGTCATAATATTCAAAAGGGATCAATGCATGCAGTCATTAACCCATTGTTTGAAGAGCACATGAACCACTCAGATTTAGTTGAGAACGAGTTTTATGATGGTACCTTGTATTATTGCTGTAAGAAATTAGAATGTTCTTCTTCTTCTGAGTTTAACAGTGAATATGATCATGATGTTGTATTTGATTATGATGACAAGGTGTTTGACAAAGTTGTTTTTGAGAATCATTACACACCTTGCAATAATTTTTATAATGAATTCTCTGATATGAAGGCTAATATTTTTGTTGATTATGAAGAACCATTTGAAAATTATGGATTATTCTCACATTCTGATGTGGATGACATATGTGAGTACCAGCCAGATTGTTTTTCAAAGTAACATCTAGATATAGATAAGGATACACAATTTGAAGGTATGAATGATCCTTTTCTTCAAGTTGAATATGAAACTTTCATATTCGAGATTGATAGCATGCATAAGTCATAGAATGAAGAGGATTTTCAGTCTAATATTTTTGAAAATGCTGATTAGAACTTCTATAATGAGCAAGTGTTTGAAAGAGAATTTAATTTGTATATGCATTATGAAGTTGTAGTTCTAGTTTTACCTAAAGATTTGATTCATGATGCTAAACTGATTGGTGAAATTGATAGAAGAAATATTTTTAGTTTACCTCATGCATGTTCAGATGAGAATTAGATGTATGATAGGGGTAAAAGTTTTTGTTGAATTTTGATGGCTCGGGGCCATCGTTTACACATAATCTTAGTAGTAGTTTCTTGCTTTTGATAAAGTTGTTCGAAAAGGAAAATTTTTCTATCACATGTGTGGTATTCTTCTCCCAAAAATTCTAAGCCCTCACTTGAATCCACAGGAGTCAATGTCCCCTGAAAGAGCAACTGTTGGTCTAAATTTTCAAATCATAGAAATCCTTTGCTTGGATATAGAATCTTTAGATTGTCTCCATTAATAGATAATAGGATTTCTAGATAAGTTGCCCATTTGCAAACCTTTGAAAGTTTTATGAAAACCCTATGTCTCATTCCATTCATAATTGTTTGGGCACAAAATGTTTGAATTAGGCAAATATTCCTTTTCCCTTTATATCTTCTGCGCCCTAAGCTATTTTTTCTCCTAAAATCTCCCAACCATCCAATCTAAGTAGATCCACCATTGTCATTGCCTTGCTATGAAAACATGGGGACTCTTTATGTATAGCGAGGTAGCAAGAGTCAGGAAGTTACAAGAAAGGACCACAAGATGAAGACACGGTTGTCAAAAAATTGTCTTCTAACTAATCATTTAGTGATGGACACTTGGCAAATGATGTTAGAGGAAAAGGGACCTAGTTGGAGACAATTAGAAATTGGTGCCAGAATGATGATTTTTTCAATGTCTCGCTATCTCGCTATCGAAAAAGTTTTCCATATCACCGTTAGTGAAGTAGAGAGGCTCCATGAAATGAACATCCAAGTGGGACCTCAAGTGAAATAGATGGTGACTAAGACTACAGTAAAGGATTTGTTTACCACTAGTGGTGTAGAACTTCCTATGTCATCAATGCCTCAGACCCACGCCTCACTCATAAAGCATTCAAGAGACCCCAATTATTCGATCAAGCTTCAATCTATGATCCTCACCATCTCTCTATAAAGAGTTGCATGATGTTTAGTCTATGCAACATGGTGAGTGTAGGACCCACTATTCTTCAGGGTACTTGGTGTAGTTTCTCCACCCTTGATGTAAGCTCAGATCACCGACTGTCGCTATCTCACCATAAAAAGTTGCTCGAACAATATGTATAGCGAGATAGCAAATAGGGGCCCACCGCTGTCTTCTAAGCAATACAAGAAACATATCATCTAAAAGATTGAGAGTGAATCAATGGCTATCGCTGCTTCACTATGGAAATGTGCTCATTCTATATGTATGTCGAAGTAGAAAGGTGTTGACATGTATCCTTAGTCGCTAATGGATCCAAGCAGATATGCCATCAATGAAACAGCTATGTACGTGGGAAATTTTCATTGGATTAGAGGGCCAACTTGTTGAGTGCAACACCTAGTTGTCTTTCTCTATACCCCATGATTGTATGATTTTGTAAGATTGACAAAAAAGTTTTAAATACTGAAGGTGGTGGCACTCTGCACATTAATAAGATGTGCAAAGTTTCACATGTGAAGTTAATAATAGAGTATACAAGGTAAGATTTTCCCAATTTCACCTTGCATGAAAAAAGATTTTGAAATCTTTTCTAAGAGAAGATAATTATGCAAAGATTGAGATAAATCTAGCATGCATGTGAAGCGATTGGTTCAAAGATAAATTGCAAAGTTACAAAGAGCAAAAAACTCCAACTAATTTCTTATGCCATAGTTTCCAAAAAAATTCAGTCTTGTATGATTTAATCAAAGGATGGTTCTAAAGAGTTCATTAGATCCTAGGTTGTGGATAGCAGAGGGGTTACTAGGTGAAAACACTTGGGCCTAGGATTGTAATATCCCACATACTAGTTCAAACTAGTTTGCAGGAAAGAAGTGTTTTGTCCTGTATAGAAGTATATTGATTTTTTATAGAGGAAAACTAGTAATCCTGAGTGTTTTCTTAAAGTTTCATCTCTGTGAAACTATGGTAAGATGGCGTAGTCAAGTAACCAAGATTTTGAGAAGGATAATGAATGAACCTAGTAGGATAACAACTCTCTTAGTGATAACATCATCCTTTAAACAAATTTTCAAGATATCATAACCAGATGCTAGGGTAACAGAAATGTGTGAGATCATGTGCATAGTTTTTGAGGAAGGTGAAGAAGATTTTATACTCATGAGTATATTCATTCTTGATTTTTGTTAGCATGCACCTTTTTTGTGATAGTGGATGGAGAATTTTGGTCAAAAGGTGGTTAAGTAAGTAGACGTGGCTGGGAAGCAAAAGTTACCCATTTTGTTATATTTGACAACCACATTGTCTCCTTGCTCAAGGTTTTCACACTAAGTAATTTTTCCATTATTTCTAAAGCCTGGCATGATCAGTGAAGAGTGGGAAGTAAAGAATAATTTCACATAGTAGATATCTTAACAAAACCCATGGGTCGAGGATAAAATGCAATCATTAGAATAGATTTTGTCAAGGACAAGCTTAGTAGTTAGATATATGACAGAATCACTGTTGGAGCAGAATCAACGAAAGGAGGTGATAGATAGAAGCCCACAAGAGAATGTGTGATTGATATAACTTCCTGTTAGTCATTTTCTTTTTGACAAATGTATGTGTTTTCCTCTTGTAAGGACATCTGTTAGTCACATTTTCCCTTTGCTTGTTGCAACTCACACCTATATAAGTGAGTTTTCAAGGCAATGTGAAGGTTTGAATTCTATTTTCTAAGTGATATACTTAGTCTGTTTTTGGTCCATTGTTTTGAATAATTTGGTGGTGTATTTTCTCTGTCAGATCTTGAGAATACATGAATATAGAATGAGTTGTGTTTCTTCTAAAGATCATTTTGAGTCTATTGTAAATTGTATATAATTTTCAAGGAAAATGAATACAAATCATGAACTGTCCCATATCAGTTCTTTCTGAATCTTGTCTCCTTTTAATTACTTGGTTATCTTGATATTGTATAAGTAAAGGCTTGTGCAATTTAATGCAATCTAGTTAGGTTGTACATCTATTTATCAATACTGTTAATTCAATGGATTAAGTAAAAGCTTTGGTGAATGTGATAAGGTTGTTGTAGTAGAAGAAAGTGTTTTGAATGATAAATTCTGATAAGAATTGCTGAAAAAATTTGTTGTAAGGCAAAAAATTAGATCTAAGAATCTTCTATAGACTCTGTACCCCAATGGATTAGGCACTGATCAAATTTGATCCAGCTGAAAGAGAAAAGTATCACAAATGGTTGTCAAAATGCAACATCAAATCAATTTTTACTTTCGTTTCTTGAAGATTTTCAAAGTTGGCATGTACTTGTCTGCATGGAATGTTTTAGCTTTAGTTAGCCACTATTGCTGAAAACATCTGCGAACCTATAGAAGATTTTTTTTGGCCATATCTATTATATGGGATGTATTTATCAAGTTATCAAGAACTATGTACGTATTTGAGGATTTGAGATGAGAATAAGAATGAAAGTAAAAATAATCCTCATATAGTTTTTCCAGTCTTGAATCATCCTTGGGTATACCCACCCTAGTTTTTTAGAGCCAGAAGAGTAGAAAACCACCCTTGGTTTTGTTGAAGTTGAGCCCAAATATTTTGCACATGCAATTGTTAATAAGAATTGGCTAGTCTTTAGATTGTGTGAGTACTGTCATATTAGTATTAAGCATTTTTTTGCTTGGTAGTTTTAAAACACAAACACAAGGCATAGGGAGCATTATATAGAAGCATCCCTTCCTACTAGGCATGAATAAATAACAACTGACTCACCATCAAAAGTGGGTGTGGCTTGGGAGGGAATTTCTATGAAAGTGGTTGTTGTTGGATGATGTCAGCGAGATTGTATTCACATGGCTAGACAAGTTCAACAACATCATTTTCTCCATGAAATTCCTCACGGAGGGGCCTGAAGACCTTTTTGATTGAAGCTTCAAGCCCTTGGCCTATCAGTGCTCCCAACCTCCTTGTTCCCTAGTTCCCTATTCGTTGTTCCCCATTTCTTGAATCCGATTTCCTTGACCCTTTCCCTTTGGGAAAAAAAATGCTTCTAAGATTTTAATTTTCTTCGGATTGGGCCTTGCCCTGTAATGTAAATTATGAAATAGTAAAACTAGGTTGAACTAGTAAGCTACTTTGAATATCTATGCTATGAATCAGTATTATGTACATTGTACACTCTAAAATATTATCAATGAAAAAAATAGTTTTTGGCTTCTCAAATTGTTGTTTCTGTTAGTCTACGACTTTGTTTTTAACATCTCAATGCATTTCTGACATGTTAGTCTATGACAATCTTATAAAAAAAAATTAATTGTCAATAGTTAAAATGTTAGAAACAAAAAAAGGGTTTCAAAAATCCCTTTTATGGTTTCATATTTGATAAACAATTTATAGTATAAAATAATTCAATAAAAATTTGTAAATTTTTAATATGTATATGTATGTCCTTTAATTTTCAAAACCTATAAAATTTGATAATATATGAATGTAGGGGCCAGGGCCATGCAAGTTTATAGCTATTAGTTATAATAGTTTTACCTATTTTTAATTTATTTAAAAACATTAAATAAATAAATAAATAGTTTGATAAAGTTAAACTTATGATACATGTAACATCATGAATCCTGAATCCTGATCAATGATCATGCAATTTAAATTATATAGATAATATTGAAATTTGATTTGAAAATAAAAACTTCAAATTATAACTTACATAAAAATATTCATATAAAATATTGAATATTAATTTATTTATTCATTTCTTCCTATTTTGAAATGTAAATTTATTTAAATATCATGATCATCATAATATTTTTAACATTTTATCGTATTTTGAGTTAAATGAAAAATGCCACAATTATTTTAATTTTAATTAAGTTATCACTTATCATTATCAAATTGAAGCAATTTAGAAAATATTGATTATAATCTAAATCAGTTTTAATCAAGTAAAAATGCTACAATTATTAAATCAAGTTATCATTATCAGGCAATTAATGATCGATGAATGATAATTGATTACAATTTACAAATTATAATTTTATATTTTCAAATCTTTGATGTTTCATTAATTTTACATGTTTAATTTTATTCATTCAAATCATGGATTTTGGAAATTGTGAACTTCAAATAATTTGTATGTTTTCAACTAGTTACTCTACTTTGTGATTTAAGTTTTACTTTGCATTGTGCAACAATAAGATAAGGGAGAGGGACTAGTAGTCATGAGGGCTAACTTCGTCAACATGTAGCCATTACATGTGATATCATAAGACCTTCACTTTTTTAGAAATGTAAAATGGACATTGAATTACATATAGGTTACAACTAAGGTTTGAATCTATGACTAATCACACAACTCATTAAAATAGTGTACCTAGTGAGATGTGTCCAAAAAAAGACTTTTTAAACATTCAACCAAATCTTAGTCTAAAAATATCTAATAATTGAATTTAAAATTCTTATTTTTTATTAATAGAATATTGTATAACTATATGAAATGTAACATAAATGTAACTTAGGTTTTAATTCATTTACTGATATTGCTTTGCAATTTTACCACTCAACTTTGAAATTGAATTTTGAATTTGGTTGATGGTGAGGCCTGAGCCTCTAGATCTACCTCCTTGCCTAGACCTACAACTCATGCATGCAGTTTGCAAGGATTTGGAGGAAAATTTTTATGGTTGTGGGACCATTAGGGTCGATGGGGAGATTTTTGATGATATTACTACTTTGGATAGTGGAGGCCCTACCGGTTGTCCTCTGAAGGGTGGTCAGAAGCTAGTAGATGAAACCCTATTAGGTTGGAAGAATACGCTCATTGGCCCCTCAAAGGCTAATGTCTCTATGGATGATCCTAAGATTTCTCATGGTCAAGATGGCCGTATGATCTCCCTCCTAGATTGTTTGGTGGACAATGTGACATCTGGTCTTAAACTGGGTGTTGTTGGTAGATTTGTGGCATTTTGATCTTGAATCAAGATGGTGCATAAATGGGTCAATCAGAGATGGAAGGTTAGGGGTAGTGTTGGTATCTCTACAATGCCTAGTAGCCTCTTCTATTTTAAGTTCACCTCAGAGGAGAATATCAATCTCATTCTCATTGGTACTTGGTATTATGGGAAGCATTATCTTGCCTTAACAAAATGACATCCAAGCTTTGATGCTAGTGTAAAGTTGAACAAACTTACCCTAGTTTGGGTTAGATTACCTAGTCTGCCCCTAGAATTTTGGGACAATAATATCCTAAGGTGGGTTGGGAATTCTTTTGGTTATCTTTTCATGGTAGACAAGGTGACTATGCAAAAAACATGGTTGGTTTACGCAGGGTTATGTTGTGAATGTGGCCTTGAATCGAGCACTCCCCACTGTGGTTACACTAAAAGCTAAATGGGGAGAGAAATTCTAGCCTATAGAATATGAGAATGTGGGTTTGTTATATCAAAAATGTTGTCACCTTGGACACCTTATTGTGGATTGCAAGATCCAATTGTAGAAGGACAAACAGAAGGAGGGCTCTCTAGGGATTATTATGGAAACATTGGGAGAATCTTCTAATGCCTCAAAATAGGTCATGGAGATTCATTCTATGGAGATTCCCCTAGTGCTTTCCACACTGGAAAAAAATGGCCCTATGGAGGGGAAAGCTTTGGAGGATAAAAAGAAAATGGATGAATACCCCTTTAGAAGGGAGTTAGAGGAACTCTTGAGTTCACCCATGGGGGGCATGGGGATGGGATGTTGTTGGAGGAAGCTGAAATTGAGATTCCCCACCCTCTTCCTAGCTCCCCAATAATTTAGGTAGGTGACAACTAGCAATAAATTATGGCTATAGGAGGTGATACTTAGGAGAGAGTGTGTACCCCATTAACAATGGTTAAAGCTTCCCTAATGGAGATCACAACAAAAGTGATGGAAATCATTGATAAGGCTAATAAGAAGCTTAGCCCTAAATCACTACATGATAAGGATAATGGGGAATGGGAGGTTTAGAAAAAGAAGAGGAGGGGGCAAAAAAACTAGATGTAGGAGCCTATGGGATAGCTAGAAGACCATCTAGTAGAGCAACTAGGACAAAGCAAGCAACAAGGGATATAGCTAGTGGTAAGCAACTTATGCTAGAGACTATTACTAGAGGTAAGAAATGAAATTCCTCTCTTGGAATTTGAGGGCGTTAAATAACCCATAGAAGCAATATTCTCTAAAAAAATACATATTTCAGGAAAAATTCAACTGTGTTTTAACACAAGAAACTAAAATGTCTAGTGCTAGTTTTGATAAAATAGTTAGTCATATTTGGCTGCGTGTTGAGTATCTACATAGGGATGTTAATGGTGCCTCAAGGGGTATTCCTACTATGTGGAATCTAAACTCCATGAAGGGAACTGAGGTTTGGAAGGATAATTTTTATATATTTATTGATTTCCATTCTAGCACTCATTGTTGGGGGTTGATAATATCTATGCTTCTAATAGCAAACTAGGAAGGAAGGAAATGTATGATAAATTGGCTAGGATTACTAAAACTATGAAGGATTAAAAAATGATGTGTATGGGAGATTTTAATAACCCCTTCTACCATTCAAAGAAATTGGATGGAAATAAGGACTGCCCAGAAAGCTTGCAAGATCTTAAGGAATTTATGAGCAGAATGGATTTTATAGATGTGGAACTAAGAGGGAACCCATATACTTGGACTAACAATAGAAAGGGAAATGAAATTATCTAGGTTAGATTGGATAGGTTATTGGTGATAGGGAACTGGAATAGACTTGGGAAATCTCATCTTGAGAATCTTAGAAGAACTGCTTTAGATCATTCCCCTATAATCTTCATGTGGGAGGATGGTTTGAAAAGTGGGCCAAAACCTTTTAGTTATGAAATAATGTGGGAGTCTCACCCAAAATTCAAAGAGAGAGTTCAAGACTAGTTGAATATAAGGATAGATGGTACTATGATGTATAGACTAACCCAAAAACTTGACAACATAAGGAGGAATGTGAAGAGTTGGGCTAAGGATTCATTTTACAACTTGTTCAAAACTAAAGGTGAAGTGGAGGAAAATATTTAAAAACTCCAAGGGGAGATTACAAAAATGATCAACCTAGAAAATGAAACTCAGGAAGAGAAGTATAGAAAAAGGTGGAAGGATATTCTCTTGAGGGAGGAAATTTTCTAGAAACAAAGATCAAGAGTTCAGTGGCTTAAGGAAGGCAATAAGAACACTACTTTCTTTCATAGGTCAACCTCTAACCATAAAAGAAGAAACACAACTAATAGGCTTGATGTGGAAGGGAGAAGGGTCTTTAAGGATTAGGAGGAGATGGGAAAACATGTGGTGGAATACTATAGTAAGGCCTATGTCAAGGAAAATAAAGCTGCAAATTTGGTGATTAGAAGAAGTTTTATTAATACAATTCCATAGGTGCTAGGAATGGAGGAGAACAATCACATTCTTGGCAATATCACAGAGGAGGAGGTGAAATGTGTGGTGTTCTCTATGAAAGCTTATAAGACTTTGGTTCTAGATGGGTTTCCCCCTGCATTCTTTCATCATTTCTAGGAGGTTGTTAAAGTTGAATTGGTTTGGGCTACTAGAGATTTTTGTATAACTAAAAAGATGCTAAAAAGGATCAATAAGATCTTTATTTCATTAATGCCTACAATCCCCACACCAATGTGCCTACTATATTTTAGACCTATTATTTTATGTAACACTATTTATAAGATATTTGCTAAAGTGAATAGAATAAAGCCTTTTTTGGAAAGAATAATTAGCAATCCATAGAAAGGATTGGTTCCAAGAAGACAAAATCTAGATGAAACTATAACCACACATGAGGTTATTCACTCAATGGAGAAAAATAAAAAACCAAGGATGCCATTCAAATTGGATATCTCCAAGGCTTATGATAAGGTTATGTGGGATTTCCTTTATGAGGTTCTCAAAAGAGTGGGGTTTAGTAACAAATTTATAGACCTAATCAAAATGATTGTTGGTATAGTTCAATATTTTGTTCTCCTAAATGGTTCTCCTTCGGGTAACTTTGGAGTGGAGAAAGGACTAAGGCAGGGTGACCCACTTTTCCCCTACCTCTTCATTATGATTGCTGAAGTTCTAGGGAGGTCTTTCTATAAACTTGTGAATACTAGTTGTGTTAAAGGGGTTAAGCCTCCTACTATAGCCAATATTGAATTCCTATAGAAATTTTTTGATGACACATTCCTATTTGGACAATCTTCAATTATAGAGGCTCAAGCTTGGGAGACTATACTACACAACTATGAAGAATACTCAGGTCAGCAAGTCAATTATCATAAGAGTAAGATTTATTTCTTTAATACTTGCCTCAATACAAAGGAGGATAAGAAATATTCTAGAATGCCAATTAGCTTGTCTTGCATTATTTCTTTAGTGGTTGGTGATAATATTGGATTATCACTAACCACTAAAGAAGTAACTAATGAATTCTGGAACACAATAGTGGAGAGAATTCAAAAGAAACTTGTAGGATGGAAAGGGAAGATACTAAGAAATGCTAGAAAACTATAGTTGCTTTCAATTGTTCTCCAGGGTATTCCCATTTATTTCCTATCCCTATTCAAAATTAACCAAAACATGGTGGAGAAGATTGAGAAGATACAAAGGAACTTCCTTTGGTCAGGGATAGAGGAGAAAAATAGAGCGAGTTTAGTCAAGTGGGAGGAGGTGTGAAAACCAAAGAATAAGGAGGGGTTGCGAGTAAGAAGACTTTGAGACCTTAACAAGACTCTCCTTATGAAGATTGGCTAGAGATTGGGAGAAGACAATATGGATTGGGGTAATATTATGAAAGCTAAATATTTATCAAATTTCTCTTTCAATTGGAATCTATTTAATAATGACCTCCTAGAAGGGTCTAAAATATAGATGAATATAGTTAGAAGTAAAGGATTATTAAGAGAAGGGACAAGGTGGATTGTGGAAAATGGTTTTAATATTAGATTTTGGGAAGATGAGTGGATGGGAGGGAAATTACTAGTTTTTAGAAAATTTAGAAGGTTAATGGAGTTGCTCAAAGAAGATGTGGAAAGTAAAGTTGGAGATTATATTCATCTATGGAGGAAGTGGAGGAAGCTTTATAAGGAAACTTACTCCCAAGAGGATGTTCAACTTCTCAAGGAATTGGAAGAGTTGATTGGGGAATAGAGACTCCCTATACTATTCCAAGAGGATATTACGGCTTGGGATTTAACTCCAAGTGGTAGCTTTATAGTTAAATTGACTTACATACACCTTTTTAGAAAGGATCCCTACCAAAAATTGTGGAGTAAAGTTTGTATTAGTAACCTTATTCCTAAAGTTTTTTTTTTTTGGTGGACAGCTCAACATGGAAAATTTTTAACATTGGACAATTTGAAAAGAAGACACTTTTATATTACAAACCATTGTTGTCTCTACAAGGAAAAGGAGGAAACCATTACTCACCTATTTTTGGAAAGATAGTTTTCCTTAGAGATCTAGAATAGAGTCTAGGGGATATTTGGGTTAAACTAGGTTATGAAAGACAATCTAGGACAATTTGTGGAGAATTGGATCTATCCCTTTGTTCACCCTAGATTGAATTTTCTATAGAAGATTGTTCCACCATATGTATGTTGGCACATATGGAAAGAAATAAATAATAGAATATTTAGGGAGGAGAATAAATTGGTGGAGGTGGTCTTTGGAATAATAGAGAAATTGTTGAAGGAAAATTTAAGAGTGGCTAAATGTAAGATGCCAAAGGAGGAACCAAGTAGACAAGAAGGACTAATTGCTGAAAAATGGGGCTGTCATGAGGATTTTTTCCTCTTTGATAACTCAAAAATGGTGAAAAGATAGCAAAAAAAATGGAGACCACCTATCCTTTCACATTATAAACTAAATTTTTATGGTTCTGCTATAGGAGGTATAGGAGTGGGAGGAGTGTTGTGGGATAGGAATGGTGATGCAATGTTGGTTTATTCTAGGAAAGTGGGAAATGAAAGCAATAATTTGGCTGAGGCAATGGCATTGTTTGTGGCCTTTAGCTAATTAGGGAAATGTAAATTAAGAAAATAAAAATTGAGTGTGACTCCAAATTAATCATTGATATGGTCAAGGGAGCCTCCCAACCAAGATGGAATATTTGAAATATTGTTATGAATACTAAGTAAATTTTAGAAGGGATGGAAAGTGTCCACCTACAACACATTTACAAGAAGGGAAATAAGGTGGTAGATGCAGTGGTTACTATGGGGTTTAAAACAATGGAAATCATGTGTTGGAGGAGTATGGTAGATCTCAATGATGATATTAAGTCATTGATAACCAAGGAAAGGGGCAGGAATATTATTTAATTATGATTATTAAATTTATAGTCAAGACCAATTTTGGCAATTATGTGATGAAGTCTGCTAAATTTAACAAGGGTCTATTGGAAATGATAAAAGATAGCTGTACAAACCAAAGAAGGAGTGAATGAAAATTAAGAGGGATGTCATTTCATAATTATGGTAACACATCACAGATTTCAAATTACTCCCTAATTAAAAGTATGAAAGATATCATTTATCAGACTATTAGAGATTTTTGAGGTGTGAAAATTATGATGCTATACAATCACAAATCCCATAATGAAATTGCATGGGATTTTGAAACTTCTCGAGCATGGGTCTAGAAAATCCTTTGGTTTATTGTTAAAGGGCTTAAGGCAAATAGTAGTTGCAGAGATATCACAGAAAAGGAAGTTCAAATGCACATTATTAAAGAAGGGGAGGTAGAAATTGGTGGAATTGAAATGGGTGGAGACCTAAATAGGTTGGAGCCCACAAAGATAGAGAACTTCAAAGATAGGATGGCCACCTAGTTTCTACCAAAAGAAGGGGGTTTTCTACCCTACATGTAGTTGATGGTATGGTCCAACGAGAATTGTGCCATCCAATTTGTTAATGAGTGGAATGACTGTAAGGTCACAATTAATGGAATCACCTTCCAAGTGATGAAGGAAGTGATTTCCATGGCGAATAGCCTTTCAATGAAAGGGAAAAAATGGAGCAAGGTTACTAAAACTGTAGACGAGGCTAGTATGAATAATTTCTTTGCAAAAGATGAGGAGATGGTTTGATGTAGAGGAGGGTTTAAAAGGGACAAGCTGCTAGCCCCATGGGACAATGTGTGCTTGGTTCTCATGAGATATATAACACTAGAGGAAAGGTTTGGTGTCTATTACTACTACCATTTTTGTTTGTTAAATCATTTTAGAAATAGGGATTTCATTTCTATCCCATTTTATCTTTTGCATTCTCTTGAGGATATGGTAGTGGATATTATTGAAAAGACAAGTAAAGGAAAAAACTATACCATAATACATCAAGGCCTAATTTTCTGCCTCTACTAGTTTTTACTACCATTTCCCTTTGTCCCCTGAGGGTGGTGGTGGTTGACAACAAGTGCCACCACCAGAATTCACCCCTGAGCACTAGTACTAGTACTAAAATTCACACCCCCGCCCCTCCCCTTATCAAGAAAACAAGAAAAAGAAAAAACCTAATATGGCTATGGAACTGTAAGAATTTTCATAAGGGAAAAATTCACCCAGGAACTAAGAACTCAAACACAAGCACACAGTAGACCAAAAATGGAGAGAGTATGATCAGAATAACAATGTATTCAATAACTTGATACAAGAGTACACTAGGAGTGCCTGAATATAAAGGCCTTAGAAGAGCTTCTAGAATGCATAGAAGTTAGCATCATGATGTGTCATACAACCAAGCACATGTCCACCAAATATGGATTATCCTCCATTAAGCACAGAAGTAAGTGCAGTAATGTGAGGATAAGTCTACAAGGGTGGGACATGCAAAACAATGTTGTAGAAACCATGTGCTCAAATAAAGTTGCATACTCCTGTGTTGTCAACATGATAACTCACAAGGTGTGCAAACCCCTAAGTGTCTCATAAATAAAAAAAATAAAAAATAATGCAATATAATTAAATAATGCATTAACCTAAGTAAACTTAAGTAAGTGTAAATAGTAAAGTATGTATTTACACCAACACCCCCCCTTAAGTGCAACTTAGGGGAATGCCCTTAAGCTTATGAACTAGGATTAAGATGCATAATGGGTCCTGGCTACTAGGCCATGTAAGGTACCCATGTACATAATGAAATGCAATCTCTCATAAAGTGGGGAAAGAGGGAAAACCTCATGGGAAAAACCATCCCCCAAAAAGAGAGATAAAGAAAGGATGCATCGATGGATGGAGCAATCAAGACCCCCCATTATGATATACATCGAATATATACATAAGAGAATAAGAGAAGGAAGAGAGACAGAATAGGCTCCCCCCCCCCAAAAAGAAGAATGCCAACAAGTGAAAGCCGCTCCAATTAAGAAGTTGGTCCAAGAATGCAGAAAGGTATTCCTCCCCTTAGGAAGAAACAATGCCCAAGGTATAGTCCTGAAGATGTGTGCTAGCCCCAAAACCTACTCAAGTATCCCTGTACTAATGCTAGAGTTCACCCCTTCCAACTGTGCTGAAAAGAATGAATGCAGATCTGTCAAGGATGTCTACTGAACATGTTCCACTGAACCATCTGTCTCATCTACTAACAAAGAGATTTCCACTAATTTCTAGTCATAAGGATCCACAATCATGCCAACCTATTTAGATTGATCATGCAGAGAATGGACATGAGGGTTAGAGTGAGCCCTCGCAACAACTGTAGAAGTATAATCATCAATGAGAAGATGTGTGTCCCCGAGTCTGTCTCCCAAGTCAAATGATGTTGGAGCTGGAAGATGAGATGTACCATGCTGAGATGGACCTTTCACTATGGCAATATAAGCACATGGACTGGACTAATGTGACCTCTCACTGCAACTATCGATAGAACCCCACGTGTGTGAACCTATTGAAGCACTATCACTAGTGTTACTATCAGTTTCCACTATGTATGAAGTACAAAAAGGAGTAGAGGACAATCTTGATGAACTTTCCTCAAAGTGAACATCCTTCTCCACAAAAATCTCATGAGTCTCTGGATCCATAAGTTTTTAAGGCTTCACATTGTCTTCATAGCCAATAAAGGTACAAGGCCTAGGTGATGGTGCCTTGCAACTCCTAGAAGAAAGGTTAGCCCATGTTGGACAAATGAAGACTCTAAGGTGACTCACAACTAGTTTTCTACCGCACCATGCCTCAAAAGGAGTCTTGCCATCTAAGGCTGGATGAGGAGACATGTTAAGTATGTGAGTAGCACTGCTAACGGCTTAAACTTCAAGTGTAGGATTGAGATATTTGGTCTTTATCATGCAAATTCCATGGTCTTGAGAGACCTAATCCTCATAGTTGCAACATCTATCTTGTGCGGACTAAATGCTAGTGAGTTCTGAAGATCAATCCCCTCAATTTTGCAAAATTTCTTAAGTCTCCTATCAACATATATGTTCTCATTGTCCACCCTTAATACTTTTATGGATTTCCTTGACTTGTGTTCAACATGAGCCTTGGAGTCTTGAAGTTTATGAACCACTTCATTCTTATGATGAAGGAAAAAGACCCAAGTGAATCTTGAAAAGTCATCAACAAAAGTGAGTATGTAGTGACCTTGGTTGAATGCAAAAGGACTTGATAATACCATGTGAACCATTTGAAGAACACTTGTTGCTCTAGAAGACTTCCCTCTTTGTAACTTCCCCTTTGGATGCATATCCACTAAATCTAATGAACATTTATCCTTAGAAAAGTTGATTTGAGGTAGACCTTTGACCATGTGTTTTGAGCAAAGTTACTGAAGAGAGCGAAAGTCAAGGTGACCAAACCAATCATGCCATAAGTTGATGTTTGAATTAGAGTGAGTTAACAAGGCTTGAGAAGAACTCTTAGGCACAAAATGGGAGAAGGAATAAAACCTCCTACTATCATTGACTTTCCCAATTGCTACCAATGAATCATCTCTAAGACTTTGCACCATCATTGAATTGGGAAGGAACTCAACCTTATGACCATATCCAAGGTGAGTGATTTGGTAAACTGATAGGAGATTAGAGCTTAGATTTGGAACATAGAGAACATCTTTGAATTCCCCATCTTCCATTTCTACATGTCCTTTCCCTTCAACTTCCATTTTGGCATCATCTCCTACGAAGATGTGTGGTACCTTTGACTGCTTCAATAAAGAAAAGTCTTGCTTTGAAGAACCCATGTGGTAAGAGGCACCTAAGTCAACTATCCATTCTAAAGAAGAACTTATGTTCGCCATAAGTGCTTGACCTTTACCCTTTGAAGAGTTAGGAGTTGAATCCTTGGAAGTATCTAGCACTTGAATCTTATTCTTCTTGAGTAGATTTTCTAACTCATCGATTCTTTTTTTTTTATAATGATGCTCGTCATGATTTGGATTTTTATAGTATGCACAAAAGAGTTTTTCCTTCTTGTCATTAGTTCCTTTCTTGTTTGAAGAAGAACTACCTTGTTGAGAGGACTCATGTTGTGTCTCGAATTGTGTTTTTTGCTTCTTTTTGTTGTTTCCTTTTCCCCCTTGACTTGATTTGGAATCATCACTAGCCACTAAGGCTTTGGTCTTAGATGACTTGAGAAGACCAAAATCCACCAAGTGAGATTGTTCAACAATCAACATGTCTACGAATGCATCAAAGGAAGGCTTGAGGTAAGTAGATCCCATGGTCAACTTGTGAGTATTAAAACTCGAAACAAAGTTGGTGTACTCAGTAGGTAGATTTTTCAAGATGTGATGTATCAACCTATCATCCTTCATGAGATTTCCACAATCTTTGAGAAGTGCCCTATACTCATTGACTTTGATGATATAATCTTGAATTGTGTCATAATTCTTAGGTTCCAAGAGAAGTAGATCATTCTCAATCCTCAATCTATTTTCTTCATCCACTTTACCATACAACTGTTCAAGTTTATCCCAAGCTTCCTTAGATTCTGAATGATTTTTAATGTGGAAGAGAAGATCGCTATGTACACAACTCTTGATAACACCTAAACCTTGTTGGTCTTGTCTTTTCCAATCAATGAGTTCTTTAGCATCAGTAGGTTGCATAATTGTACCATCAACATACAAATTATATCCTTTTTCCATTAATCTACTCCATGCAATATCTTTCCATGTAGAATAGTTGCATGAAGTTAAAGGAGGACATTTGAAACCCATGATGCAGAAATGAAAGAGCACAAAATAGAGACACAAGAACAGAATACACACGCCCCCTTTTCACTCAATCAAAAGACCCCCCGCATTTACAATGAGCCACTTGTCAAAATGAACAAAGTGGACTTTTTGATTTTGCTTTTACAACTGCCTTATAAGGCTAAAATCTGTCACTTAAGCACTATAGCTTAGTTTCACAACTATTCTGAAAAAGAATCAAAGTATCACAATGCCAAAGAAGGCCTAATTTTGAAAGTGAGAAATTTGTCCACACAACCTTAGAATCTAACTTTAGTTCTAGGAAGTAGATGAAAAAATATGCACTTTCAAAAAAAATGAAACCTTAAAAGGTGACCAAATGTGCCCATACAGAGCTTTTAAATTTGCAAAATGCAGGATTATACAGGCACAATCACCAAAAAATGCATATTTTGAACAATCCATGCACCAAAACCAAAAAAAACACCACCACTAGAAAATTCAAGAAATTCTACCTGATTTCAAAAAAAATTGCACCTAAATCAGAGTCTGAATGTGTGAGTTATGACCTCTTGAAGTCGGACTGCAAAAACCAAAATCAATTTGGTGAGGGGTTGCACTAGAAAAAGATGAGGTTAAATTTGATGATCATTTGACTATCACTACAGTTGAAAAATGGCCTATGATGAAATCCAGACATGCATCAATTTTAGGCTCCTAAAATTATGACATCAGCAAAAATTTTGTGCCCTTGGATGGTGTGGCAGCTGACTGTGAGTCTATACCATATAGACTATACAAAAAAAGGCATGTATGTCGGATGACATGGACCACTATGCTGTTAAGTGATTATGTAGTGACTAGGAAAGGTAGACAAATGATTGGTCACTACGTGGCGACTATGGATTGGTCCGCATGGCCAGTGACTATGTAGCAGTAGGACAACGCGTGTCTAAGTCGCAGACTGGCTGTGCAGACATGGGCGCTGATGGAGATTAATGCCACTAGGATGTCTTTTAATGTCATCAGAGTCTTGTTAGTGATGTTGAAGCTCTTTTTAGGCAAGGTAGGATATATCCCACATTCGTGGGGATGCAAATCTTTGGGTTGTTTAAATGATAGCATCCTATTAAAGTGAAGACAAGCCACCAATGCTAAAAAGCTCACCAGTTGTTGTGGTGTGGGTAGGCCACCTGAAATGGGAAGACAATTACCAATTTAGTAGTGAAGTACTAGTGGTAGGTAAGGTCACCGATTATGTGTTGTCGGCTTTGTCCTACACCATCAATAATTATATGGATGTGTGTCAACTTTCGCAGAGATGCAGCTCGACCGTTGTAGAGGTGCCATTAAATAATTAAAACCCTGCAAATAAATAATATATATTCCACCACAACTGTATAGTATAGGATCTGACAGCCCGTACTGTAAAATTTTTTTCTCTTACAGACTGATTAAAAAAATTCAAACATTTCAAAAAATAAATCTGAAAATTACAGAGAATTATAGATCCAAAAATCAAACAATCAAATCAATAAAAACTATCATACCCAATTGCAAATTGGTGCCTTTGGGTGCCGGTTTGCAAAAAAAATTTGCCTCTTGATCAACTTTCACTCAGTATAGGAAAATTTATAATCAATCTTCACTGATTCAACACTCTGGACACAACAGAGAGGTCAGATCTGGCTCTAGATGCTCCCAATTTCTATGGATCCTCTGAAATCGAGGTGCTGAAGCATGAACGGTCTCAAATGGCTAAGTGATGAGAATCTTCCTCAGCTCTGATACCATGTAAGAATTTTCCTAAGTGAAAAATTCACCCAGGAACTAAGAACTCAAACACAAGCACACAGTAGACCAAAAATGGAGAGAGTATGATCAAAATAACAATGTATTCAATAACTTGATACAAGAGTACACTAGGAGTGCTTGAATATAAAGGCCTCGAAAGAGCTTCTAGAATGCATAGAAGTTAGCATCATGATGTGTCATGAAACCAAGCACATGTCCACCAGAT
This sequence comes from Cupressus sempervirens, assembly GCA_028749045.1. NCBI lineage: Eukaryota > Viridiplantae > Streptophyta > Pinopsida > Cupressales > Cupressaceae > Cupressus > Cupressus sempervirens. The sequence goes on along the minus strand of CM053793.1, from coordinate 342,672,598 downwards.
ATGTATTATCCTCCATTAAGCAGGAAAGTAAGTGCAGTAATGTGAGGATAAGTCTACAAGGGTGGGACACACAAAATAGTGTTGTAGACACCATGTGCTCAAATAAAGTTGCATACTCTTGTGTTGTCAACAAGAAAACTCACAAGGTGTGCAAACTCCTAAGTGTCTCATAAATAAAAATAATAAAAATAATGCAATATAATTAAATAATGCATTAACCTAAGTAAACTTAAGTAAGTGTAAATAGTAAAGTACGTATTTACACCAACAGGAAAAAAAGGGTAATAAAAAAATAAAAGTTGAAAAACTCCTAGAGGTGGATGATGAGGATTCAGACAAGGAGATCGAAGACAAAGCAAGGAGGAGATCTAGAGGACTTTCCCAATCCTAGGCAAGGCATACACAAAAATCCAATAGATTTAGGGTGGAGGAGGTTAAGGAGGAAAGATCAGAAAATAATAAAGAAGAAAGGGAGGAGGAAGAAGAAGAAGGTAAGGAGGGGGTGGAAAGTAGTATGAATTTGGAAGATAATTTTGTTGATAATGTACAAACTCAAGTTTTTGTTGGTAATGCTACTACCATTGAGATCACACGTGTTTGCAAGCTTCTCTCTCCAACCCATAACCTTTTGTGAAGAAAGCAGCAAAATGGATACCTCCCCCATAACTATCTCATCCCCAACCAAGGAAAATTTAAATTTTTTTACTAATCCAAAGGTTTTGTAGGATGAAATCTAGGTCCAAAAAACCAAGGAGGAAGCAAAGAAGGTGAAAAATGAAAGCCAAGGAAGAGACATGTTGGCTCCTCATTTAACAATGTTTAAACAACCAAGTATGCAAGGCAAGAATGCATATATGGGAACCTATCTCCAATAATGGACACACTTCACCAAGAACTTGGGCCAACTATAAGGCTATACTCCTTCTGCACTTCAGGCTCTACAAAACCTAGGTGGGTGGACCTATAGATTCTTTATATGGTACCAGTTATCAAAGCATACACTGAATCTAATGTAAAGCAGATAAAACCCCCTAAATCTTCTATACTTAACCAAGAATCACAAGCATGAAATAGGTAAGAACATAACTCATGAAACTAGCAAGCTAACTGCAGTTTAACATTGAATAGCTTTCAACATAAAAGGAAAATGTATTTAATATGTTGATAACAGAAACACCCAAGTATGACCAATAGAACTTAGTGATCCTATCTCTAACCAGTGCCTTATCCATTAGGCAATTACATGAATTATAACCATACATCTTTTGGAAATCTGTGACATAATTCCTACATCAAGATTCCTGATCTATCTTTCACTTTGTGAATAGATATCTACTATAGAATGAATCTCATAGTCATAACATCCTATCATGAAATCTGCAAACCCTGTGACAAACATCAAGCAATTATGTGGTTCTTTGTCCCACCATCAAGCCATTTTAATCACATACATTCCTAAACAAAATGCAACCTAATCTATGATCTTTGATCACAAATTAGAAGAAATAATAGATCCATAATCAAGAGATAAGATTCAAACTGAACTTAAAACCTTTGATGTGCTTTATTTGTTTTCCTTGAAAGAAAATACATGAAAGACATACAAAAATGACTCATGAAATCACCTAACCAGTAAGGACTATCTGCATAAGAACTCAAAATGTTGTTCAATACAAGAGAGAAATGTTGGGTGTGTGGCTTTCACAGCCTAAGCAGAGCTCCAAGAACTAGAAATAGAAAACCAACCAACAACCTGTTTCAAAGAAGAAGAAAGAATATGTATGGAGAAGGCAATTCTTGGATTTAATTTGCAATCAAGACTTGTCTCTTTGGAAATCCTTCCCTAGAAGAACAAAAGCTTCTTTCTAACTTCTCTCTATAATTGAAAAATCAAATCCTTTCATTTTGGCTCATAAAATATCTCATAATGTAATGATGAAAGGATGTAACTGATTCTTGATACTAAAATGAATTCACCATAAAAGTAACAAATCAGTTCAATCTTATGACATTGAAAATTCACTAAGAATTGATTCTTTGGAGATTTAGATCCTAAAAAGCTTTTAAATTTGCCCCTTAACCAATTCAGGTGCTCAATGGTGAAAACTGCTCATTCTACTACCAATGCCCTAAGTTTCACAAATTGGCCTATAACTTGAACCAGGAAGCACCTGTGCAAAAAAAAAAAAAAAACTCTAGATTTGGAAAGTTTAGGTTTTCTTAGTTCCAACGGTATATTGAGGTGCCCATTTTACCTAAAAGATACTCCAGTAATGGCCTTCTAAAGATCGGCTCTCTGTTCATGGCTTCCACATGTATTTTGCAAAATTTTAACTTTTATAAAGTTTAAACTATATAAAGTTTCAAACTTTATTTAAATGAACCTAATGTGGATTTGAGGAAAAATAATAATAAAATATTAAAATTTGAAAAATCTCAAATTTCCCCTCATTTTCTACCTAGGTCAAACTTCCTTTGACCAACTTGTGACATGTGTCAACACGAGATTCATCCACCCTATCACTATGTTAATACGACTTGTCACCTTCTTGCTAACTCGCTATGCTTAACAGGTGAGCAACTTTGCTGGGTGAGATAGTGAGGATGTGCCATGTGGCACAAACTCGGCTACCCTCGCCACCTCGCTATGGGGATTCATCATGTAGGTCCCATTTGGAAAGTTAGCGATGACCTTCCATGTGTTACGTTCTTGTTCCTTTGCTTGCAATCAACTTGTATTTGCCAGATTTCTAGATTTCTTGACGACCTCACTACTTTGCTAGTTGGAGTTTCCAAGATTTTCCAGCTAGCAAGGTAGCAACTAGCCAGATTTCCTACCTTTTTCGATCACTTGGGATGCTGACATCATCATAGCTTGGACTGCATCTTCATTCAAATTTTGTTACATTTCATGCCAACTATCTTCCACCTGACGTCATCCTTCTCTCTAGCATGCCAACTAGGTCGAGCCCACCATGTGGCCATTGCCTTTTTCAAAAAGGTGCTCTATTATTGGCATTAGACATATTGTTTGGTATTGTATTTAAAATACAAAAGAACTTGTCCCACCATGAATATGGGATAAAACATAATAGGTGCTCTGTTCTTTAATAGACTACGTTGCTTATTTCTCATGTGGAGGTTTTTGTTCAATGTTTGAGTTGGCCCTCTTCTTAATGTGAATTCCTCAATTTTTTGGTGCATGTATCCTTTATATCAAATGGTGGCTTATTCCTTCCTTGCATGGAGATTTCTTCATGTGTAGGAACCTTCCTATTTGTGCGTGTGAACTCTTCTACTGACTGTTGCCTAATCTTTGTATGGATGTTGTGATGCCACCTTTGCTTCTTCTATGCGTGGGAAAAAATCAAACCATTTATGCAATCTCGAAAGGGGAACCTCAAACTAGCAATCGAGGGCACTACTGAAAATGGCCCTATTCCAATCATCCACCTATGGATTCTACTTTCTGATGTCCTCTTCGTATTGCATGAAGCTACTTCCTTTGTTCTCTACTAGCTACTATTTGTTTTATTATCTTTGACTGGATTGGATCTTTGTTAACTTTTCATGAGTTCTAACTTAAAGCTATGGCTCTTTATACTCAAGCTGTGAGGCTTTCTTAAAACATATGTTTGACCTCCTTTTCTTATTGCATGATCTTCATACCATGAAGTTGTCCCCTACCTTCTCTATTATTTATGTGAGGCTTTGCTTCTTGACTACCGATTCTTGGATCTGCTTCTTGCACTTTGACTGGTATCCCCCTGTTTTATTCATGCATGGAATTCTACATCTAGCGTAGACTTTATATTTTATTGACTACAATTTTCATGCATGGGTTATTTTCTATGTCTTACCCTCAGCACTGCCTCCCACTCATGTTGTGGCCCTCTTTTTAAAAGTTCCTTCGTGGATCCTTTTAAACACTTGTGTTTTACAATAGCATGGTTTACTTTTAGTTGGGATTTCTTGTTATAATGGTAGATTCCTCCCTGCACTTTTCTTTCATAGTGTGGGTTTTTACTTTTACACAATGGCTTTTTCCAGAATGTGAGTTCCCAGCTGCTTCATTTGTGTGTGGAATTTCTTTGCATTTTTGACTACGTGATTGACTGGCTCTTTTCAGCTTGAGATCCCTTCATCTCTTAGACATGGGCAGAGCTCCTTATTATGGCATCATTTGCTTCTTGTGCAGGTGGGTTTCATCTTTTTTTGTTGCTGGAGATGATGTTGAATTCAGACTCTTTTGATATACCAAAGATCTGAACTTTAAAAAGATTTGAGACACCTTTGCTAGATAGTTTCTCATAATCCCATAAAAAAAATTTGTGCAAGGGATAGCAAATCATCCACGATCTTAGGAATACAAACTCTAGATTCTTTGGGAAACACTTCTTTGCAGGGAATTTTATAATCTTTAGACTAAGTAGGTGATATAGAGGAGACTAGCTGATTTCCATCCATTAGTTCATCCATCCCATAATCCAAAGCAATTGAATTATTTGTGCCTTACCCTGGTGTCAAATTCTTGGATGCTTCTAACTTGTATTTAGGGGGCTCAGAGAATTTTGCAAATTTGACAAGTCTCTTGAAGCCTTTTGTCTTCTTGTTTTTTTTTCATCCAGTGGAAATCATGACCATGAACCCAATCCCTACTCCATAACTTAGCCATAAATCACCTTGGGATTGCTAGCAGTGCTTGTTAACAATTTTAGGCTCCTTTCAACTATAGGAAAATGTTTCCAACTTTTCCTATATACGTCTTGGTAACTCTCAAATATATAGTCCTTGTATAGCTCCCATTCATTTGATGGAATCAGTCAGACCCCAAAGTGGGTCCAACTAAAAAAAAAATTGTTTTCAAATGACTGAAGTCTCAAACTGATACACTGAACATTTGATAATAATTTGAATCAAAATCCATCACTGAGACATCATTTTAACTCATTTCGTCACTTATCTGCAACTTTTGACTTTTTGCTAACAAGGCCTCTCGGCTAGCTTTAAAAATTGACCAAGACAGATAAATAGGCTCTGAGATCAATAGTACTGAACCTTTGTTCCTCATATTCCTACCCTGTCAAATCTTGTCTCATGAGGAATTTGAGATCAAAAGATATTGACTACCAAAGTTGCTTACTTAGAATTACCTACAAGAAAACATGTCAGAAAATGATAAACTGGGTTTGGATTCAGCTCGAAAACTAGGCAAATGAGCACATGGGGAAATGAAAATTGGGACATTGGTTCTCTATCATGAGAACATTATGGATCTATGATTTGGGCTCATGAAGAATAACATGAGATATTTGACAAGTGGTCAAAGTGGGCTACATGGAATTTGTAAACTCAAAACACTGACAAAAAACATTTTTTGCGAATGGAATTTATCTAGAAAAGTGTGCAAATGGATTTGTCAAGATTTGCAGACTGACACACTTAAAGTATTTTTAGAGTACAACATAGTGGTACAATCCATTTGACCTCACCTATCATAGATTTCAAGTTATGACATCAAGAACAGGGCTACCAAACAATCTGCAAATACTGACACCAGTAAAAGATAGAAATTGTGTTTGGAATCACATTTGAAAACTGATCAAATGGATTCATCATAAGCTAAAACTTGAAACATAACAAGTCTCTGACCTCTTAAATACAACACAAAAGGAATTGTAACATTTCAATCAATTGGTCAAAAGTTATAGCACATCAAATAGGGCTTCCCAGAATTATGTGCAAAGTGCATTAGCATGAAAACATTAAACCGACCAACTTTGAGGGATTCAAAACCTAGTCAAATAAACTCAAAATGACTGAAAATATGAAACATAGGTTCTTGGGTATGGACATTAGACATTCCCAAAGTGGTAAGTCATGAAAAAATTTTGGGTGCGAGATATTCAATAGAAAACACAGCCTCCTGTCGTTGTTTGACACTTAAGGTGAAAATACAAATTTTACAATTGCTCAAAATGAGATCTTATGGAATGACTAGGAATGGCATTTTATCATCATGGAACACTTAGGTAGACAAAGTGAAAGGTGTTAGAAACATTAAACACATCTGAGGCTTTACAAGTACAACCAAGTACACAAGCATTTATGGGGCTTGATTTCTCAAAATTTTAAAATGTGACTAAAAATGAATCATGCAATTTTTAGTCCCCATAGTGGTTCTGTCTAGGGATGCATGTCCCTTGTGATCATGGCAAGGATTTAGATCTCTGGGAGAAGCAACCACCCTCAAAATAGCAAAAACTTTCTCTATTGAAAAGCTTTATTGAAAGCAGGAAACAACTACAACTACTATGATTATGTACACACGATGGCCCCGGGCCACCGAACTTCAAAAAAACTATTTACCTCTATCATAAACATAATTCTCATCTGAACTTTCATGAGGTAAACTGAAAATTCTTCTCCTATCAGTTTCACCAATCATATTATCATCATATAACAAATCACTTGGCAAAACAAAATCAACATCCTGGCTTTCACAATGCATATAGAAACTTACTTCATCTTCAACCATTTGCTCATCATGAAAGTTCTGATTAGCATGCTTAAACATATCAAACTAAAAGTGAAAACCCTCTTCATTTAATGACTCATGCATGCTATCATTCTCGAATATGGAGGCTTCATATTCAACTTGGGGAAAGGGATCACACATACCTTGAAAATGTGTATCCTTATGCATAACCGGATGATATTCAAACAAGCACTTTGACTTGTATTCACACATGTCATCAATGTCAGAATCTAAAGCTAATCCACAATCTTCAAATGGTTCTTCATAATCAATGAACAGATTAGGCTTCACATCAGAGAGTTCATCATAAAACTCATTGCAAGATGCATACTGATTTAAAAAAAAAACTCCATCCAACACCTTGTCATCTATCTCATCAGATGCAGCATAATCATTAGTTTCACTATCAAACTCAAAAGAAGAACATTCTGATCTCTTACAACAATAGGATAAACTATCATTATCAAAATCACCCTTAACTAAGTCTGAACCGTCCATGTGTTCTTCAAAAAGAGGATTGGTAACTCCATGCAATGACCCTCTTTGAACATTTTGACAAAAAATGGGTTGATCATCATCAGGATTCTCATCATATAAAGCATTAGTATATACTTTAAAACCATTACCCATCTTATCTTCATGGAGACTTTCAGAATGTGAAGAAAAATTAGAACTACATGTGGACTCACTTTCTATTCCATCAACAAAGCATGTAGAATATAAATCAAAGTTATTTTCACTGTCTTCATGTAGGTGATTCAAATGTCTTGCAAGTAAATCATCTTTTATTTTATCAATAGGTGCTAATGCATTAATCTCAAGATCAATCATATACTGATCATCACTACACTCATCCTCAAGACACTCTTCTACACAATTAGGTAATCTATCTTTATGGATAACCTCTTTGTCTTCATATTGTGTAGACAAATCTTCTTCACCACTTTCAACATCTAGCTGACTTGTATAACTTTGAAATGAGACTTCACTTTCAGATTTAGGAACATTACTCATACCTTTACTAGCAAGAGAATACTCACTCTCGTTATTACTTTCTTCTTCCCAATCAGCATCTGATTCACATGAAGATGAATATGTAAGTTATCACAATCCTCTTCTTGACTTGTGCAACAAGTCTCGCCATTGTCTTCACATGATGCTTCTTCACAATATGTTGGATCAGCAATTTCATCTTTATCACTTGATACATCACTTCTAGGTTCTTCATCCTCATACTGAGATAAATACCTTTCCTCTTCATGATTCATCATGTTTTCAACACAAGGCAAATCATCAATGGGAAAATGAATGACTGGATTTATATCTTGCATGCATAACTCATCAAGTGAATCAACTCTATCATTCACTATTGTAATACCATAAACATGTGCATTCAATTCAGCATGAATGGAATCATTTCTTCTTTGCAACAAAGAGATTTCATGTTCACATGTTTTTATTGCCGAATCTTCAACAAAACTATTTACAATAGCAGGGGTACTTATTTTTTGATATGAAATTAAACATTCTATATGACATTGATTTGTTCTTTGCACCTCATCTTGCTGGAAAATATTTTTAGAGAAGTGACTCCAGGCTAAGCCATATTTTATGTTATTCTCAATCTCTATCGCTATCATGAATGCTTAATGCAAAGTTTTAGGTTCTTTATCTCTCAATAGATAGCTCATCTTCTTATTAAATGCACCAAGATAAACCACTAAACACATTTGATCATCCAGCTTGTAAGTTTCAAGAATTTCATTTAAAACATTTGCAAATCTGATATTAAATTCAAGAACTAACTCACCATTCCTGACTTGGATATTCAAAAACTTATCCAAATAATCAGAGATGCTTACTCTTTCTCTGAACTGCATCATGAAGGCTAATAGTAATTCATCCTAGGATGAAATTGAACATGCTAGTAAAAATGAAAACCAATCCCTAGCATCATCTTCTAAAGTCTGAACAAACAACTTCATCTGAACATCTTCATGAGCAATTTCAAAATCACCAACCAAGTCATTGAATAATTGAACATGATGGTTAGCTGACCTTTCATGGTTCCCACCAAACTTAGGCAAATACTTTCTAAGGTTACAAGGCATAGTATTTGGGAAACCATGAATACCATTAAAATTTAATGGCATATACTGCTTCATAGAAATGGATCTAGGAACTTCACTAACTAGCTACATCCTAGGTGAACTGAATCTTGACATTATTCAAAAATTTTAACCTCATTCATCTATAATAACTTGTAATTTATAATTTGTAGTAGATCTATACCCTTCTACACATGAACTTTAAACACACTTCAAAAACTTAAAAACAACCAACTAAAACTTGATCTAATGAAGTGTATAAAACTTATCAAATCATTCTCCTCTTCTTAGTGTTGAAACCTCACTTGACGAAGAACACACTTTTCCCAATCAATTTTCATGAAAAGAAAATACATGAAAATGAGAATACCTTTTAGTGTTGTTTTATGAAATCACTAATATGTTGATTGGCCTGATGTTGATTTGAATTCTTCACACCACTGATCTATTGGTAAATAGATTTGTTCTTTTATTTTCTATGAAAATATGACTCTCAATGCCTGGATTATGAACAATATCTATTCACAATAGTTGAAAAACTATTTTATAGTTACTAGATTTTCTCTAAATTGGTAGGTACACCTCCTATATGAATGATACTCAATGAATTATGTTTGCTCCTACTTATCTAATTGGGATGTGCTCTTAACCCAAGAGCAGAAGAGGCAAACCAAATTAAGCCTAACTAGAACTTAATTCAGGAAAGAATACCTCACAATACTGAAATGGATTCACATATCCACATTTCTTCTAAATTCATAAATCCACTTGCACAAAACTAAAATATGTTGAAAATCAAATCTAAACTACAACTAATGAATTGGAAAAAGAGAAACTAACAACATCCTTTCATCGAATGAATTGTAACAATACTTATTACATTCATTTGTGTTCTATAAAACAGAGGGAATGAAATTTTGTTCTTTCTTAGTTCTCTGTAACATAGAAAGGAAATACTAACTAATCACAATACCTACTAGAATGGAAAATGATTGAAATGAAGTGTCATTCAATTGTCTCTGCAAAAAATATTACTTCACACAAAAATTTTGCCGACCTTTGATTAATCATTCAACTTCATACATATAGGGTTGAGAGATGACCATTATAATAGGAATTTTAATTGGTTCATCTTTTGAATATGACAAATGGCAAGATGCTAGTTTTTCAAATTATAAAAATCTACAAAATTTGCAAAATTTATATCAGGGAACAGAAAGGGAGTATTAAATAAATCACTTATATTTCTTTCCCTTTTCAATTTTTGCCCTATATGTTCTGGCAGCCACTATAATTGGGATCATTTCTTCATGACTAGGCACATGTACATTGGTGAATCTTAAGAGCCACTTTGAATGCTCTCAAGCCAACTCCTTTACTACATTTAGTTGACTTGTCAACTCTTCAGAAGCCACATGTACATATCCACCAAGCGTCTGCAACTCTACCACTCTGTTTTGACCACTTGAAGCCATCCCAGATAGATTACTCAAGTATGTGGAGAAGTTATTTTTCATTACTTCCACCCCAATGAGAGCCTTTCCCTACCCACTATTTTGTGGATTAGTGTGTAATCCTCACATGAGCTCAAATTCTCTATCTTGGATCTTCTTCACCTTTTCTTTTGTTTCTTTGAGTCCTTCCTCTACCTCTTGAATCATCTCTTGCTTGAATTACATGTTTTGAAGCCATTCAAATAGAGGCTCAGTCCCCTTCTTTAGAATATTCACTTCAACTACCTCTTTTTACTTCATTTGGATGACCATATTTAGGAGAGAAATGCATTCGTCACACCTTGCCTTTTTTGCAGCCAAAGTGTTGTGATTATAAGTGATATTATCCTTATCAATTTCTAACCGAAGGATAACATTTCCAATTTGATCAATTAGAATGGCTCCATCTATATTGAGCTTCTCAATCCATTCTCTTCTAATCTGGAAAAAATGTCTATCTTTTTGGAGCTTTGAGATGAAGGCTTGCACTTCTTCTATAGTAAGATTCTTAGTAGAAAGTATGCCAATAATGGTTGCCAATGGAACAACTAGTTGCCTAATAAATCTTTTCAATTCTTCAATCTTCGCTTTCATCCTAATTTTTGACAATGTGAGGTTCTCCAATTGTTCTTCTATCATCTCATTACTTGATCTCCATAGGCCCACTTTTGTATCATGCCTAGCTTCCTCGAGATCAATTGAATGTAGAGTAAAATCCTCTGGTGTCATATCTTCAATTCTCCCTGCGTTGTTTGGTTTTTCTACCTCCAGAGTTAAGTGCCCTATTTCTGGATCTTGTCCCGAAATTGACAAGGTCTTCTACTTTTTAGCTTTCACTATGGGAGATCCTAAGCAAACCACTTGAGATACAACATATTTTGAAGGAACACTTTCATCTTTTCTTTTCCTCTTCTTTCCAAAGTATCCTCGAGCCAAGACTGTGTACTAATCACTTTGGAGGTTGTTCCAAGTGATTCAATGTTGAACATTTTCCTCTTTATTGGATTCATTGTCACTGTAGCTACAGAAAAGAGGTTCTTTGAATCTTGAGAAAGAAGCCGAGATGAACTTGAAGCTTTCCCTTCTTCTTGAGTTCTCTTCGCAACTTCATCAGACTCAGTGGATTCACTACTACTACTTTTATCATCTCCAATCTCTACTATTTGAATAGGGGAACCAGTGAGCTTAAGAACAGGAGCACTTAAAAATGGAGTAAGGCTATGAAGAGGGGATAAGCCAGGGGTGACATGAGGAGATGAATTTGGAGAAGGTTGAGGAGATGGGGGTAGAGTGGCATGTGGAGGTGAGACTGGAGCAGGAGATCCATCTTTTTGTTCTTCCATTTCTTTTTTAGCTTTAGCTTGAGCTCCAATGACTGGTAGTGATCCACCTTGACAGGTTGGGACTATTGGGACATTCTTCTCTGGGGGTTGATCACCTCTGCCTACAGATTGAGCTAGGCCTTGAGTAGGTGCAGTAGTAGCACTAGGTGTGGCACTTTGAGATGAAGCAGGAGTAGCTGCAGCTAGAGAAGCTTGAGTAGTTTTGCTCTTGCTCCAGCTTTTCTTAGCTATCCACTCAATCCACTTCCCAGTCCTTTTGATAATTCTTGCCACCATGACATCGAAGTCTTCTTCTATGTCAACATATGGTTTAGAACTAATAGGAGTATTCCTTAACTTAGTCAAATATGTATTACTATACATATTTTGACCATCATCTTCCAATCCCTCCACATCTAAATTTATACCATATGTCTTTACCTGATCACTTGTAAATCTGGCAAAGGCATGATCTCAACTCTCTAGTTCATTTTTACAATTGGCCCAATAATCCTCCATGGTTGTCATATGTTTGATTATGCTTCCAATTTGGAGCACATCTCTAGCATATCCATTAGGATCAAACAAGGGCCTTACTGCTTCATACTCTTCCAATTTGTATTTACTCTCAAATGCTTTGAGTATATTCTTTGCATCTGATCTAGTTTCACAACTGTATGCTCCAACTTTTATAGGGAATTCATACCCTTTCTTCCTCAAGCTGGTGCTCAACATGTTCACTTGGATTTCTTGCCTCACTATCTCCATGAGCATGATCATATCATCTAGATGCTTAGGCAGCTTCAGTGGAAATCCATCAAATGCTGCAAGAAGCAAATAAGAAAATGATGAGAATTGAATAAAATAACTGCCAAATTGACTGATGGTTGCCATCGCTTCCAAACTGAATCTTTGCTCTAGACATCCTTGGAGCTCCCTACAAATCCTCATGGTGAATGCATCATTTACCTAAATGTATTCTACATAACTATTCTATAATTGCACAGTATGGATAAAATTGATTACCTTTTACAGTTTTAGGAAAATTCTCAATTCTAGGGAGTCCTGGCCACAATTGAAGAGAAGCCAACATGTATATCAAGAAAGAGGACATATAAAATGAATTATAAAACTTGGTTGCACTCAAAGCCCTAGAAATATGCTCACTAACCTCATATGCCCAGTCAATATACTGTGTGTCTGAGCAAATAGCTTGCACCAAAAACAAGTACTGCTCTACAAAATTAAAAGCTTCTACCTCACCTTTGAGTCGATGCAACAAAACCAAAATGTCAATAATATCTAGTTTGAGGTCTGTGTTGAAAAGAGTTTTAGGGACTTTACTCTTAGCTCCCCTTGGCTTTTGAAACCAAGACTACATGATCGCCCTCCTCCAAACCATCTTCTTCAAAGAGTACTCAGACATGGCTCCACTCATCATTAAATCAGAGAACTCCTCCCATTTTTGAATTCGTAAGAAATTCACTACTTCTTGATGATTAATTGAAATCAATACTGTTTGGTCACGCAATAGAATCTGCTTTGTATCCAAGTTGTAATGATTGATGTACTCCAAAATTAACTTTGGGGCTTGTACTGCTACAAGAAACCTAGCTGCTTCTACTAATCCACTTCCTCAAAGTTTTTTCATTATGGGATGAATTAGCTCTGCTCTTAATCTCCTTTGAAAATCTTGCATATCATAAAAACAGAATGAAGTATCTGTGATAGTCGACCACGTTGACTTAATTTAACCCAATCCATCAAAACTTGCAAATCTTGTTGTCATTTTATTTGATGTATGATCTCAAAAATTTGAACAATTGTAGATGATACAAGAAGAAAACTCTATAACTTTGAAAATTACTTGAAACCACTATTCAGTATAATGGTATAATAGTAAAATGGTAGTTTTAAAATCTGTTACTTCCCTCTTTATAAAATAACCCTAGATTTGCCTATTGAATTTCATAAATCGTGCCACATGAGAAAAATTAAGGGTAAATCTGTTGGATTGGTGGATGTAAAGGTTCTAATAGATTTATCTTTATCTTTTCACTATTTTTGTTGGCTCAACAGTAACTCTCATTAATTACTAGTTTACTTTTTGTTTCATCCATCTTTTGAAAAAACAAGAATGGAGAACTTCCTAGGGCAAAATTTTCTTAACTCAATTATGCTTGCAAAAGCCTTATCAATTCATTGATTTGCTTCTATTTGCTTGCCCAAAATAATCTATAATCAATTCACATACTTACCACGCTTGCAGGAACAATTTTTCTTCAAATGCAGAAAATGACCTTTGAGGGTAGAAAACTCGCGACGAAGAAGTTAATTTCTGATTTTCCTCTTAAGCTTTCATTTTTACCTTTTCTACCCTAAGCACTTTACTAAAAGCCCTTGAAAAACATAAAAGAGGCTTCACAAGCAAAAAATGGGGCCTGCTAGTGACTTTACCTTTCTATTTAGACCTTTGCGGAAAATTTACCTCTTGGTTCGAAGTTTGTTTGAGGAGAAGCTACATCTGAGTTTTTCAACAATGCTTATCTTGATCATCTTAATGAGTTCTTAGTAATTTTTGGTATGAAACTTGATAATTTTTGAATGATTTGATCATAGTATGGCTTACCTTTTCTTATTTTCAGTTTATAGATAGCATTTATGGATTACTGCAGAGTTTCACCTTTTGTGTGCGAAAACCCACTATGGAGAAGAAGAAACTTTGTTTTCCACCCAGGCCCATTGTTTTACTTCTTTTTCCCTATTCAATTTATTGTAAGCCTCCGAAAAACACAAAACTGACTTCACAAGTGAGAGGTGGGACCCATGGCTCTCTTAATTCCTTTACATACACCTCTTCGAAAAATTGATTTTTGACTTCAGAGTCTGCCACGGAGAAGCTCTTTCCTAATTTTTTTCCAATCATTATTTCGATCATTTTTTAGACTTCAAAATGATTCTTGCTATGAAAACATGACATCATTTGAATGATCTTTTCATAAAATGATTCACCTTACTTCAATAAAGCTTGCTAATAGCATTTGCAAGTCTTTGCAGAATTTCACCTTTGGGGTGCGAAAACCCTGCTAAGGAGAAGCCAGAATCTATTTTATGGCCAATTCAATTTCTCTATTTCCAGATCAAACAAGTTGCAAGAAAATCAATTGAGGTAGAATAATTCAAGAATCCCCATCAAGTATGGTTCTAAACTACCCTTTAAGGCTCACAACAATCAAGAAATACCCACCTGAACTATATGTGACACGGGAGAAGGAAAAAGATGAAAACCCGATGGAGAAACTCAGCATCTAAAGAGGAAAGACCTATTGACCCGACTTGACAAAACATAACATTACTTCGTTTTCCACTTTGTAAAATTTGTGTATGGTGAAAAGTGGGGTAACGTGATCAAGCTTTTTAGAGTCACCACCTCCTTTGCAAGAGGAATAAAGAAATCACAACTATGATCTATTTTTACACTTCAATTTCTTATAACAACAGATTGTAAATAGCACTTCAAAACTTATCAAGAATTTAAAATTCCTTTCCAAGAGACTATCAACAGCTTATGGTCTATCCATACAACTGAGAGTCCTTCAAAACTATGCACTAAAATTAACTAGGAACAAACTGGTACAGAGATTTGAGAGTCGCTACTCACTCATGTGAGAAATAAAACATAATTTGTCATTGGACAAATCTGAACCAAACTTTCAATGTAAGAGAAACTGGCAGATCATTATCATCTTGAAAAGAATTTTCACTTTATAAATTGATTCTTGACTCTAAAACTTTCTCAACAACACTTGCAAAGATTGAACTAATTGAAGATAGACTTATAACAATCATAGGACACAATTTACATTCAATTCTGACAACATACTACTTCAAATGGATAAAACCTTACTAGGAGACATGAATCTTCAGCAAAGAAATGGAAAACACTTCATGACCTTGCTATTTATAGTAGAGATTCCAATAATTCTAACAATGAATTTCTTCATAGACTCCCCAGCAGAGTCACCATTTTGTTGGTGTTTTAAAACTACTAAGCAACAAAATGCTTAATACCAAAATGACAGTACTCACACAATCTAAAGACTAGCCAATTCTTATTAACAATTGCATGTACAAAGAATGAAGGCCCAACTTCAACAAAACCAAGAGTGGTTTTTGACTCTTCTGGCTCTGCAAAACTAGGGTGGGTATACTCAGGGATGATTCAAGACTATGAGAACTGTATGAGGATTATTTTTAGTTTCATTCTAATTCTCATCTCAAATCCTCAAATACATACACAATTCTTGATAACTTGATAAACACATCCCATATAATAGATATGACAAAAAATTCTTCTATAGATCTCTAGGTGTTCTCAGCAATAGTGGCTAACTGAAGCTAAAACATTCCATGCAGACAAGTATTGGCCAACTTTGCAAATCTTCAAGAAATAAAAGTAAAAATTGATTTGATGTTGCATTTTTGACAACCATTTGTGACATATTTCTCTTTCTGCTAGATCAAATTTTGATCAGTGCCTAATCCATTCGGGTTCAAAGTCTATAGCAAATTCTTAGATCTAATTTGTTTCCTTACAACAAATTTTATCAACAATTCTTATTAGAACTCATCATTCAAAATCCTTTCCACTACTACAACAACCTTATAACATTCACCAAAGCTTTTACTTAATCCATTGAATTAACATCAGTGATAAATAGATATACAACCTAACTAGATTGCATTCAATTATACAAGCCTCTACTTATACAATATCAAGATAACCAAGTAATTAAAAGGAGACAAGATTCAGAAAGAACTGATATGGGGATAGTTCATAATTTGTATTCATTTTCCTTGAAAATTTGTATACAATTTACAGTAGACTCAAAATGACCTTCATAGGAAACACAGATCATTCTATATTCATGTATTCTCAAGATCTGATAGAGAAAATACACCACCAATTCGTTCAAAATAATGGACCAAAGAAAGACTAAGTATCACTTAGACAAATAGAATTCATTGAAAATGCTGGAGGGTTTTCAATTATCCTACTGAGAAACTAACATATCTAGGGGCAGCTAAATCCCATTTTCAACATGCTATTTTTGACAATAGGCCAACTATAAGGCATGACCCTTCTTCTACTTCAAGCTCTGCTAAACCTAGGCGGGTGGACCTCAAATTCAAATGATGTCATGCCAGTACAAAAACATATTCTTGAACTTATTAAAGCACATAAAACCCTTATATCTCCTAGTAACTCATGAAATGACACAGATCTATAGTAGCTAAATGTAAATCTAGAATATTCACAAGCTGAGTGCGGGTTAACATTGAATAGCTTTCAACAAAAAAGGGAAAATTGATTTAATATGTTGATAACAACAAGACCCAAGTATGAGCAATAGAACTTAATGATCCTATATCTAACCAGTGCCTTATCCATTGGACAATTACATGAATTATAACCATACATTTTCTGGAAATCTATGACATAATTCCTACATGAAGATTCATGATCTATCTTTCACTTTGTGAATAGACATCTACTATAGAATGAATCTCATACTCGAAACATCCAATCATGAAATCTGCAAACCTTGTGACAAACATCAAGCAATTATGTCGTTCTTTGCCCCACCAGCAAGACATTTTAATAACATACATTCCTAAATTAAATGCAACATAATCTATGCTCTTTGATCACAAATTAGAAGAAATAACAGATCCATAATCAGGAGATAAGATTCAGACTGAACTTAAAACCTTTGTTGTTCTTTATTTGTTTTCCTTGAAAGAAAATACATGAAAGACATACAAAAATAACTCATGAAATCACCTAACCAGTAAGGACTATCTGCATAAAAACTCAAAATGTTGTTCAATATAAGAGCGAAATGCTAGGTCTATGGCTTTCATAGCTTGAGCAAAGCTCCAAGAATTGGAAATAGAAAACCAACCAACAACCTATTTCAGAGAAGAAGAAAGAATATGTATGGAGAAGGTAATTCCCATATTCAATTTGCAATTGACACTTGTCCCTTTGGAAATCCTTCCCTAGAAGAATAAAAACTTCTTTCTAACTTCTCTCTATAACTGAAAAATCAAATCCTTTCATTTTGGTTCATAAAATATCTCAGAATGTAATGATGAAAGGATGTAACTGATTCTTGATACTAAAATGAATTCACCATAAAAGTAACAAATAAGTTCAATCTTATGACATTGAAAATTCATTGAGAATTGATTCTTTCCACATTCAAATCCTAACAAGTTTTTAAATCTACCCCCTAACCAATTCAAGTGCTCAATGGTGAAAACTGCTCATTCTTCTGCCAATGCCCTAAGTTTTACAAATTGGCCTATAACTTGAAGCAAGAAGCACCTGTGCAAAAACAAACTCTAGATTTGGAAAGTTCAAGTTTTCTTGGTTCCAACAGTATATTAGAGTGCCCATTTTGCCTAAAAAATAATCCAGTTATGGCCTTCTAAAGATCGGGCCTCTGTTCATGGCTTCCACATATATTTTGCAAAATTTTAACTTTTATAAAGTTTAAACTATATAAAGTTTCAAACTTTATTTAAATGAACCTGATGTGGATTTGAGGAAAAATAATAATAAAATATTAAAATTTGAAAAGTCTTAAACTTCCCCTCATTTTCTACCTGGGTCAAACTTCCTTTGACCAGCCTATGACACATGTCAACATGAGATTCATCCACCCTACCACTATGTTAGTGCCACTTTTCACCTTTTCTCTAACTCACTATGCTTAACTGATGAGCAACTTTGCTAGGCAAGATAGTGAGGATGTGCCACATGGCACAAACTCGGCTACCCTTGCCACCTCGCCATGGCAATTCATTGTGTAGGTCCCATTTGGTGAGTTAGTAGTGACCTTCCACATGTCATGTTCTTGTTCCTCTACCTACAATCAACTTGTATTCGCCAAATTTTTGGATTTCTTGATGACCTCGCTACTTCACTAGCTGGAGTTTCCAAGATTTTTTGGCTAGCAACTAGCTAGATTTCCTACCTTTTTTGATCGCTTGAGATGCTGATGTCATCATACCTTGGACTGTGTCTTCATTCAAAATTTGTTACATTTCATGCCAACTATCTTCCACCTAATGTCATCCTTCTTTCTAGCATGCCAACTGGGTCAGGCCCACCACACAGCCATTGCCTTTTCAAAAAGGCGCTCTGTTATTGGCATTGGACATATTGTTTGCTATTGTATTTAAAATACAAAAGAACTCGTCCCACCATGAATATGGGACAAAACATAATAGGTGCTCTATTCTTTAAAAGACTGCACTTCTTATTTCTCGCATGGAGGTTTCCATTCAACATTTGAATTGCCCCTCTTCTTAATGTGAATTCCTTAATTTTTTGGCTCATGTATCCTTTATATCAAATGACAGCTTATTCCTTCCTTGCTGGAGATTTCTGTGCAGGGACCTTCCTATTTGTGCATGTGAACTCTTCTACTGACTGTCGCCTTTTCTTTGTATGGATGTTGTGATGCCACCTCTGCTTCTTCTATGCATGGGCAAAAATCAAACCATTTATGCAATCTCGGAAGGGGAACCTTAAACCAGCAATTGAGGGCACTATTGAAAATGGCCCTGTTTCAATCATCCACCTGCGGATTCTACTTATTGACATCCTCTTTGTATTGCATGAAGCTACTTCTTTTGTTCTCTGCCAGCTACTATTTGTTCTATTATCTTTGACTGCATTGGATCTTTGTTAACATGTCATGAGTTCTAACTTAAAGCTATGGCTCTTTATACTCAAGCCATGAGGCTTTCTTAAAACATATGTTTGACCTCCTTTTCTTATTGCGTGATCTTCATACCATGAAGTCATCCCCTACCTTCTCTATTATTTATGTGAGGCTTTGCTTCTTGACTACCGGTTCTTGGATCTGCTTCATGCGCTTTGAATGGTATCTCCTTGTTTCATTCATGCATGGAATTATTCATCTAGCGAGGACTTTATATTTTATTGACTACAATTTTCATGCATGGGCTATTTTCTATGTCTTTCCCTCAGCACTGCCTCCCACTCATGTTGTGGCCCTCTTTTTTAAAGTTGCTTCGTGGATCCTTTTAAACACCTGCATTTTACACTAGCATGGTTTACTTTTAGTTGCAATTTCTTGTTATAATGCTAGCTTCCTCCCTGCACTTTTCTTTCATAGCGTGGGTTTTGCCTCTTACACGATGGCTTTTTCCACGATGTGAGTTCCCGGTTGCTTCATTTGCATGTGGAATTTCTTTGCATTTTTTACTGTGTGATTGATTGGCTCTTTTTGGCTTGAGATCCCTTCATCTCTTAAATGTGGGCAGAGCTCCTTATTATGGCATCATTTGCTTCTTGTGCAGGTGGGTTTCATCTTTTGTTGTTGTTGGAGATGATGTTGAATTTAGACTCTTTTGATATACCAAAGATCTAAACTTTAAAAAGATTTTAGACACCTTTTGTTGGACAGTCTCTCTAAATCCCATAAAAAAAATTTGTGCAAGGGATAGCAAATAATCCACAATCTTAGGAATACAAAATCTAGATTCTTTGGGAAACACTTCTTTGCAGGGAATTTTATAATTTTCAGACTGATCAGGTGATATAGAGGATATTAGTTCATTTCCATCCATCAGTGCATCCATCCCATAATCCAAAGCAATTGAATTATTTGAGCCTTAGCTTGATGTCAAATACTTGGATTCTTCTGACTTGTGTTCAAGGGACTCAAAGACTTTTGCAAATTTGACAAGTCTCTTGAAGCCTTTTTTCTTCTTGTTGTTTTTTCATCTAGTGGAAATCATGACCATGACCCCAATCCCTACTCCATAACTTAGCCATAAATCACCTTGGGATTTCTTGCAGTGCTCGTTAACAATTTTAGGCTCCTTTCAACTGTAGAAAAATGTTTCCAACTTTTCCTATATACTTCTTGGTAACTCTCACATATATAGTCCTTGTATAGCTCCCATTCATCTGATGGAATCAGTCGGGCCCCAAAGTGGGTCCGGCTAAAAAATTTTCGTTTTCAAATGTCTAAAGTCTCAAACTGATACACTGAACATATGATACTAATTTGAATCAAAATCCATCACTGAGACATCGTTTTAACTCATTTCATCACTTATCTGCTACTTTTGACTTTTTGCTAACAGGGCCTCTTGGTTGGCTTGAAAAACTAACCCAGACAGATAATTGGGCCCCGAGATCAACAGTACTAAATCTTTGTTTCGCATATTCATACCTTATCAAATCTCATCTCATGATGAATTTGAGATCAAAAGATATTGACCGTCAAAGTTGCTTACTTAGAATTACCTGCAAGAAAACATGTCAAAAAATGATAAATTGGGTTTGGATTCGGCCTAAAAAACTAGGCAAATGAGCACATGGTGAAACAAAAATTGGGACAGTGGTTCTCTGTCATGAGGACATTATGGATCTGCGATTTGGGCTCATGAAAAATAACAAGATGCGTTTGGAAAGTGGTCAAAGTGGGCTACTTGGAATTTGTAAACTCGAAACACTGACAGAAAACATTTTTTGCGAAGGGAATTGATCTGGAAAAGTGTGCAAATGGATTCATCAAGATTTGCAAACTGACACACTTAAAGTATTTTAAGAGTACAACACAGTGGTATAATCCATTTGACCTCACCTCTCATAGGTTTCAAGTTATGACATCACGAACATGGCTACCAAACAATCTGCAAATACTGACACCAGTAAAAGATAGAAATTGCATTTGGAATCACGTTTGAAAACAGACCAAATGGATTCATCATAAATTGAAACTTGAAACATAACTAGTCTTTGACCTCTACAATACAAAAAAAATGGAATTGTAATATTTTAGTCAACTGGTCAAAAGTTATAGCACGTCAAATAGGGCTTTCCAGAATTATGTGCAAAGTGCATTAGCATGAAAACATTAAACTGACTAACTTTGAGGGATTCAAAACCAAGTCAAGCAGACTCAAAACAACTCGAAATCTGAAACATAGGTTCTCAGGTATGGATACTAGATATTCCCAAAGTGGTAAGTCATGAAACCTTTTTGGGTGTGATATATTCAATAGCAAACACAACCTCCTATCGATGTTTGACACTTAAGGTAAAAATACAAATTTAACAATTGCTCAAAACAAGATCTTACAAAATGACTAGGAATGGCATTTTATCATCATGGAACACTTAGGTAGACTAAATGAAAGGTTTTAGAAACATTGAACACCTCTGGGGCTTTACAAGTACAGCCAAGTACACAAGCATTTATGGGGCTTGATTTCTCAAAATTTTAAAATGTGACTAAAAATGAATCATGCAATTTTTAGTCCCAACAAGACAAAGGAGCAGGTGGAGCAGTATGTCAAATTGGAGAAGAGGGTTAAATTTTTAGAGGAATGGTTCTTTACCTTCTCTAAATTTACTCTCAAAGTCACCCACGTCGTGGCCACCGTCCTCTAGCTCCTAACATAGGAAAAGGAGGATATGGGAATGGATAGGAAGGACCATAAGCTACTCTTCAAAATCCTTACTGATGACTGGTCTTAGATTTTGCTGGCTATGAAGGGGGAGGAGAAAAAGGAAAGTTGAGTTTTTTAGTTTAATGGGATCCTCAGATCCAAGAATTTTATGTTTATCTGTTGTTTCTAGTTTTGTTGGTATCTAGCTGTATTTAAGACTTGGGGTTGGTCTGTTATGCCAACAGTTATCTTGATTAACTTCCATAGTATTAGATCTTCTGGAATTTTTAGTTTAGTTGTTCCTAGTATTATTCCAATTAGTTACTAGTTGAAGGAACTTTGGTTTTTTGAAGCTTTATTTAGTTTTTTGTTTTCTATTGGTCACTGGTGGTAATGTGCTGCTTACCAACTTTTTGCTTGTAAGGGCCGACCCCCTAGTTTTGGTCGCTTTATATTTCAAAAACATATATGTAACTTAAATGGACCAAATAGTTATTATTAATCATAAATATTTGTTATACATAACTTTTATATATAACGTAAAATGTCAAATACTTCAACAACAAAAAATTTATTTCTTGTTATAAATATAACACAATTTTACATAAAATATAACCTTTAACTAACACAAAGGGATCATTAGTTGAACACTAATTTTATTTTTGATAATCTTAACATTTCATAAGAAAATACAAAGCATTTAATTGTATTCACCTTTTATATTTGTGATGAGACATATTATTGATATGATTTACTCTATGCATATACATTGCTACCCCAATAGTTGTACACATAAGAGTAGTATTTGTACACTAAGCTATCAATGTTTCTATAATTGAGCATATTATGTTTTGAGTGACACACATATATGAAATATCTATGATATTTTATTTAAGACAAAAAAAAAATTATTTCACTCATTAATGAATTCATATATTTAATTTTTCTATAACATTTATAATTTTTCATGTGTTCAAGTATTGGTATATTTTTTTATCAATGTTTGGATTCTTTTATATGTACAAATGGATTAATTAATTACAATATATAGTAGAAATGTGTTGGAAGATTGGACTCTATCTTCAAGATAGCATGATCGACTATTGGACCCCACTCAACTATTGGGTCCTCTCTCCTAAATTATAATTTAAATAATTAATATTGGTTATGGGAAAGTTTTAACGATTCATGATTTGATTTGGACCATTCAATGAATGATAGATCAATGATCGTGGCTCTATTCCAGGCCAAATTTTAAAAGATTTAAGTCAAATTCTATTTCTACCCAAAATCAGGACATGTGTACTCAAAGATTCTTTCTTATAACTTATAGTTATGTCTGAGTTCTGACTCCCAACCATTACGAGAAGAAAGATCGACTTCTTGAGGTGAATTTTAGATAGATTTAGGGAATGTTTTCCCATGTGCCTAAATTCATTCAGAATCGTGATACGTATCTAGTCATTGCAAAGCTTGATTAAGTGTCAAGACTTGGTTAATATCAATAGTAATCATGTTTAGTCTTTTAATAAAATTATTACTTAATCCCAACTCAGTGATTGTTAAGTAAAAGACACGTCAACAAGTTGAGATGAATTTCAGATAAATTTTGAGAATGCTCTTGCTATTGTCAATAAACATTTGGAATTGCAAGATGTGTCCTTGATAAGTGTCATGATTCTAGATGACTCTTGAAAAAAATGATAGCATTTCACAAATTGGCCCGAAAATCATATCATTTATTAAGTTCAATTTTTATTAATTTATTTATTTAAAATGAAAAAATTTCAAAATTCAAATGTATATTAATGTAATTAATTTTTTCTTTTTATTATTATAGTTATGTACATTATTGAGTCTTGATGTCATTTACATGTAAATTGTACCTAGTATTAGTAAAGTACTTAATACAATTAATTACATAATACTTACATTTTAACTTTTAACTATTAACCTCATATATTTTTACAGTATGAAGTTCAAAGTCTGATACGACAAGGTTTTCAAATTTCAACTTTTCAAAGACTGATTGAATTCCATTTTTTGTTATGAAGACTAAAAGTGTGAAACCTGACTATCACAGGACAACATAATTTATCTGAGTATCTTCTAGCACTAGTATTGTCAAATCTTGATTCTCGATTCTAGGTATTTAATTTTTAATTTTTTTTTAGTACAATTTGCAGCAATAGAAATGTTGATTCTTATTGTCTTAGGTTTACACTTTAAAATTTTTTGAAATATGGCTTGAAGAAGAATTTTATGTAATAACTAGTAGTAGACATAGGCAAAAAAAGGTCAAGAACCTCAAGTATAAGTGCAAGCATAAAGGAAAAGAAAGACATTATAGAACTTGAGAAAGTGCTACAAACCCCAAGTTTCACCAATCTATGTCATGATATTTTTGATCCTATTATCCATGGAGATTTGGGAATCATGGGAATTAGAAATTCATTTTTTTGTATGTGGAAAGATCCACAGAAGTGGAGAAATTATTCCAAATGTAAAAATGGTATTTATGCACATACAAATAAACTAACTACTTTGGTTACTGAATCAGTGAACCTCATTGTACCTAAAGTATTCCCTTGCCTTGAAGTTGTAATGCTATGCACTCAAAATTATGATGAAAATATAAAGGCAATTGTAAACCAAAATACTTAGGAGGAAAATTTATCCATAACTAAGAGTGAATTTTTTACTCTATTAGACCTAAGGCTAGGGTTTAAACTAGAATGCTTTAATGAGTGCATTGACTTGGATAAAATAGCATAGGCTTATGAAAAACTAGATAGAGTTTTTTAAGATTCATATATTAAGGGTTTAATAAAATTAGAGTCATCTACTAATTATACTAGTGTTACTATTACACTAGACATAGAGCATAAGCCTCCTTATTAGTATGATATTTTTGTTGCATGGGTTCAAAATACTATTTCTTTGTTATCATTTTGTCAAGGATTGGATAGTAACAAGGAACTGGGGGTCAATGTTTTTGAAATGATTTATAATATCCATTGTTAAAGTCAGTTAGTTGAGAAGGTAGATTTAAAATATAATTTTGTTTAGAACATTGTTGAATCTATGTAAGAACAATTACTAATGATTAAACAAATTACAACCATAGGCAAGATGAAGCTATTGAGGTTCACAAGTTACATATACTACCTTCTTTTAGTAAAGAATCACCCAATATTTGAGATAGATAACAATAAGCTTGATTTTGAGGTTTATAAGTTTGATGAGAAAACCCAAAAGAAATTAGAGACTCCAAGTCCAATATATGAGTGGACACATAAGATGAGGATGACTACTAACAATAATAAATACAACCATTTTGTAGACTTCTTTTTGACACTTATTTATTAAAAAATCATAGGCACTTTAATGCCTAGATTGCCTGGATCTTTTAAAGATTGCATTCAACTAGAAAGTCAAATTCAATTGAATGACTAGTTCTTCATGGAAGTGTACACTATCTTAAGGTTTTATAGTTTAATGATTAAACTATACAAACTTCTAGTGCATGTTACAGAAAGGTTTTTTGCACTGGAATATGTATGGTAGATGGAGAGCACAAATGAACGTTTTACTAGACAACAAAAGAAAATGATATTTCCTTCCTTTCATTTCACAATTTGAGGCCCCACATTTGAGAGAAACGTTTTCAAAGTGGCAAATGAATTGGTATTTTTTTGGCTTTGATTTTGTTAATCGCTAGAATTATAATCCACTAAACATAATAAAAATAAGACTTATTGCCAATGGGAACTCTTTAAGAAAATATCAACATCAAAAGATGCCATTGATAGAAAAGTTAATATGGATTTGTGGTATGAGGTTAAGAAAGAGATATAGAAACATGCAACATAGAATAATATTTCAATGCAAGAATTGTCATCCCAAATTATGAAATTACACATATTAGAGTCAAACAAATCAAATCCTTTGACATACTTAAATTTTTACAAGAAAGCATCTTAATCTTCTAAGAGTTCTATGCCAAAAGAAACTAAAGAGGCATGCACATCTAAATTTTGCTGTCAAATCAAAATGACTAATTTTGGAAAATGAGGTAAAATTTGGGTGAACTAAAGACCTCAACAAGTTTTGAGGAAATTGAAGAGGATGAACTTTTCAACAATTATTGGAATAAAGAGCATCCAACTATACGATATGATTTTGGCAATTGTAGTCACAATGATATTCAAATACAGAAGGACCTTAAGCCTAATGGAGACATTCAAGGTATTCAAGATTCTATGTCAACCAAGGGTAGGAATATTTTTAATCTTTAAATGAGTGATTCTATTAAGAAAATGTATAATAAAGGGACAACTATGATACAAAAAATGGGTTATGGAGGTATAAGGCCCATTGGTGCCAATGCTGAAAGGATTTGTAATCTAGTCCTAATACGAAACCCACCCAAAAGAGGAAGTAAAATAATCATTGGATTCTCCAATAAGATTGAAGATGATTCATCGAGAAAGGGAAAAAATATTATACTTCTACTTCTAAAGGTCATCCCAACACAAATTTTGTTAAATCTTTAAATCCAGTTGTAATTGATCCCACTAGCATGGATGAACCTTATGTAGAAAAGTAAAAAGTTATGACAATTAAAACATAAGAATTGTTAGTGGTTACTTCACCAATTTATGCATCGGTAACTTATGTACAAAACCCTAAAAATAGTCATAAAAAAAGAGGACTTGGAATGGGTCATCTTTAGCATGTTGGCAATCCTCAAAATACAATTGTAGGTGGAATAAGTTTAACTGTAGATGGAGGGTCATACAATAATACAACTGATAATTCACCTTTCAAACACTTAATTGTGTCAACAAACCCATATTTTAGTTTAAAGGAGTTTGCATCAAAGTTTGATCAGACAAGCAAAAGAAATAGGAAAATTATGAAGACTTTGAAAAGTGATGTAGTATTTGAATGTCAAGAATCTACTAATTGTATATTTCCAACATATGATCCAAACATTGAAATGGTGAACTTAATGGCTATTATGCCCCTAGCTAGAGATAATAATCTACTTGAAAATGTAATAAATCATAACAATGTACAAGTTGCAAGTCTTCAAATGAATTTCACAAAAGTGAACAAAATCAATATATCAAAAGAGAGCAATAAAATGGTCTACTCTACACTTCTGAAAGCAGAGAGGGAAAACAAAAACCTTACAAAGAAAATAAAAAAGTTATAGGTAGACCTTGATAATGTGAATACCAAGGAGAAAGCAACAAACAATAGGTTCAAAGAATTGCAAAATAGGATTAAAAATTCTTCTTTTATAAAGGCAATTGTGTAACAAGAAAATATGAATGAACAACTAAAAAATTTCACTAAAGAATTGTATGAGTGTGTTGGAATTTACAAGAAGAAAGATTTACTTCTGAGAGGGGGGATGAATTAGAAGTAACTAAATTTCACCTTTTCCAAACCCTTTAGCTGAAAACATTCACATGCATCTAATTCATCTAATAAACATGAAAGTAAAGACATGCATAAAAAATATATGACACAAGATTTGGTAACCTATAAACCCTCCAAAATGAGAAGGTAAAATTGGGGTGAGGATGACACCAACAAAGTATCACTGCAGCAATATGTAATTGTTTAAGGTTACAAAGTTTGACCACTTCCAATGGTCTACCCTATGAAAATTTTGTCCTGTAAAAGACTTTACACCCTATTAAAAGTGACCTATTTAAAGGATTTACAAACACTCACTCAGAATGTTACCCTGTTGAAGGATTTAGCAACTTGTTTAAAGGCTTACAACATAGCTATTAAGCCAACCTATCCTCATAGGATTTCCATTCCTAATACAGTGGCTAGAGAGTATTAGAAAGTCTTGACCTAATGACTTGCAATCTTCAGTTGCTGATTCCAAATCCTTGTTCTGCTCTGATCCTTGCTTGATCTGATGTGTCTCTTCTTGAAACTCTAAAACTCTATTCTTGATCAACTAAATTCTACAATGTTGTTTTTCTCTATCTAAGTCTTTAAACACCCTTCTACACTTTGCTATAATTCACCCATACACTTCACACATAAACTCTCTCTCATGCTCATGCATAATGGGATTTCATCCTCCTTATAAAGGCTTCAAAGACTTAGGGTTAGGTTTGAATCTATGATCCATATTCATTCTTCATTTCCCACTCAATTCATTCACTTTTCCAATTGGTTGCATGCCTTCTCCATTTTTTTGATTGGCTACATGCTAATTGCATAGGAAATGAAAAAGATTCAATGTTATCTTCAAGATTCTTCAATATTCATCCTGAGTTAGCTTCAAAAATGGTTTACATCTAAGTTTTTGAAGGAAAAAAACTCATATGTTGATTTTGTGTTACTCAACACTTACTAGTTGTTGATGCTCAATACATATATAAATTTTATCTCACTCGACTCCTATAGTAATTCTATTTCATTTAGCATCTATACTTTGTTCAACACCTATAGTGGCTCAGCATCTATAGTGACTTGGCATCACTTATCACTTAGCACTTGAATCTTACTCAGTACTTGAAGTTCACTTGGCACCTATTGAATCTCTAACTCAAGAAATACTATAGCTCAGCACCTGTATTATACTCAACATCAACTTAAGAATTGGTTAAGTGTGCTAACACTCAATTGTCAAAACCAATATGAGACCAACAATATCCCCCTTTGACATGAGTGGAAAAAAAACTTAACTAAACATTATGGATCTCATCTATATGAGTATAATATGTATTCTATTTGACATATATACAAAACTTTCAAAAGCCGTTTCAAAATTTTGTAGATGATTATATACCTCAAAAATTTTGTAACTCCCCTTAAGCTAATATGCAATTTCTATAACTAAAACTCCATTGTTGTAACCATAGACTCTTGTGCTTAATTTGTCTCATGTTGATGTGTCTGATTCTCTTTGCCTTATCTGCTCTATGTCTAGTCTATATCTATTATATTTGTATTCCCCCTTTTTGTTTCTTCTCCCCCCTTTCATACATCTCCTTGCAGTTTATCTTTTTGGTTGTATATCCTTATTTATCCTTAAAAATTCAAAAAATATTATATCTCCCCCTTTGGGTACTCTCCCCCTTTGGGAATATCTCCCCTATATCTACATAATGTATTACTTCCCCCATTATTATTATATGCATAATGTTTATATCTCCCCCTTTTTGACACTTATGTCAAAGGGTCCTAAGAATGAATGGAATATTTTTCCAAAAATGCTTTATTTACCTCCATGATCATCTTTAGAGAAGCATCCCAATTATCTAATGCTATTTGTAGTGCTTTGAGCTGAATGGTTGTCTTTGTTGCAAGATGTAGTAGGCCTTCTAAAGTAGAAAGATTAGGATACTTCTTTAGAACATTTTCTGCATAGGCCACTTCCTTATGTAGTACTTCTAGATTTGGGGTAATAGAGATTAAATTTGTATTAATTTGGCCTTAGCATTTGCCTCTTTTGCTGTCAATATAGCTAACTCCTTCTGGGTGTGGAGCATTGTTGAAAAATGCTTCTCACTTTGAGTTGGATCTTTATCTAGCTGTGTGCTAGATATCTTAATATTTCTTTCCAAGCTCAGTATTCTCTAGCTAGTTTCTTGTGTGAAATATGATGAGTCACACAATTTGGAGTATAATGAGAATATGTTCCCAAGTACTACTTTTACCTTTTCTATATTATTGGCCAATTCCACTTGTGTTAGTGCTATCTCAATAGATATTTTCAAGTTAAGTTTCATTTGAAACTTCTTTTTTGACCATTCTAATAATTTGACATTTGTATCAAGGTATTAGTTTTGTACCTGCTCCACTATGTTGGATAGTTGCTCCATTATAGGTTTTATTTCATCAAGTACAAGCAAGCTAAATGCATCAAGGAATATATATTTGATTTCTACCAGTGCTTTCTTTTTTCTAGACTCATTTCTGAGTATCTATTGTTGCTTGTTCCTTTCTAGTGCCATTTGCACTTCATTGATCTATGCCAGGTTCATTATTTTGTAGTTATAGCTAGGTATTACTATCTCTTCATCAAGTGTAGGGTCTCCATAGTGAAGTACCCTTGCTACCTTGGTGGAGCTTAATCTTGGTGCTGAAATTTGTAATGTTACTGCATTAGTGCTCGGCTACTTGGTAGGAGTCCCTGAGGTAGACAGATTGACCAATATTTGTATTGCCTCTTGCTCTCTTTCCTTATGGGTTTTCTCCTCTTATCTTCTCCAATTATCCCCTAATCAACTACAATGATCTGAGGAGGTGTAACTTGAGTTTGTGTAGTAGGAACATCTTTTCTTGTCTTCTCCTTTACTCACTCCTCAGGAGTTGTTACTTTTGCTATAGAGTCAACATTAGTAGTTGTGTCTTGTGCTGGTTGCTCTTTTGGTTGATCAACTATAGCTATGGGAGGTTGTGAAGGTGGTTCTTGTGTGTTCACCTTCTCCTTTGTAATTTTTTCTATAGATTTTTGCAACTATTCCACACTCACCAAAATAGGATTTGTGCACAATTGTGATTGCAATGTAGTTTGTTGAAGGATCTTTTTGAGATCCTCTACAATTAGTGAATTAATGTTCTAACTTTAGGTGTCAAGAACATCCTTGAAAATTATAGTTTTTGTAGGTTTTGTATGTGGATGACTTGGTGGTGGAAATTGGGTGTCTTGGACACTTTGTTCTTGTTGTTGCTCCTCAGCTATTGCCTTCTCTTCACCTTGTTGTGTCTTCTCCATAGTTACCTCTTCCTTCTCTTTCTCTCCTTCCTCCTCTTTTTCATTTTTCTCTTCCTCTTCATCATTTCTCCCCTTAAAGGGATCTTCCTACCCTTCCCTAATAGTAGTCAATCAATAAATTAATTTCCACATTTGTGTGGACTTTTGCACAACATCTTCAATTTTATTTTGTAGAATTCTAAAGGCTCTGTATTTAGGTGCAAACTTGCTCCCATGTTTCTTATTAGCCTTTCTTATTTGACCTTCTGTAAGGTTTGGCATTACATGAGCCAATTTTGACTCCCTCATTTCCTTTTCCATCTTTAGGAAGTAATGCCACTTATTCTCAACTGATGAGCTTAGCTCTTTAGGTATAGAATTGTCTAGTTCGAGTTGGGTAGTCTTGAACTTAGCCATCATAGTGTAGATCGACTCTTCCACTATGTTTTGTTCTTCTCTTGAAAATTCATATAAGTTAATGGTATTTAAACTAGTTAAATCTACATTATCTCTAATATTATTACAAACAATTTCCAATTTAGACTTGGTAGAATGTCTTACTAATCTATATTGATCATTATCAAATTCTATCTCTTCATCTAACTTTGGGGGTGCAACATATTTTCTTCTTTTCTTTTGTTCTATAGGCCCTCCTTGCTCTATAGATTTTTTATTCCCTTATTCCTTAGCCACTTTTCTTGTTGCCCTTATTTCTACCCTTGTAGTTGGCTTGGCTAATCTTGGCTTTGTTACTTTCTTCTCCCCTTGGATTGTGCAACTGGTTGTTTTTGTGCCTTTCTCTTCTTCAGTTCAGCTTTGGGTTCTTCCTACTTAGCACCTTCCTCTTCTTTTTCATCTTCATCCATGCCTTGGGTCAAAGTAAGTGTTTCATATCCTTGTTCTTCTTCATCATCTTCAACTTCTTCATTTTCTTCTTCTCCTTTCGCAGTGCCCTCACTAAATTTGGCTTTGAGTTTCCTTACAAGTTTTCCCTTCTTCTTCAGTGTGGAAGTAGTCTTCAACTCCATGTCCACCTTTGATCTGACCACATCAAAAGTTCCAAATTGTGGTTCACTTTTTTCTATTTCCTTTTCTAATAGTGCAGTTATAGCTATAGATGCCTCATCTATATTTATTTCATAGCCAAGAGGTCTTAACTATCTAACTCTTGGTGTGGCTACTTGTATATAAGTGTAGTCAATATCTAAAAGATAAGCTACATCATTTACATATTTTTCTACTAATGAAACTAGTATTCATAGCCTTTGCTTCATTGTGTTGTTGAAGTCTTCAAAATAGCTAGTCACAAGGGTTTCAAAATTAGCTCCCATTTTTTCTATATACTCATTGAATTTAGCTACTATTGACCTATTGGTCTTCCAACTCACTTTTCCAAAGGATGGAAATTCATTTTGCATATAGAAAAATATGCAAATCAAAATTGCACAAAAATTGCATTAGGCTCCCTTGGTTCTATTGGTCTAATTTTTCACAATGTAGAGATTAAGGGAAAATTTAGTGAAAAATCATTTAAGTTTTTAAATGTTGCAGATTTGGGTTTTGTTCCTTGTATTTTCAAATCCTTAGATTTTCCCTAGTTTTGAAAAAACCCTTAAAATATTCTCAAAAAAATGTTTTTGGTATATTTTCACAAAGGGAGGGGCTTGCACAAGCATGGGTTCATATTTTAAACCTTACGTGGTCGTGCTTGGTATGAAAATTGATTAATCATTTTATTTGAAAATGCCTCTGATAATGCAAAGTTGTTATAATCGTTGATCTTGTTCAGATCAACGAGTATTGCATGCTCACAATTTGAAGCTGCACAAGAAATAAATAATGTGGGCAAGCAAATTTTTGACGTGTGGCAAGGTGGGGTCCGATAGTTTTAATTGTATGATGTAGTGTGCCACACTGTAAACAATTGCTGACATATACTACCAAATGTGCCATTGGAGAAGTTTGACTACTGAATGGAAATGAAGTCTTATCAGCCGTAGATCTTTCAAAGATCTACGGTTAGTGCAATCTCGCATTATGAAGTTGCAAGTCAAATAAGAAAAGTGAGAATGCACCTTTGCGACGCGTGTCATAGTGGGGCAAGATTATGGAAAAATGTAGAAGTCACGCCATGTGGTCTGCCACTTGTGCTTAGGTGGAGCTACTTATGATGTGTGCTCGAAAGATGTAAAAAATAAATACAATAGTTAGAAAATGTGGATTAAAAGAAGTCATGTGATTGGCCCCAGTGGATGATGTGAGCGTAGAATGAAGAGTTGTTTCTGATCATTGATCCTTGTCCTGATCAATGAAAGGCACTTCCCCGCATTTTGAATTTGAGTGAAGTTTAAACAAAGCAAGAATGTGCCCTACAAACATGTGTCCATGGTGAAGTCTAAAGTTTCTACTTAGATGCCCTGTAGGGTAAAATCAATATCACTATTAATCTTTCAAAGATCAATGACTGGTGCAAGCCTGCAATTTGAAAATGCTTGTTAGATAAGGAAAGTGGGAATGCACCAGCACGACATGTGGACTGAATGATGCCAAGTACTTGCTCACTCAAAAGAAGATATGGGATCTACTGGCATGGAATGTTGTCAGACAACATGAGCTCATATGGCAGTTTCTTATTAGTCAGTACAGCTGACTAGATTTGTAAGTTCTGCCATTAGTGACATGACACCTTCATGAGAAATATAAGCGGCAGTCTTTTTTGAGGTTTTCTAGCAACCATGAAATTCCCAAGTGGCACGGTGGATGTGTAGTTTTACTGCTTTGTCAGAAGCATTGATGAGGGTCATCATCACCTCACTTGCCTTTATCTTGCCGGCCCCAAAATTTTGAGAAGTCACCAGAAGGCGCTATGTCGCTATCGATAAATATATGTTTCTCACCGTTAGTGACATAGTGCCCAGCTAAGAAATAAAATCTGGTGGGACCCAACCAGCATGGTAATATAACTGAGATTATAAGATGATTTTATTTGTCCCAACAATGTAGGGTTTTCTCATGTCATCAATAATTGGACCCACAGCCTTAATAGATTTCGTTGATCTTGTCTTGATCAACGAACAATGCTTCCCTACAATTCTAAGATGCAAGGAATTTAAATAATGTAGGGAAGCGAAATTGTGACACGTAGCATTGTTTTAAAAGCCATAAAGCTTTTTTTTTAAAAAATTAGAACCATCTGATCTAGTAAAAATCTATGGATGGGATTCAAACTTGGGTGCAAATTGGAGGTAACAGTTACTTAGAGTAAATATGATTTAGACCTTATGCGTGCGATTTTAATGTATAAAAAGAGCCCATGATTTTACCATTAATGAACCACCAAAGCATAGAGAGAACGTCAGGGCATAGAAAATTTTCAAAGCCAGGGTAGCAAAATCCTTAGTTAACACTCCAGTAAAATTGCAAAAGATATCACATAGTGCAGAAGTGTGAATTTTGGTGGATAAGTACTTTGTGACTTTCTAAGAAAATTTAAAGTATTTGTTGTTGTGAAATTCTTAAGGTTTTATTCAAAATGCCTCCCCAAAAATAGTTTACTGGGAAAATAGATTATTTGAAACATTCTGTGAATGATGACTTTCTTAAACAATTCCCCTTATCAGTACATGAAATAACTAAGGGGATGGAACTCATTCTAAAACATCCCAGAGTAGTTGTAGCAGAAGGTTTTTATGACAAAGCTAATTGGGTAAGAGATGCCCAGGTTTCCATCGGGGGTCTGGAGTTGTTTAAGAAATGATTTTTAGAGTGAAAATTGGACACTTCTATGAGAAATGTTTGGGAGTTTGATATTGGTAAATTAATAGTCCCCACAGTTTTCTTTAATAGTGATTTATTGATGGATCTGGCAAAGAAATATGATCCAATTACCGGGTGGGTAAAAAATCATGCTGGAGTAAATCTATTTAGGGTTTCTCCTGAATTATTTAGTGAGGTTTTTAACCTAAATCACAACCATGTTGTGCATGAAAATATTGACATAGATGACCTTTAGGCAAGGTATGATGCACAACAAATTTACCTAAGAACATGGCCACTGCAGGAGCATGCTGCTAAAATTAGCACTTTGCCTTTTATTCATTTCTCCTCTAATGTTTTCAACATCCACCTTCTCTTTTCCTTTATTGATCTCTAAGTTGGGTGCCTTTGACCTTGTTGAGCAATTTCTACCGACATGACCAATCTTTAAACAACTGAAGCATGTGGTTTGGCTGAGCCATCTACTGTAGTTTCCTCTAAAATGTGTTCTTATGCAATTTTTAGGAATGTGTCCTTATTCTTGAAAGTAATGATGGCTATACCTAGTGTTGTAGTCCCAATTTTAGTGATTTCCATGGTTATTTCCCCTTCCTAGCTGATTAGGTGTCCACATAGGCTTTGATCTACACTCAAAAGCTCTATATCCATACTTCTTGAAATTGTAGCAGTGACCTTCAACTCTTGGTGTTCTAATAGTCCTAGTTCTGGAGTCATGTGCTTGATGTCCTTGCTTGTTGTACTTATGAAAGTGACTCACATTCTTAGGTTTACCATGTTTATGGGCATTATTTCTCCTACATACATTAGAGATATGTCCCTTTTAACCATAGAAATGACAAGTAGGTTTAGTCTTCTTACCTTTGTTACTCCTTTCTTTTGTAGTCATGGATGACTCTCCTTGTTCAGTGCTAGTGTATCCTAAACATGAAGTATCATTGCTAGCCCTTGGTGATTTCAATAGCTACTCAAAGTAATCGATGGCCTCATTGAGTTTTTTGAATCTTTCTACAATTTCCTTCTCTCTTTTAAGGTCATTTTGTAGTTGTTCATTTTGTATCTTTAGTGTAGATATCTCAATATCTTTGACATTTAGTTCATGATGTGCATTCATCATCTAGCTTAGGGTGTCTAGCTACATGTTTGAAATTATTGCAAGCTCAATTGACTTTTCTTCTAGTCTATTGGCAAGGTTTCTCTTGTCTTCTTCTAGCATAGCCTTATCTTCAATGGTTGTTTTCTTCTATTTAGTCACTTCACAAAGCTTCATGGCTTGTGATTCTTGTTCAAGCTTGAGTGTTCTTATTTCTTTTGCTTGAGCTCTATTCTTATCCATTATGTCTGTTATTGCTACATCAAACTCTTTGGAATCTCCAACAATTTTGAGGTGTCAATCTCCTTGTATTGTGTATCATTCTCAACTATGGCAATGTCTCTTCTTCTCTTTAAGGATTTTCTTAGTTCTTCACTAGCTTCTTCCAAAGTGTGTAGAGAAAGTTGTATATCAATTGCCTGATTCTCTATGATCTTCCCAAGTTTGTAGACTTCCATTTCCAAATCTTTACTTGAAGTTGTAAGGCTCCTCCTTGAGAAAACTTGGCTCTGATACCAATTGTTAGAATTTACAAGTGGAAATATTTACTTTTGAGAGGGGGTGAATTAGAAGTAACTAAATTTTACCTTTTCAAAATCCTTTAGCTGAAAACATTTACATGCATCTAATTCATCTAATAAACATGAAAGTAAAGACATGCATGAAAAATAGATGATACAAGATTTGGTAACCCAGTAATCCTCCAAAATGAGAAGGTAAAACTAGGGTGGGGATGACACCCATAAAGTATCACTACAAAAATATGTAACTATTTAAGGTTACAAAGTTTGACCACTTCCAATCATCTACCCTATGAAAGGCGTGTCCTATTAAAGACTTTACACCCTATTAAAAGTGACCTATTTAAAGGATTTACAAACACTCACTTAGAATGTTACCCTATTGAAGGATTTAGCACCTTGTTTAAAGGCTTACAACATGGCTATTAAACCAACCTATCCTCATAGGATTTTCATTCCTAATACAATGGCTAGAGAGTATTAGAAAGTCTTGACCTGATGACATGCAATCTTTAATTGTTGATTCTAGATCCTTGTTCTACTCTGTTCATGCAGGAGCATCCAGAGGTATAAGGGCAATCCTGTGTCACCCAAAAAAATATACTTAGACTTAGTTTTTGTTTCATGTGTTTTCATTTTTGGATACCCATTTGGCTCAAATAAAGGTTCAAACTCTCACAGTTCCACTATCAGTGTTCATGTAAATCTCAAAAAAATAGGAGTATGTAATTGAGCCATCATTTTGGTGAACTAGGAGGTGTAAGTTGGCTAGATGAATGTAATTGTAATTTAGAGCATTCCAGAAAAAGAATCAGGTCAAAAGGCACCACGGTTTGAAAGTTATTGCAGTTTTTCGAGTTGTGGAGACCTCCTAAGAATGCTTCAAAGTCAGGTTAGGGGCATTAAATGACCTCAAAAAGGGTCAAAAATGGGGGATGAGTGCATTTTTTCCATAGGAATATAGAGTGCTTCGAGAGCTTTCCAAAAATGTAAACCATTTGTCAATCGGAGCTACAGTTCAAAAGTTATGCCTTCCGAAAGTTCAGTTACCGTTTCTGGATTCTTCTACATTTGTGTCAACTTCTAACGTAGCTTTTGGAACCTTCTATTTGGTTAGTGGATGCCTACTAACACTTTCTAGAATGTACTCCTAGTCCTTAACCCTCCGGGGTCTATTTAAGGAGATTTTTGGCATTGTAAAATGCAGTTCAGAGTGGAGTTTGAGAGGAGGTACTGAAAGGAGAAATTATCTCCACATTTATGCTATTGTAAGCCCTTAGGGAATGTTTTGAAGTTTATTTTCTATGTATTGAATGTGCTAGCTTATTTTTGAGTTAATACAATTTCCCTTTTCTGTTGTGTCCATTCTGTTCTTGGGTTGTGTCCCCATCATCTATCTACTGTGATCCTTTCTTGATCTGATGTGTCTCTTCTTGAAACTCTGATACTCTATTCTTGATCAACTAAATTTTTCTATGTTCTTATGCTCTATCTAAGTCGTTAAACACCCTTCTACACTTTTCTATAATTCACCCATACACTTCTCACATACACACACACACTCTCTCTCTCTCTCATACTTGTCCATAATGGGATTTCATCCTTCTTATAAAGGCTTTGAAGACTTAGGGTTAGGTATGAATCTATGATCCATATTCATTCTTCATTTTCTGCTCAATTCATTCACTTTTCATATTGGTTTCTTGCTGATTACATAGAAAATGCAAAATATTCAATCTTATCTTCAAGATCCTTCAAGATTCATCCTGAGTTGGCTTCAAAAATGATTTACATTTGAGTTTGTGAAGGTGCAAACTCATATGTTGATTCTGTGTTATTTGAAACTTACTAGTTGTTGATGCTCGACACATAGGAATTTTGTCTCACTCAACTTCTATTGTAATTCTATTTCACTCAGCATCTATACTTTTCTTGACACCTATAGTGACTCAGCATCCATAGTGACTCAACATCACTTATCAGTTAGCACTTGAATATTACTTGGCACCTAAAATTTACCAACAACTATTGAATCTTTGACTCAACATGTACTATAGCTTAGCATATGTATTATACATGGCATCAACTTAAGAATTGGTTAAGTGTACAGAAACCCAATTGTCAAAACCAATCTGAGACCAATAGAGTGGAAAAAAAGAATTTATCATGAAAAAGCCTCCACTATACAGTTGTTCAACACTATAGAGAGTAGTGCATAGGTCTAAAATAAATTGAAAATTGGCCTAGACTCTATTGTCAAGGAAAATATTAATTTGAAGGTTGAATTGGAGAACAAAAAGAAAAAAGAAGAGTCTAAGGCAAGGATAGTTGATAATTTGCAAAAGGAATTAGGGGATGAGAAGAAAAAATAAGAGTCAACTGTAAAAATAATCTTTGATTTGAAGAAGGAATTGGAGAATGTAAATAAAATGAGGTCTAGTGCTACTACAAATAGTAACACAATCCACCATATATGTGAAGGAGAAATAGGAGAATCCAAAGAAAAAAGAGTCAATTGCAAAGAAAATCCTATATTTGACTAAGGAATTAGAGAACACAAAGAAAGAGGAATCTACTCAAACACTCCATGATTTGAAGAGGGAATTGGACAATGTGAAGAAAAAGGAGGAGTCCACTACGAAGACAATCCATGATTTGAAAAGGGAACTCAAGGATGAGAAGAAAAAAGAGGTAACTACTACAAAGGAAATCCAAGATTTGAAGAAGAAATTGGAGGATGAGAGGAAGAGAGCAACTAATCTGCAAGGGCAACTAGAGGAAATATAGAAAAAGAGTGAAATAAAGATGTCTAAAATGAAGAAAAAGATGGAGAATGTAATTGTATAAAGCATAATGACATCTTCCAAAGACCATCATTTCAAGGATATTATAATAAACATAGTTAAGCTTATCAAAAAAGAAAATTGGGACAAACTAATGAAGAAAAGTGGTATTTTGTTTGAATGGCTTGATTTAAATAGAAATCTTAGAGTTATCTTTGAAAATGTGAAAAATGAGGGAATAAAAAACCACTTGGATGCCTCTATAATGACTTTTGTTGTTTGTCACAATTATGAACAATTAATAGAAATAGATGAAGCTCTCAAATCTACTTTCAAAGACTTGATTAAGATGAATCATAGCATACTAAACTTACTCAATGTTGGATTACCAAATCTAGCTTACTTAGATAGTAAATTCTTTGGAAAATAAGATTACATGAAAAATTTGCACAACACCATGAATTCTGATATAGGAAACTTGCTTGAGGAAATTGTATACACCCTAAAATGGTCACCTAGACTATGGGCCCCCATTATTCAATTTATCAATTTATCAAATTTCTTGAATCAATGGTTTGCAATATTTTATTAAATCAATTCAAATTAATTTACTTGATCAAATTCAATTATTTTATTTCTAAGGTTGATCATTTTATCCTAAGTCTTATTTAATTAAAAGAAAATCTCCTCTTTTAATTAAATAATTCATCTGCATTTAATTAATTAAGAGAAAAACCCCTCTTTTAATTTAATTAAATATCTCCTACTTAATTAAAAGAACTTGATCCCTTTTAATTAAATAAAAATCCCACTTAAATATCTCTTGTTGATGAAAGAGAAATAAAATAAATTCTTTTATTTAATTTTTACACTTAAATGCACATATTTCTAAGTGGGACTTATCTTTTCACTTTTTCTCAACCACTCCTCTTTTCTCATTAGTGGAATTTCATCTCACATGGATCGAACTCTATTATCCCATATCGGTTGTGTGAAGCCTCTCACCTTCATATTTTCCTTTATAAGGGAGAGCCCTCTCCTCATTTTAGAGACAGATGATGTTATTGTTATGTTGCAATTTTGGAGAGCAATTTTTGAAGAAGGAGTTTTTGAATGCTAAATATTTTTGTGGAGAACTTCTATCTTCTTATCTCATTCTCTCTGGCACCCATGGCTTTCATCATGGGCTTTTATCATTTCATTTGCATGTTAGTTTAGAGTCATATTTGCTTTTATAAGATTAGATCTTGCTTTCATAGATTATATTTTGCATTATTCTTGCATTGTTATCAT
The DNA here is from genome assembly GCA_028749045.1 of Cupressus sempervirens. Classification (NCBI taxonomy): domain Eukaryota; kingdom Viridiplantae; phylum Streptophyta; class Pinopsida; order Cupressales; family Cupressaceae; genus Cupressus; species Cupressus sempervirens. The sequence goes on along the minus strand of CM053793.1, from coordinate 342,632,436 downwards.
ATAGATTAGTTTTCATCTTCATTTGCATGAATTTTGGATCTTTGAATCTCTCATTTCATGGTGTACTTGCATGGGCATGAACTAGGTCAAATTGAGGGCCTTCATTGCAAAACCCTTGCACTCCATGACTAGAGAGCTATGAGTCACCATCTGAGACCTCATTCTTGAGTAATCTTGAATATAATGATTCATAGAAGTGTTCTCACATTTTAGGCATACATTTTTGGTGCCCACCATGGGGCAACCCACCTTTGCTTGCTGGTTTTTGTGCAGATCTGTTTGTAGACTCAAAGAAACCCTAGATTTGAAAGATTTTCTCATATCTTTCAAATGGATGCGTATTTTGATCTGAAATTTTTATTGTAGAGCGATGATATATTTAAGAAGATTTGGTCAAATTTTCAGACTTTTCTGAAACATTTTCGAGCTTCTATGATATTTTCTTCATTTTTCATAAAAAATCATTTTCAGGAATAAAGCAGCACATTTTTCAAAAAAATGTATAGTTTCGGAAAGCTCTTGGAATTATAAATAGAGTTGGTTCTTTTTGTTTCAATTTTAGAGGTCATATTATGGGTCAATAATTTGATTTGTAAAAACTGGTCTATTTTGATAAAACAACTCCCTAGGGCACAAATTAAAAGATCTTTTCAAAAATTTTACATTTTTGGAAAGCTCTCTAATTTTTGATAGGGGTTGATTTTCTATATTTTGAGTTTTGAATCCAAATTCATATCATGTAGATCCTATCCTTATGACTAAGTCAAAAATCAATTGAAAAAAAAAAAAAAAAAAGGCATTGAATGAATAGTTTACATTTCATTTTTACAATGAATCAATTCATAATGTGGGCTTTAATTTGGGTTACTTGTTGATTATCATCACTCTTAAAAATTAGATTTTTAGATCTAACCTTGATTTTGCATGAGTTGACATATATTGCATTCATGAGTTTGTTGCTTTGTTCGTTGTGAGCAAGCAATCAAGTGTAAATGAAAGGTACAACAAAAAAAAGACGCGTTGCGAGGATTATCAGGTAATTTTTTTTGATTGATAACACTTCATTTAGAGCTAAAACAAACATCTCTTGTGTCAAGCTTATTTGTGTGTTTCCTTCCATGTTCTTATTTCACAACACATGCATAATTTGATACTAGGTTGTGATCTCCATTAGTTTCCATTTAGTAGGCTTAGTTACTTATGATAGATCTAATTAGCTATCTTGGGTTATTGGAATCGCTAATCTGCCAGCCCCTCGTTCCACCCTGTGGTTGCAAGCTTAGCACCATGTTAAACAAGGAGGGGTCTACAGGACAAAAACATTAAATGTTCCACTAGGCAACCCTTTTGTGCTTTTTAGAACTCACTAGTTTCTGAGTTGTGGACTCGTTTTGGCTTGTGTGAGGGGTTAAATATTCCACATCTTTGGACTCACCTTGCATTAGTTAAAGTGTTAAGTGTACCACCTTGTACTCTTTGGTTGCTTTTGGATAGATTTTCTTTCGGGAATTAACATCTGTGCACACATAGTAATTAGGCCTCATGAAAACTATTCGTGGATCTTGAGAGAGTGGGTTCCTAGTGAAACTCCTCTCTATGACGGATTCCTTGTAGGTGGGGAGGATACTTTGAGCATATCATAGATAGATGAATCTTCAACTTGTTGATTGAGACATCCTTTCTCTGAAGAGGTTGATAGATCACTGGGAGTTGATATCATAGATCTTTAAGAGATACTCTTAGTTTAGCATGTCAGATTAATCTATCTGCTTTGATTGGGCTAAAAGTGAAAAGGTGTCAAAACCTTGGATCTAGAAGCTAAGTCCCCTTGTAGTACACTATTGTGAGTCAGTCACCTTTAGCGAGGGTTAACCATAGCAGTAAATCTCTCTATAGGGCAAATTGCGTTGATGGAACCTCAAGCGGTAATAGCAATTTTTGCCATGGTAGTGACAATCACTATATAAATGTCCTTGTGGAAGAAATCTCCACACGTGTGGTTCATTTTGGGTTGTCAGATCTCTCCAGAAGCTCTTGAAGATTAAGTTCTTGGACTATGTCAAAACCTCGGTGCACCGAGATTGGAGGTCACCCCTGTGAGTCATAAAAGTTGCAGAGTCAAACCATTACTAAAAACCTTAGAGAGGTCAAACTTTTTCATTTTCTAGGAATGTGTGCAATGATTGCAAAACTCTTTGAAAACATACACAAATAGCTCTCCTAGGGATTAGCACAAACTAAGTCACTTGATTGTTCATGCGCAAGGTTGCTTTTGCCCTTGCTCATTTTTTTCAAACATGCTTGAAATCACCTACTTGCTGTTTTACATGCCTGTTTATCTTCCTAGTTACTGAAACGAATCAACAATCTATCCAAAACTGTCTAAAATCTTCAAAGTTTTTTCAAAATCTAGTTCAATTGTCAGTCTGGTTTCCACTTTCACACACAGTTTGCAAACATTTGCACAAATTCTTTTTGTCCTACTACTTCTTCACATAGCTTTGTCCAAGTTCTTTTGCAAACAGTTGCACATCTCTATGCAAGATCTTTATGCTATCTAAGTTAACCTTGCACTACTTTGTGTGGCTTATAGCACATCCTCGTGTGAAATATTTATGCTATCTTGAGTCTTTGCATGGCCCTGTGTACTTTCTCATGTGTTTCTTAAAGGATCTTCATGCAGAATCTTGAGTCTAAAGTATCAAGTTAGTCTGTTAGAGCTATCTGTGCTCTATACCTAGTCTATTTCTTGCATCGGTTTACTGTTTCTCTGTCTAAAAATAGTCCCAAACAGTGGCATCTTGCTTAGCTAATGACTTGCGATCCATAATTTAACTAGTCTTGTCTCTCAGTTATCTTGCTTTTGTCCTTCAGTGCTTTTTGTACTCTATGTTATGATAGTCATAATCTTTGGCTATTCTATCCTTCAAATCAGACTATTCATGCCTTAGTATACAACACTCTTATCTTGTTCCATTGAGACTAAGTTTTAGTGTGGTCCTTGTCTAAGCTTTTTCTTTTTGTCATTGTCTATGACTATGGCAACTTGACTTATGTTCTAAAACTTGGTTGTCACTACTTGAAACATAATACATCAAAATGGCTAACAACAAATGTGCTAAATCTAATATTTTGAGTGAGGAAGAAAAGCTACTTATTGCAAACATGAAGCAAAAAATCCAATCAATGACAGCTCAACTTCAAAAAATAAAGGAGGAAGATGAAATATCATCGAACAAATTCTCCTTGAGAGAAAATGTCCCTTCCTTCTATGACGACCAAAAATCACATTCTTGTGATATTGAATCCAAGATATCTGAGAACACTTCACAAACACCCAAGAAATCTAGAAATATCTTTGAAGAAAAACCTTAGGAACCTAAACCAAAGTGTGATTTCACACCTTTGGGAAAATCTTATGAATTAACCTTGGAAGAACTTCTTGAATAAAAAATCATTACTTTACCTAAGCTCACTTTGGCAGGAGTTTCCTTTATGAGTAACTATTGTTCCTATCATAGACATAATTTACATAAAATTTCACATTGTAAGGAGCTGAAAAACAAGATTCAAGATCTCTTTGATAATGGCATAATTCAAAAATCTAAGCTCTCAGCTACTAAAGATTCTACTCTCAAGAAGGATCAACCTCATGAAACCATGTCTAGTAATGGTTCAAACACAACTTCTATTGCCTCCAACATACATCCACCTTCTAAATTTCCCAATCTTTCCAACACATATGCACCAAAAAAACTCACTACTCTCCCAATTGACTATGTGTACCCTCAAGGACTACCTTTAAATGAAACTCAACCTAATCTTGACTTAGCTGCAAACCTCTCCCATACTATTCAAACCAAAGATCCAAAACCTCCATGTGTTGTTCGTCCTATTATCCCCACTCCAACTATTCCTCCATTGTCTCTTCAAGAGCCTGTTATGGAGACTCTAGAAATATATTTGAATACAGATTCAGATACTCGCTCATCCTTGGATTTGGTTTCATGTCAAGAGGACTACTTAAATGATGAAGAAACAAGTGTTGATCAAGACCAAGATTCCTTCATCCCCTTTCAAATCTTCCAAGATCTTGTGCCTCCATCTCAAGAGCCACATAGTCCTCCATCTCCTATGTCATGCACCTCTACTAAGCAAAATCAAGATATTCCTTCCACCATCCTTAAGGAGATTATAAAAGACCAAGAGAAGCATACTTTTCCTATGTTACCCAAAATTTCTTTTGAAGAGAAAAGTGTTCCCTCGCTCTCTTATTCTACCTCGCCACATTCACTTCCAAACTATGCTCAAGCTTTAAATACTCCTGTCAAAGGTATTTCTCCTATAATAGTTCCTCATAAATCTATTGATGACTTTGGTCATATTGCTCACTCTAAAGATGCTAATATCCATACTCATGGTCCGTTCACATCTTCTAAATCTATCCTTGGTCCCTACCCATCTAAGCTAAAACCTTCAAGTCTTCCATCCATATTGGGACCTTATGTTCCTCTATCTCCTATTGCCACTACTAGCTCATTACACATTCCTCCTACCCTTCCTCAAGATCAACAAAGATACACATACTTGAACTCTTCACATTCAACTTTCCATCTAAACTAGTCATATTGGCCTCATTCCTCCACAAGTCCCAAGTCCTTTGGAAGCAATTTGAATGATCAACTCAAACACAACTGCATGAATCCATCCTCAACAGTTCACTATGTCTCCTCTAATTGACATGTGAACGTCAAGAAGGAAAAAACAAAAAAGAGACCACAAAGGTCCACTATTCAAAGAGCTCAACCAAAAATAATCTGGGTTCTTAAATCTATTCTCAAAGAAATGCGTTCCAAAGAATCTAATGAAAAATCAAAATCTATATGGATTCCCAAGTCTCTTTTGAAGGACTTGAATATTGAAAACAAATCAAAGTTGACATTCAAGCTTCCAAAGGCTTACACTCCATCTTCTTCCCAAAATCTTCCTAAAAAAGGTTTCAAAACCTTCTACTCCACCTTCCTCAAAAATTATTCCGCCAGCTCATACATCTAAATCTCATACTATTTCATCCATATTTCCTCCATCATTCCACTACCCTTCAAGGTGTGTGTCAATGTTGATCTTGCCCACTTTTTCTTCTCCCCTTGCACATCCCTTTCAATACCCTATCCACTCCACCTTCTAAACTCCCCCTTTTATCCTTCCATCCCATTTATCTCATCCATGGCCTAACCCTTGTCCTCCATATACCTTTTCTACTATATCCCTCCATTACCTTATCAACATCTTTGAGCGTACCTGATGTAGGAGCATCCAGAGGTATAAGGGCAATCCTGTGTCACCCAAAAAAATGTACTTAGACTTAGTTTTTGTTTCATGTCTTTACATTTTTGGATACCCATTTGGCTCAAATAAAGGTTCCAACTCTCATAGTTCAACTATCAGTGCGTTTGAAAATCCCAAAAAAATAGGAGCATGTATTTGGGCCATCATTTCGATAAACTAGAAGGTGTGAATTGGCCAGATGAATGTAATCATGATTTAGAGCATTCCAAAAAAAGAATCAAGTTGATAGGCCCCATGGTTTGAAAGTTATTGTAGTTTTTCGAGTTTTGGAGACCTCCTAAGAATGCTTCAAAGTCAGGTTTGGGGCATTAAATGACCTCAAAAAGGGTCAAAAAATGGGGGACGAGTGAGGCTTGTCCATAGGGCTATAAAGCACTTTGAGAGCTTTCCAAAAATGTAAATGGTTCATCAATCGGAGCTACAGTTCAAAAGTTATGCCTCCCAGAAGTTCGATTACCGTTTCTGGATTCTTCTAGATTTGCACCGACTTCTAATGCAGCTTTTGGAACCTTCTATTTCGTCAGTGGATGCCTACTAGCACTTTCTAGAATGTACTCCTAGTCCTTAACCCCCTGGGGTCTATTTAAGGAGATTTTTGACATTATAAAAGGCAGTTCGGAGTGGAGTTTGAGAGGAGGTGCTAAAAGGAGAAATATTCTCCAGATTTATGCTATAGTAAGCCCTTAGGGTATATTTTGAAGTTTATTTTCTCTGTACTATTTGTACTAGCTTATTTTTTCAGTTAATATAATTTCCCTTTTCTGTTGTGTCCATTCTGTTCTTGGGTTGTGTCCCCATCAGTACCTTGCTATGGCCTTGGCTTATCATAGCTTATCTTTCTTATAGGAGTGCTATCTCACTTGAGAAAGGCTTGAATTCTTTCCAAAAACTCTAAAAATCAAAAAATCAAAAATTCAAAAAAAAAAAAAGAAAGAAAGAAAGAAAAAAAGGAAAAAAGGAAAAAAAATGTGCCTTGGTGAAAACCTGGAAACAAGCACCTTGGTAGAAAAAGTAAAGAAAAATAAATTCATTCTATGGTGAAAACCACTTCTTGTGGCACCCTGGATAAGTACCACGATGAAAACTTGGCAAACAGGCATCATGCGTAATTCTTCCATCCATGACATCCTATCAAGATCTTGCTTATCCTTCAAATGTCCTCATTTCTGAAGCCATTCACTCATAACCTCCATAACAAACTTTGTTATCCTATTCAGTTAACCCTTTGGTCTTGATCAATGAAAGAAAGAAGAAAACTTAGTTCTTAGCAATCTCTTGACATGGTCATTTTCTCTGGTTACTTACATGATACCCTTCATTACACCATGAGCTTATATCCTTTTCCCTAGCTTGGGTAATCTTGTGAAGGCTTTCCTTGAGGGTAACATTCACTGCTTCATACTCTTTGCCTATCCATCTCCACTTATCCACCAGCTTACTACGACATCTCATCCTACACCTTGCTAGACACTAGAACAAAATCAAGGTAATCCTTCTTGAGAAATAGTAATCTCTAAAAAAAATCCTAAAAATTAGAAAAAGTCTTGAAAAAAAAATTGTTACCCTCGTGAAAACCTAGCAATAGGCGCCTTGGTAACACCAAAAAAATCAAAAAGAGAAAAATACAAAAAAATCAAAAAATACAAAAATACAAAAAAATTAAAAATTAAAAAATAAAAAAAAATTTAAAAAAGAGAAAAATACAAAAAAAATTGAAAAATAGAAAAGTGCCATTGGTGAAAACCTGGAAATAGGCATCATGGTAGCAAAAAAAGAAAATCTTGCCAAGAAGGTGAAAACCTAGTAAACAGGCGCCTCTTATTCCCAATGCTCCATCTTGTAGCGCATCTTTTGGCTATTCTGTATAGTCACTTTCACATTTTTGCTTTCCTACTTGTCTTGCTCATGTATCCATGGATTGAGTCTTATCCCAGCTCGGGGGTATCCCCGCTTAGTGTCACTCTTTTCAAGGTTCTCCTCATAGAATCTCTTTCATGATAGTCACCAATTGTTTCAAACTGTGTCTACCTACTATCGCTAGTGTCATGCTTTTTGAGATTCTCCTCATAGAATCTCTTTTGCAATAGTCACCAGTTGTTTCAGCTGTGTCTGCCTACTGTTTCTTAGGTCATGTCTCCAACTTCATTTATGGAAGATCTCTATTGCATCAGTCACCGGTCATTCTGGCTGTGTCTGTCTACTGTCACCTAGTCCTCTTTAGGTTCTTCATCGTGAAGATTCCTCTTTGACATCAGTCACCAATCATTCTGATTGTGTCTGCCTACTATTGTCACCCTACTAAAGAGATTTCTTCTAAATGTATTATGGACATTAGCACTTGACATCAATTCCAAAACATTAAACTCAAAACTGATGTACTTGTTTGGATATGCTGAGCATTTTCTTTGTTTTCTTTGTTTTACTTTATCATATCTCCTTGAGCAACTCGATGATGTCATCTTCGACTAAAGAAGTAATGACTGGAGGCATGATCTTTTTCTTTGCTTTTTGTTTTCAATTTAGTTCCAATAAGTTGATATACTCCTATAAAAGAGGTGTCCACTATAAGAGCCTCCATCTCGGATTGGATGGCCGTGTGTACCTCGACTCCTTTTATAAGAATACGTCAATAATGTTGGTGCTTCTCCTTGTTTGTTGGAGTGAACTCTTCATGCTACAGTAAATACTAATACTCGTCCTGCTAAGTGAACATGTGGGTCACTACGAGTATATCTAGCACACTTCTGTCTCAAGTTACGAATGCAAGGGTTGTTGTGGATAGAATGAATACTAAATGCTTAGCATAAGAGGGATCTCTTGTGTGTTTGGTGTGCCTATTATACAAGCAACATTTAGGTCATCCTAGCATTTATGCTTTGATGCTTATGTTAACTTGCTACATTAAAAGGGACAAATGTTATGGTCATTCTGGCTTCTTGTGCCTTGAATGCTTACATTTAATCCTGACAAACCAATAATGTATGTTATATTCATATTTCCATGATTGCAATGTTAGTGGGAATTGTATGACCTACGAGCTTTGTTCTATATCCGGTGATGATTAAATATTGAGGCTTGGTAACCAGACCTAGGGTTGCATTTAACATAGTCTCACATTACATACTTCACTTGTATAAGCATGCGATTCAATTGTGAATCTACTTTCACCTTCTCTAACGAGGGATTGTTGATCTCTTCAAAGTATCATGTTCTTCATGACTGCACAAATGATCAATTAATTCAAAATCTGACACACTTAAGTGGCTCAAAAATGCATTTTAGAATTTTGGGCAATCCAAATTCTTTTGATACTTTGCGATTCTTGGAATCTTTTCAAATCAAACTTGGACTTTTGGACCTCAAAATCACTTCAGATCAACTTCCACATTTCTTTAGATCATTTTGATCTCTTCAATTTCTTCTGATCATTCTGATCTTCTCATCTTTTCTTTCAACCATTCTGATTCCTTCTACATTTTGCTACATCTCAGACTTCTTCTATTGAATCTCAAAATTGATATACTGCTTCACATCATATTTCTGGTGTGTCATCTTTCAATTTCACTCCCGAGGGGGCAGGATGATTACAACATTGAATACTCATTGCTCGAGGCATCTCGTTCCCATCTTATGTCCTTGTCACTTGGGGCATCTCATCACTTGAGGCATCTTGTTCCCTTCTATCTGGCATCTTTGCTATCTATCTTATTTTTTTCATCAATTGATCAACCTTATAATAGCTCCTCTCAGATTTCAATGGACAGGTATTGGGACAGTCTAAACCCCAACTCCTGAGGATCAAGCCTCATTCTGGGGATGATCCTACGACTCATGATTAGACTTTGTTATCTTTTAGCAATCTCAAGTATCTAGGTGTTCTATCTAGATCCTTGAAGGTTAAGCTCCATTCTGGAGATAATATTCTAAATGCTTTTAATCTTAGGTATCTAGGTGTTGTATCTAGATCCTTGAAGGTTAAGCTCTGTTCTAGAGATAATCTTCTAAATGCTTTCAATCTCAGGTATCTAGGTGTTCTATCTAGATCCTTGAAGGTTAAGCTCCGTTCTGGAGATAATCTTCTAAATGCTTTCAATCTCAGGTATCTAGGTGTTCTATCTGGATTCTTGAAAGTTAAGCTCCATTCTACAGATAATCTTATAAATGCTTTCAATCTCAGGTATCTAGGTGTTCTATCTGGATCCTTGAAGGTTAAGCTCCATTCTGGAGATAATCTTCTAAATGCTTTCAATCTCAGGTATCTAGGTGTTCTATCTAGATCCTTGAAGGTTAAGCTCCATTCTAGAGATAATCTTCTAAATGGTTTCAATCTTAGGTATCTAGGTGTTGTATCTAGATCCTTGAAGGTTAAGCTCCATTCTGGAGATAATCTTCTAAATGCTTTCAATCTTAGATATCTAGGTGCTTTGCCTAGATTCCTTGGGATTAAGCTTTGTTCTAGAGATAGTCCTTAAAAGCTTAGCAATTGGTCTTCGTATCGTCAACTTTGGAACCAATCCTTAAATTAAATCACTTTTAATAAATACACCTATCTTGATTAATTAAATGTAATTATTTAATTAAATGAGAAAGGTATCTTCATAGTTGCACTTGTGACTAGTGATGATTGTGTGATTTTTTTATGTCCGTTAATAATGGCCCAATGATGAAAATAAGTTCTTTACATTCTCTAATGAATGATGAACACAAAATCCTATGTTATAGTTGCTCTTTTGCAAGTACACCATTGCATTTTCATGTAGCTTGCATTATTAGAATTCATGTTAGTTTGCATTTTTAGGTTACATTATGAGTTTGAGAGGGTTCTCCCTTCATCTTTATTGTGGACTTTTAATCAACTGTTGTCATGTTTTGATCTTCATTTCCTTATCTTCTTTTATGATCTCAATCAAAATTTCTATCTTAAACAATTGATTTATTTTGGGGCATTTTCTTTATTTCTTTCTATTTTCTTTCCATATCTTTCAAACTCCTATCTTCCATTTTCTTTATCCCCCACTTCTTTTCTTCCAAAATCACCTTTGGGGCATAATATTTCATACTTTATGATCTACCTTGGTTCAATGGTTCTTATATCTTTCATCTTACATCAAGAACCTTATCTTTTGTTCATTTTGATCAAATTTATCAATTTGTTGTCTCTCCTCTATCTCATTTCAATTTCGATCATGAGGGGGCAATAATTATTAACTTCAATCTTTGATTCAATTTTTTTTTTTGACTACATGTGTTCCCAAATCAATCACACATTAGTCAAAGAGGGGCAAATTTATTCACCCTAAAATGGTCGCCTAGACTATGGGCCCCCATTATTCAATTTATCAATTTATCAAATTTCTTGAATCAATGATTTGCAATATTTTATTAAATCAATTCAAATCAATTTCCTTGGTCAAATTCGATTATTTTATTTCTAAGGTTGATCATTTTATCCTAAGTCTTATTTAATTAAAAAAAAATCTCCTCTTTTAATTAAATAAAATAAGTCCCCATTTAATTAATAGGAAACCTCTCTTTTAATTAAATAATTCATCCGCATTTAATTAATTAAGAGAAAAACCCCTCTTTTAATTTAATTAAATATCTCCTATTTAATTAAAATAACTTGCTCCCTTTTAATTAAATAAAAATCCCACTTAAATATCTCTTGTTGATGAAAGAGAAATAAAATAAATTCTTTTATTTAATTTCTACACTTAAATGCACATATTTCTAAGTGGGACTTATCTTTTCACTTTCTTCTCAACCACTCCTCTTTTCTCATTGGTGGAATTTTGTATCACATGGATCAAACTCTATTATCCCATATTGGTTGTGAGAAGCCTCTCACCTCCATAATTTCCTTTATAAGGGAGAGCCCTCTCCTCATTTTAGAGACGGATGATGTTATTGTTATGTTGCAAGTTTGGAGAGAAATTTTTGAAGGAGGAGTTTTTGAATGCTAAAGATTTTTGTGGAGAACTTCTATCTTCTTGTCTCATTCTCTCTTGCACCCATGGCTTTCATCATGGACTTTTATCATTGCATTTGCATGTTAGTTTAGAGTCATATTTTCTTTCATAAGATTAGATCTTGCTTTCATAGATTAGATTCTACATTGTTCTTGAATTGTTATCATATAGATTAGTTTTCATCTCCATTTGCATGCATTTTGGATCTTTGAATCTCTCATTTCATGGTGTACTTGCATGGGCATGAACGAGGTCAAATTGAGGGCCTCCATTGCAAAACCCTTGCACTCCATGACTAGAGAGCTATGAGTCACCATTTGAGACCTTATTCTTGAGTAATCTTGAATATAATGATTCATAGAAGTGTGCTCACATTTTAGGCATACAAAATCCACTCTAGAAATAATTGCAAGTTGCATCAAACAACTATCAACAATGAATGCATTTGTAGATAAATTCCATGATTCATGTAGAAATACCTCTTCATATTCATTATTGATGAGTTTATCACTATTTAGCTACAACCTCAAAAAAATAGAGCTTCCAAATGATGCAAAATAGCACACCTTAAAGAACATCATTAGCATTGGGTCATGTTCTCAGACTATTACTATTAGTGTTAATAATAGTCATAGTTGATAACACTAACAAGTAACAACTTAGTAAGTAGTAATACTATAATTGTTTTGCTACTTATTGTTCTTTAATTTCGAATTTTGGATTTAATTTCAACTTTGTTTAATGTTTATTATTAAAAGAATCAAGAGCCAACATATCAGGATAGTTGGAAAGCTAGGCACTAGCATATTATTACTACACAGAGTAGATGGAAAAAAATTCCCTATTCCTACTTGAGAAAATTGTACAATTCGCAATTTAACAATGTGATTGTGCACACATAATGTATTATTTAGTAATAATTTGATTATATATACAATTACAAATCAAAGTACAACTATTATTTCTCCCTTGCATCTATAAAAGGGAATTCGGGGTCATTTGACATTGAGTCATTTACAAAGGGAATTTAGGGTCATTTGACATTGATTCATTTGCAATGGGTTGTAATTGTTTGTAATTGTTAAATGTATTATGTTATAGGCTTATTTATAACTATAAATTATAATACAATTTTTTTTTAAATAAAGCTTATTCTATTAGATGAATTATGTTACAATTTCTTAAAGAAACTAGAATCAATGAAAATCTAAAAATGTCTAAAAATTAGAATGAATGAGAATCTCAAGTTCAACATGTATTTTTATATTAAAACTAAAATCAATGAAAATATCAACATGTTTAAAAAATACAATCAATAAAAATTTGAACATGTAAGTTTGTGACATCAACATGTTTAAAAAAACTTTAAGCATCTATAAAAGGATATTGAATGTGTAGGAGTTGATGAAATCCAACTCCACAGCTCACCAAGATCAGCTACATGCAAATAACCTGTCGAAGGGAAACTAAGAAGGAAGAGGTGGAGCTTAGAAAAACCCTAAATGGACATGAGAGAAAACATATTGCAAAATAATGAAATTGTATTTACAGTGATAATGGAATGAGTTGAGAAAATACAATGAGAGAGCCCAAATATAAAGGGCTCATGGAAGCTTGTAGAACAAGTTAGGAAGTGGTAGAAGATAAGGTTGACAACAAAGAATCCACAAAAAGATAGAACATGCTAGAAGGGAACAAACTTCTATGTTGTTAACAACTCATCACTACAACTATTAAATACTAAATATTAAATAAGTGCATTAACCTAAGTAAGCTTAAGTAAATAGAATAATTAATTAATAATTAATTATTTACTCTAACACCCCCCCTTAAGTACAACTTAGGGGAATGCCTTAAGCTCACAAAAACTAACATGAAATGTAGAATGGGTCCCAGCAACAAGGCCATGTTAGCTACCCATGTATAATGCAAAGAGATGCAACCTCTAAAAATGGGGAACGAGAGAAAACCATGTGGGAAAAACCATCCCCCAAAAAGAGGTAAGAACTTAGTGAAGAATTGAAGAAACCTCCAACTAGGGGAATGCCCCCTAAAATAGGAATAAAAAGAGATCATTAAGAGAATCAGTGAAGCATGAAGAAGCCACAAAATCTACCATTAAAAAAAAACTACTAATCGAAAGAACCTCCATGGAAGAAGAAGGCACAAACCGAGCATGTCTATATGGTAGATAATCCATCTCACCAAAATGCATAGGTAGCTAGCTACTACAATCACCTCATATATAGGATCAACCACTAAATATATAGATCACACTATCGAACCATTGAACCAAGGATGATTAGAACAACAACATAACCACCCCTTAATGTAGATAGGGTGAGATGATAGGCAACTAAGAAGGTGGGCAAAAATCCTCTGCAGATAGAATAAGGAATGACGAGAGAGGAAGAGGGACAAACACCTATAAAGACATAGTCACACTGACATTACATGGGAAAATAAAAGGAAGAAAGCCTAAAATAGAAAACAACTATGCCCCTTATGGTGCTTTATAAAAATAGACCAAATACAACTATCTCAAAACAATGGTCATGAACCCGAAATGTAAAAGTGGCACTTTATCTCAGTGCATATACATAAAAGTTCTTACAAATGATGTATGCAATGATTAAAAAAGGAAAAAAGTTGGCACAAAAGATAGTATAGCCTAAAAAAAAAACCATGCCAGGAAAATGATCCTAAGACCTAAAACACCCAAGATATCCACCATAGAGAAAAAACACCAAAAACATGATAGAAAGAGCATGGGCCAAAATCTAAGGAAAAAGACCACATTTCTGAAAAGATGACAAAATCAGTTTTTCAAAAATTTAAAGTTTTCAAAAAATTGACATAGGTTGCAAAAGATATGGATGTCAGAGTCAAAAATAAAACTTTAGACTTCAACTAGAAAAATGGGCAACTAAACTACATCAAAATTTGGAAAACATACACCAATGCCTCCGTCTCAAAACTAGCTTTCTAGTGCTTCTTTCAGATCAAAAAAATACCTTCATATGCTCATGTTATGGCCAAAAAATGCAAGTAGGTCAAAAAGGACCTTGGAGAGGTGCAAGAGGCATGTTGATGCAGTGCTAATGTCATGCTAATGTTAGCATTTCACACGATTAAATTTGATGGCCTTAAGGCCATCACCACAAAAAAAGATGCCACATGGATGCCACGTGGTAGTCAGATGACATGGCAGGTGACATGGTAGAGTCCACATGGAAAAGTTCCACATGGCATCCATGCCACATGTCATCCCCACAACACGCTAACTAGTCAAAATAAATTGACACATAGGTAGGTACTTCCATGCAGATGAGTTGAGTGTACAGGAGGTGATAGAGCAGAGATCCCTAGCAGAGCAACAAAAACTCTGGTAGAGTGACAGGAATAGAGGCTAAGGTGGTTGCAAAGGGTAGAGCCACTAATGGAGGTAGTGGAAAGGTAGTGTCCTAGCCATGACTATGCTACGAAGGTCCTATGGTGGAATGACCATTTGCGGCAATGTACGAATTGAGTGTAGGTTGTGTGGTATTTTTAGTAGCTAAAACTCAAGTCCTTTTGGCTATGACTCGAGTCCTTCTAACTATAACTTAGGTTGTACTAGCTAAAACTTGGGTTGAACTAGGAATTTTGGGGTCTTGGGTGGTGAACGTTGTTGATTTCTAGTTGCTTGAACTTTAGGTACAGTATCAGGCTCATAGTAAACAAAATTTATGTAATCTTCAAGTTCTTTCTGGCTTTGTTCTTCAAACTCCTCTACAAACTCATCAATCTTCACATGTGCACTTTCTATAACTTTATGAGTAGATAGATTCAAACATTTGTATGCTTTACTCTTATTATAATATCCAAGAAATATACCTTCATCACTTTTCACATCAAATTTCCCTTTTCTTGACTCCTTCAGAATATCGCATTTATTTCCAAATACTTTGAAGTAACACACATTAGGTTTATAGCCATACCATAATTCAAAAGGTGTTTGATTTGAATCCTTCTTCAACTAAGCTTAGTTGAAGGTATAAACTAAAGTGTTGACTTCTTCCTTCTAGTATTTGGTAGCAATATTTTTTCCTATCATTAGTTTCCTTGCACAATCCATGATTGATCTATTACTTCTTTCAACAATACCATTTTACTGAGGTGTAACAGCTGTAGATACATGTCTTTTAATTTTTCTTTCATTGTATAATTCATTGAATTCATCAGACGTGAATTCAAATCCTCTATCTGATCTTAAAAATTTCAGCTTTGTTCTTGTTTCCTTCTCAACTCTAGCCAGATACCATTTGAACTTTTGAAAAGATTCTAATTTATCCTTTAAATAAATAATTTTCATCATTCTAGAATAATCATCAAAAAATATACTAAAGTACTTATCTCCATTATAGCTTTGTATTCTAATAGGTCCACAGAGATCTATATGAACTAGCTTTGACACCTCTACTTTAGAATGGTAGCTTTTGCTTTTAAAACTTTTCTTTTCCATTTTTCCAAGTTGATAGTTATTGCACATGCCATAACCATATTTCTTATACTTGAGAAATGAAACATGAATTTTCATTTAGATCAGCAGTATAGATTACCTATAGTTTGTTTGTGAGTCCTAACTAGATTTCCTTTCCCATCCAGTAGATTGGCCTTTCCATTCATGAATTATAACTTGAATCCAATGTTATTCAATTGAGCCACACTAAGTAGATTATGCTTTAGTCCTTCAACCCAATAAGCATTATCACATCTGAGATCATTTTTTAATGCAATACAACATTTTCCCTTCACATAACATGGTTCATCATTGTTAAATCAAACACTTCCACCATCATAGTGTAATAAGTTCTCAAATTTAGATTTTTCATGAGTCATATAGTGAGAACAACCACTATCAATAGTCCATGTATCATTTTTACTAACATGTGATATGAGGGTTATCTTATCATTCTCATCATTTGATTCATCATTAACATCAATGTATATCATTTCATATTCTTTACTACTATCATAATCTTCAGCAATGTAACAAGATTTCTTACCTTTGTCCTTGTAGCTTTTTAAATCCTTCTTGCCTTTGTACTTGTCATGTTTATTTTCTTCTTTTCTTTCTTTTTTTCAACACCTTGTAGCAATCTAACCAACTTCTTCACAAGAAAAGAATATCAAAGGAATTTTTCCTTTGTACTTTCCTTTTCCCTTGGGAAATCTTCTTGCAAGCAATGCTTCAATGACTTCAATGTTATCATCAAAACCGTTTTCCTCTTCACTATCATACTTATTTCTTCTATATTTTGTAGCTTTCTTCTTGAGTGATAGCTTTTCTTGGAATCCATACTCAAGATTACTGGAGTTAGGAACATAATTATCAAATTATCTAACTCAAATGCAGTCAACCTTCCCACTATTACATTCAAGGTTATATCATTCTTAGGATCGCATCTCATTTCTTGAATAGAAAACACTCTAATTTCATAAATTAGAAGAAGGGTTCTAAGTACCTTTCTTGTCACTCTTATGCCATCAATTTTTCCACTTGAGGATCTAATTGCACACTCAGTCGATTTGACTCTTTTATTGTATTGTGCAACATTCTTGTCATCACTCATCTTCATCTAATCAAATTGGCCTCTGAGACTTTATGCCTTAGCTCTCCTTACATTATCACTAGTTCTATAGATAGCTTTAGTTTTATCCATATTTCATAAGTAGTACCATAGTCTTTGACTTCATCAAATCAGCATAGTTGATAGTTGAAGCAATATCAATCATCATAATCTTTTGATTCTTCTTTTCTATAATTTCTTTAATATTCATAGTTCTAGTAGATGCCACATAGTTGGTTTCTAGGTAATTTAGGCATGAGTCTCCAATGGCTTCCAAATGTAGCCTCATGAGTTCCTACCATGCATTGAATTTGACTTTGTTTAGTTTAGGGATCTCCCTTCTATAAGACATCTTGATCTTTAGCTTAGGTCCTTGAAACCTTCTCTACAAGCACCAAAAGCTCTGATACCAATTATTGGAAATGTAAGAGGAGTAACTAAGAGGGGAGGGGTGAATTAGTTACCACAAAAGAAAATCCAAGATCTCGTATGATGTCAATAAAAAAATTAAACTTTTCTATCGTAACTTGGTTAGTATTAAAATACTTGATTAACATAGTAACTTGGTTTAGACTAACAATCATTGTCACTCAATAAACACTCACTTAATATTGAATAAATGCACTGTTACTAATTAACACTAAATCATGCAAATCTTATGAAATTAAGTGTGATTAACCTTAATTAACTTAGTTTCAAAATTATAAAGCAAATAACATGAACACAAGAGACACTAGGATTTAAAATAGAAACCCAATATGGGGAAAATGACCAATTGCAACTAGTTACTATTTTTCAACATTCTAAAGTGATCCCTATTAGAAGCCAACACTATTAAAAGTTATAAAACACACTATTAGATGTGACACTATTAAAGGAATCAGTTCACCCTATTAGGAGTGGTCCTGTTAGAGGTCTTTAGACACTTCAATCTAGAAATACCACCTTGTTAGAGAAGTTGGCAAATAGCTGTTAAGAAAACTTTGTTAGGAGATTTGATTCACTGGCAAAATTATTAGAGAGTAACAATTATATGACCTTATTGCTAATGCAAACTATATTTTCTAATTTTAGATCTTTATTCTGGCTTGAATACTTGATCCTCCTTGATTAGAATGTTCTTTATAGCTCAGCCAATTTGATTCATTGATTTATCTTTCTAATCCCATGCTTCTTCTTCTCATTATCAATTAAATCCTCAACTTGACCTTATACTTATATATTTTACCTTATCATTTTAGCTTGCATACAATTTCAAATAAATGAAATTCATCCCATGAGTCGGCTAGAACTAACCAACAAAGCTGATACAGGAAAATCCTTTGTTAGTCGACCCAACTTGGTCAACACTAACTAAAAAATGGCAGAATTCCTTTGGTAACTAAGTGAGCTAAGTTAACACTAAATCCATGCCAAATTTCCTTTAGGTTCCAAGTGAGCTCAGTAGACATTGTCTTCCTACAAATTTTCTTTTCTTATCTAGTGAGTTTGGTTATCACTCACTCCAAACTTAGTTAACACTAAGATGCTTGTCATGTACTACAACTTCCTTTGATTCCTAAGTGAGCTCAACATATAATGATTTCTCAATATATACTTAAAATTTGTGTAACATCAAAGGTAAAATACAATTAAATTATTGTATCCAAAAGTAGAGAAGTTTTTGTATCTACTCTTTAGTATATTGAATGTCATTATATATTGCATATTTGTGCAGTGGGCCTAGATTGCATACATTCAGTATATTGTATTAACAACTCCTGATAGGGTTGAAGCTTTTAATGAGGCCTAGTCCTCTAAAGAGGACTAAGACACTATATGGATGTAATAGACTTCTAACAGGGTTAGTATCTTTAACAATACATTTTTTATTAATGGATCATTTTGTGGGTACCATCCCCTCTGGGGTTTTCTCTTAGACATGGACTTCCTAGTTAACTAAATGTGGTTTTATGTGTTGCATTACTTTATTAATTTTTTAACTATTTACCTTTATTTGTTTATTCATTTATGCAAGTTG
Organism: Cupressus sempervirens; assembly: GCA_028749045.1. Classification (NCBI taxonomy): domain Eukaryota; kingdom Viridiplantae; phylum Streptophyta; class Pinopsida; order Cupressales; family Cupressaceae; genus Cupressus; species Cupressus sempervirens. Next base: position 342,613,486 of record CM053793.1, on the reverse strand, counting down.
TAAGATTGCTATGATACCCATACTTGGGAAAATTTTTATGAAATACTAATTCACCCCCACCCCCCCTCATTATTTCCTATTTATAATAGGATGGGCTTCAAATAATTTTTGTCGACAATTCTTGACCTTTTTTTGCAATCTATAGCATTCGTGTTCTACTCAATCTCTTCAACCCTTAGGAGATAGAGCTAGTAGACCTAGTAGCCCCAATTAAGCCTCCAAATGCAATTTTGGGGTAATAGCTTGGAAAATTCCTTTAGGATGCTAGGAAAATTCTTTTATTCTAGATAACCTTTTAGGAGAGCTTCAATCTTTCTATGTTTTTAGGGTCTCAAGTTTTCTATGTAGGTGGGTTATTGATTAGACCTAAAATATAAGGGTTTTTAAGGACTTGGAGTACCTAAGTTTCTAACCACCCAAATGGTTATTCTTAACCTTGTTATTGTTCCCACACCATATTAATGGATTCATCTCCCTATTCCCATACTTTCAATTCACTTTTCCATCTATTCATGTGTGTTTTCTTCAACTATGATGATATTTGCTCCTAATCAAGTACATTTTTTTCTCACATAGGGAAAATCTTTTAAAATATAAAACCATCCTCTTAGACCTCAAAATAAGTACTTTCACTATATATATATATATATATATATATATATATATATATATATATATATATATACAGAGAGAGAGAGAGAGAGAGAGAGAGAGAGAGAGAGAGAGAGAGAGATGCCCCTCCATGTCCCAATATGATGTGATACTCCCATGTAGGGATTTTATGGAAGAGGCATTTTTGTCTTCATTACCATGAATAGACCAGTGAACTAGCAAGAGAAGAAAGAATTTTCAAAACACATGAAAATGGAATCAACTGTAACTAACCAACCACAAAAAGAGATACATTGAACAAATTTAAATATCCACTATCTATAGTATTACATTTCAATCCATTAAAGATGAGTTTCCTCACTTGTAATCAAGACTGTGAAAAAAATGCGCAAAAATTGGTTTACTCTATCACTCAATTTCACCAAAATCAAAAATCAACCCCTTGATCAAGTTGTGTATGTCCTTATATCCTCCAATATGTTGAGCTCTATCTATTTAAACTACCCCAAAACCATTTTTTATGTTTTTTGCAATTTTTGACAAAATGTTGTCATCACAACATTGCAAAGTTGTAATGTTATCAATGACAACTTTACAAATTTCTTGTACTTTGCCTCCTTTCTAAACTTGGGCCTTACAAATTTCTTGTACTAATTACCTCCTTAAAATATGTTTTTATTTTCCTCCTCCTCATTAATTTGGGGTTCCAAAACTAAATTGTTTACATAGTTGCAAATTAGCAACTTTTGACAATATTGTCAATCTTGCATCAACATTTATCAACTTGTTCCCTTATCACCTAGTGGAAACTCTAGTCACCTAAACAAAACTATAGCACACTAAATAGGCCCGTGTTCATTATTTGCTTGGCTAGGGTCACTTGCAAACCAAAATGACCTAGGAGTCTTAGGGTTTTTCTAGCATACCTTAAGGTGCTCCTTCACCAACTACCCATGTATATGACTAAGAAAATTATTGTGTTAATGATATATGAGATTAAGCATATGTAAATGGAAAGGAAGGAGAGACCCAACATTAAGTATGCTTATTTCTTGTGTTAAATGTGTGCATGGAGAATCCATTATTTAGGATTATGTATAATCCATAAATGGATTCACAAGATGTGTGCATTGAAAAAATAAGGATGAAGTAATAATGCATAGATTTGAGAATAACTTAGGAATAATAGTAAGTATCCAATTACCCCAAACTATAATCAGAATCTATATTTGATAGATAAATGAGAAGGGGGATGAATCAGTTATGTCTAGTCATCCTACAAGCCTTTCAAACACTTCAATGCCAGTTAAAATTTATAAATATCAAAACAAATAAATTAATGATCTCATTCAACTTCACAATTCAATCTTTTAATCAATTCACTCCAAAATTTTAATTCATTATTTTTGTTATTATTGAGTATCAAAAATATAATTTTACTATTTCTAGTTGTTACTGAGGTGTATTACAAAGTAAATACCATGAAAATCAACTTGCAACATAACAATAATCATACATTTAACACCATGATTTAATGTGGAAACCTTTTAAAGGGGAAAATAACTTGGACCAAAAACCCAAATAATTTCCCTCTTCTAAAGTGAGCTCTTCTAGCGGCCAACCTTGTTAAAGGTTTACATGCATATTTTTAGTGTGATTGGGTTAGAGAGTTTTAACATAAATAGCATATGGACCTTATCACTCCTTAATCTTGTGTTTAGAGAGTGGTTTACTCTAAAAGACTTACAAACATCACTAATGAATATTACCATACAGGATTGCATAGACTTATTAGGTTCACTTGGTTAAAAAATTTTTTCTACTACAATGATAAGAAATTAATAGTCAAATGATCTCTAAGATTAGCACTACCTTTCTTTTTTAGATCTATATAATGCCATGTCTTCTTCATTCTCTAATATCTTCTTGGATGATTCACTCCATCACACTTTCACTTTTCTCAAACTCTAATTGATCTTCCTTCTACTCTACTCAGTTCCTCTTACTTCTTCCTTTCTCTTTGTTTTGCATAAATCTCTAACTTAACAACAATAATCAACAACATACAGTCAGAAACCAATTTTTTTTTTTTCCAATATCTCCTTAAATAGTAAACTCTCTACTTCCATATTCTTCCATATATTTTTGCTAAATCACATCCATGGATCTATTATTCATTGTACTTCATCACTTTGATAATAAAAATTTCAATGGATTTAGTGCTCATCCTTAACATGTTTCAATCTACATCATTAGATCTTCATTGTATTTTTCCAATCATTGATCTTGTAACTAACTTTGACTCATGCCTTTGAATTTCTCAGACATTCTTTATTTTTACCATAAGTGGGCCTCGTATTCCATATTTATTAACTTGTTCTTCTATCTCATACTTGGTGAAAATTACTATTGATAACAATTATTCAATTGTATTTTATCATTGATGTTACACAAATGTTATACTCTAACCATGCACTACCAATTGGAATCAAGTTCACAAGAATCCAGTATACACCAAGGATAATTTTAGATGAAGCAAGTTCAAGAATTCATTTATAGACCAAGTTACGTTGGTTACCAAAGGATTTTAGTGTAAACTGAGTTAGGTTGATTACCAAGGATCTTAGAAGTAATCGAGTGACCCAATTTTAAATTTTAGCTAACCTTCAATATATTAGTTTTAAATAAAGTTTTTTTTATGCAGGCCAACTCAATGAATATTATTTTTTTATTTGAAAGAGTACTCAAGTTGACTTGACCTTGGATTTCATATATAGGAAAGGTCAATATGCTTATTGAAATATGAGAAAGTGGAGAAGAAGATAAGATGTGAATAAAGAAGGATATCTAATTTAGAATAGAGTACCCAAGGAGTTGCAAAGAATATTCTTATCAAGGAGGATTGAGAGGATAAAATAGAATAGTGATCTAAATCTACACTTCAGTTTCTTCATTAATTAGGCCAATCATTGTTACTCTCTAACAATTGTAATAGTGAAGAAATATCTTAAGAAAGTTGAATTAACAGTCATTTGTAAATCCTCTAACAAGGTGACATTACTAGACTGAAGTGCTTTAAGACCTCTAACAATACCACTCATAACACAGTGATTCAAATCCTTTAACAAGGTCACACCTAATAGTTTTTTTTGTAACTTTTAACAAGGTTGGCTCCTAACAAGGCTCACTTCATAAGAGTGAAAGAGTGGTTTTTTTCCAAATTGGGTTTCTATGCTAAAGCTCAGTGTCTCATGTGTTCATGGTATTTGCTTACTACTTTATATTTCTACAACTAAGATACTAAAGGTGTTGGTCTCAGATTGGTTTTGACAATTAAGTGTCAACACACTTAACCAATTCTCAAGATGATGCTGAGTGTAATATAGATGTTGAGCTATACTATGTGCCAAGCTAGAGATTCAATATGTGTAGAGTGAGCTTCAAGTGCCAAGAAAGATTCAAGTACCAAGTGATAAGTGATGTAGAGTCACTATAGGTGTCAAGAAAAGTATAGATGTCGAGTGAAATAGAGTTACTATAGGAGCCAAGTAAAATACAATTCCTATATGTGTCGAGCATCAACAAGTACCAAGTGTTGAGTAATACAGAATCAACATATGAGTTTGTGCCTTCACAAACTCAGATGTAAACCATTTTTGAGCTAACTTAAGATGAATCTCAAAGGATCTTGAAGATAAGATTGAATCTTTTGCATTTCCTATGTAATTAGCATGCATCCAATCAGAAAAATGGAGAAGGCATGCAACCAATAGGAAAAGTGAATGAATGTAGTAGGAAAAGAAGAATGAATACTGATGGTAGATTCATACCTAACCCTAAGTCTTCAAAGAATTTAAAAGGAGGATGAAACCCCATCATGTGTATGTATGTGATAAGTATATGGGTGAATTATAGTGAAGTGCAAAAGGGTGTAAAGACATAGATAAAGTAGAACAACATTGTAGAATTCAATTGATCAAGAATAGAGTATCATAATTTTAAGGAGAGGCATATCAGATCAAGAAGGATTAGAATAGACAGAGAAGAAAAAGAATCTAGAATTAGCAATTGAAGATTGTAAGTCATCAGGTCAAGATTTTCTAATACTCTCTAGCCATTGTATTAGGAATGAAAAACTTATCATCAGGTTGGTTTAATAGCCATATTGTAAGCCTTTAAACAAGGTTCTGAATCCTTTAATAGGGTAACATTCCAAGTGAATGTTTGTAAATCCTTTAACGAAGTCACTTTTAATAGGGTGTAAATTCTTTAATAGGATAGGCCTTTCATAAGGTAGACCATTAGAAGTGGTCAAACTTTGTAACCTTAAATAGTTACATATTGCTGCAGTGATACTTTGTGGGTGTCATCCCCACTCCAATTTTATCTTCTCATTTTGGAGGGTTTCTGGGTTACCAAATCTTGTGTCATCTATTTTCATTCATGTCTTTACCTTCATGTTAAGTAGATATATTAGATGCATGTGAATGATCTTAGCTAAAATGTTTTAAAAGATTAACATTAATTACTTCTGATTCACACCCCCCCCCCCTAGAAGTATATCTTCCCACTTGTAAATTCCAACAACTAGTATCTGAGCCAAGTTCTCTCAAGGAGGAGCCTTACATCTTGGAGAAAAGATCTGGAAATGGAAGTCTACAAACTTGGGAATATCATAGAGAATTAGGCAATTGATATATAACTTGCTCTATACACTTTGGAAGAAGCAAGAGAAGAACTGAGAAAATCTTTAAAGAGAAGAAGAGACAATGCCATAGCTGAGAATGATACACAATACAAGGAGATTGACACCACAAAATTGTTTGCAAATGGAGATTCCAAAGAGTTTGATGCAGTAATAGAAGACCCAATGGAGAAGAATAGAGCTCAAGAAAAAGAAATCAGAACACTCAAGCTTGAACAAGAATCACAAGCCATGATTTTTTGTGAGGTGACTAGATAGAAGAAAAGAGCCATTGAAGATAAGGCTATGTTAGATGAAGACAAGAGAAACCTTACCAATAGATTGGAAGAAAAGTCAATTGAGCTTGCAATAATTTTAAACATGTAGCTAGACACCCTAAGCCAAATGATGAATGCACATCATGAAATGAATATGAAGGACATTGAAATCTCTACACTGAAGTTGCAAAATGACCTAAAAAGACAAAAGGAAATTGCAGAAAGCTTCAAGAAACCAAACGAGGCCATCAAGTACTTTGAGTAGCTACTAAAATCACCAACGGCTTGCAATGACACTTCAGGATTAGGATACACTAGCACTAAAAAAGGAGAGTCATCCAAGACTATAGAAGAAAGAAGTAACAAATGTAAGAACACTAAACCTACTTGTCAATTCTATGGTAAAAATGGACATACCTCTGATGTATGTAGGAACTGTATATGAGCAATGTTAGTATGCTAATAGAAACCAAATTTAAATAAAGCTTCAACAAACTAAACAAAATTCATAAACTTCAAGATAGAATAAGATGAGTTCTCAATTGAGAATATGAGCCATTAATGGGCTCTCTCAATGAGAAGCTCTCTTGTTGAGTGGCTTTGTCTAAATAGATAGGATGTATGCTCAAGCTTATGCTTCAAAAAGGGCTTCAAATGGAGTTGGAATTTGGGTGTGAGTGTATGGTTTTGATGTAAAATGGCTTCTTAAAATGGAATTATGACTTTACTTCATGGATTGTGTTAAAATGGCTTGGGAGAGGATTCCTTAAATAGGCAAAAGGCTTGAGGGATGGAGGGCTAAGATGCAAGGATGGGGAAAAGCTCATGGAGGGCTTAGATTGCATGAGAGGAGAGCACATGGATTGTGCTTCCTTACAGCCAATCAAGGACAGGGTGAGAGGATGGAGGAAAGGGGAAGGATGAGTCAACAAAGGAGGCTCAAGGGATAAAACCTTCATAAAGACTCTCATAATGGCTTGTAAGAGCAATGAAAGGGCTTGGAAGAGTCATTTATGGCCTAGTGGCCTTCATAAAGTTTTATGGTTGGGATATTTTGAGGGAGATGAGAGGAATTTCAACGTGAGCTTGATTAGGAAGGTTTTAAGCTTGCTTAGGATTGTGCAAATGATTAGAGGATGGATTAGGATGATTTAGGATTAGCTTAGGGAGAGACAAAAGAATGACATTTAATGAGGGTGGGTGAAGGAGGAGATATTTGTTAACTTTGGCTTGGGTTAGTAAGTCAACCCATTTTTATAGAATGTGACAAGGTTAGGAGGGGACTAGGATTAGGTTTAAAGACATCTTCTAGAAGAGTCTAGACTTTGGATGAGGATAAAGACTTTCTAGAATAATCTAGAACTTCCTAGGATGAGGATAAATAAGGTTTTTAGGAAATAAATAAAGTTTTATTTATTTCAAGGGTTTGGGTTGAGGAGATATTTATTAAAACTTTTTTAATAAACATGAGGATTAATATTTAATCTTAATTAAATATTTTGAGTTGGGATTAGGGTAAGGAAATGATGGGATTAGCCTTTAATCAAAATTAAAGAAGGATTAGAAGATTTTGGAAGAGGTTAGTGGTCTTAAGAAAATTGGACAAGTTTTGGGCAAAAAAATAAATTATTTATTTATTTTAGGATTTTTGGTCAATTTATTAATTAAATAATTAATAAATAAGGAAATAATGTTTAAATAAGATTTAAACATTTTTGGGAGGGATTCCTTAATTAAATATTTTTTATTAAGATAAAGGGATTTAATTGCATAAAAATAAATAAATTAATTAAATAATTAATTAATTAATAAATGATGATATTATCAAGGACTTTTTTTTAGAAAATAAAAATATTTTATTTTCTAAAGGATTGTTAAGTGTCTGCAGGAACAAGAATGCCAATCTAAATGAAAAACCTAAGAATATGAGTTACTATCATAAGTGCAACACGCAAGGACATCAAGCACATGACTATAGGACTAGGACTATAAGAAAACCAATATTTGAAGGCCACTGCTACAATTGCAAGAAGTATGGTCATAGAGCTTTTGAGTGCAAATCAAAGCCTATGTGGACAGATAATCAGCCAACAAAAGGAAACAACCATGGACATCACTACAATTGAGATTATAACACTAGGTATAGTTGTCATTACTATCAAGAATATGGACACATCCCTAAAAATTGCATAACAACGCATTTAGTTGAAAACTATAGCAAATGGTTAAGTCAAACTACATGCTTCAGTTATTTAAAGATTGGTCATATCAACAAAAATTGCCCAACAAGGTCAAAGCCACTAAACTCAAAGATCAACAAAGGAAAAGAGAAGGTGGATGTTGAAAAGATCAAAGTAGAAATGAATAAGACTTGGGAGAAGAAAGATGGGAGTAGCACATCAAATGAAGAGATGACTTCACCTAAAACGTGAAGTGATCACACTTCATCAAACTAAACACAAGAAGGCATGTGGAACTGATATACAAAGTTTTATCAAACATCAGTTCCTAAACAAGAAAGTACTAAAAGAAGAGATCAGCATGAATAGAGATTCAAAGCTAAAATTTTAAGATTTCATAAGTGTTGTTGAGCTGACCTCAGATGCTGAGTAAAATTCTAATACATGCCGAGTTGATTGCCAAAGATAGTAGAAGCTGAATGACTAGCTAAAGCTAAGTTGGTAGTGGAAGCTGAGTAAAGAAGAAAATTTAGTTGAAGTCGAGTGAGGGATACTTTTGTAGATGCCAAGTGTTTGAAAGACAATGGAAGCTGAGTGGACAGGTGTAAACACACTAAGCATTGAATGCTATGAAAATAGGGTATATTATCACGTCTTGAATCATTTTTCTCCATCACAAAACAAGAGCAAAGATGAAGAAGAGTGCAGAATGACTTCAAAGTAGAGAATCTAGCATATTGAGCCAATTTCAAATTTCAACATAGTTTCATTGATTCAAGGTATTTACATTTGTGCCGAGCTACATAGTTTCAAATTTCTTATTGTTAAAACCCTAGCTAGCACAAAATGGCCTCTAGTTCTAGGAAACCATAGGAGAAAGAACCATTTGAGAATTCAACTAGTGTCAAATGAAGTAAAATAACCAGATTTCTAGCCAATCCTAGAGGTGGCTTACAAAAATGTCCTAATTGGAGCCCTATCTATTATACTTCCTAAGGTAGTTATGGTGTAGGATGTTAGAAGATGTTACAATTGCAAAATTGGAGCCATAGGAGATATGAAAATGAGGGAAGCATATGAGAGATTGTGTGAAAATGGAGTATTGAAAGAGGAATATCAAATTATTGAGAAGAAGGGTTTGATGTGTGCCCTAGAATTCCCCACAATTTTCAAAATTGAATGGATCAAGATAGTGCTTAACAGAATTCATGATGGAAGTTTATGGTTGGAGGATGATCCAATGAAATTAGCAAAAAGGGTTGTACATAGACTGATAGGATGCCCAACCCTAGATCAACCAAAGACCCTAAGAAGTGATTCTAAGGAAGTAATTGAAAAGAACACTAGTGCCAAGTGAAACAAGAGAGGAATGATAATTGACACCATCCAAGACCCTCTTGTTGAATTTGTTGTTATGGTTATTGCACACAAATTCTATCAATCCAACAAACTTAATAGTGTACCATGCATTGTAGTGGATGTGAATTACAAACTGGTGAAAAAGGATCATACTTATGATCTTGTAGAACTGCAATTGCAATAAATCAATGAGAATTTAGCAGCAATAAGGAGAACCAAGGGAGCACAGTACAAGTTTGGTGCAATTTTGATTTGCATATTTTTCTATGTGTAGAATGAATTTCCATCCTTTGGAAAAGTAAGTTGGAAGACCAATAGGTCCATAGTATCTCAAGTCAATGAGTATATAGAGCAAATGGGAGCTAATTTTAGAACTTTTATAACTAGCTATTTTGAAGACTTCAAGAAAACCATGAAGCAGAGGCTAAGAATACCAGTTTCATTAGTAGAAAAGCATGAAAATGATGTTTTTATTCTTGTATATATTGAATAGACTTATATAAAAGTAGCCACATGAAGAGTTAGATGGCTAAGACCTCTTGGCTGTGAAATAAACATAGATGAAGCATCTAAAGCTATAACTACATTATTAGCTGAGGAAGTAGACAAGAGTGCACCACATTTTGGGACATTTGATGTGGTTAGATCAAAGGTGGACATGGAGTTGAAGACTACCTCTACACTACAGAAGAAGGACAAATTAGTTAAGAAGTTGAAGGCCAAATTTGGTGAGGGCACTATAGAAGGAGAAGAAGAAGATTAAGAAGCTAAGGATGATGTAGAAGAACAAGGATAGGAAACACTTTTTTTGACCCATGGCATGGATGAGGATGCAAAAGAAGAAGAAGGTGCTAAGTAGGAAGCACCCAAGCTAGAGCCTAAGAAGAGAAAGGCACAAAAATAACCAGTTGCACAACCCAAGGGGAAGAAGAAAGCAAAAAAGCCAAGCCTAGTCAAGCCAACTACAAGGATAGACACAAGGGGAAAAAAACAAGTGGAAAAGGAATAGGGGAAGAAAAAAGCCAGAGAGCAAGGAGGGCCTATAGAACAAAAGAAAAGAAGAAAATATGTTTCACCCCCAAAGTCGGATGAAGAAAAGACAAAATTTGACAATGATCAATTCAGATTGCGAAGACATTCTACCAAGTCTAAATTGGAAAATGTTTGTAATAATCTTAGAGATAATGCATATGAAAAAGAGGAGGAAGGAGAGAAAGAGAAAGAAGAGTTAATAGTGGAGATAATATAGCAAGGTGAAGAGGCAACAGAGGAGGAGCAACAACTAGAATAGAGTGTCCAAGATACCCAATTGCCACCACCAAGTCCTCCACATATAGCTCCTACACCTGCAAACACTATAATTGTAAAGGATGTTCTTAACACTTTAGGTTAGAACATCAATCCATTGACTTTAGAGGATCTCAAAAAATCCTTCACCAAACAACATTGCAATCACAATTGTGCACAAATCCTATTTTGGTGAGTGTAGATGAGTTACAAAAAGTTGTAGTAGAAATTACCAAGGAGAAGGTGAAAACACAAGAACCACCTTAACAACCTCCCATAGCTACTAATGATCAACCAAAAGACCAAGAAGCACAACACATAACTACTAAGGTTAATTCTATAGTGAACGTAACAAAAATTGCTGAGGAGTCAGCAAAGAAGTAAACAAGACAAAAGGTTCCTACAGCACAAAGCCAAGCTGCACCTCCTCCAATTATTGTCATTGATCAAGCTAGAAGAGAAGAAGCTAAGGCTGATGAGAAAACACCTAAGGAAAGAGAGCAAGAGGCAATACAGACACTATTAAATTTTCCTACTATGGGGACTCGTACTAAGCAGCACTAATCCAGTATCACTACAAATATCAGCACCAGGCTCGAGCTCCACCAAGGTAGCAAGGGAATTTCACTATGGAGACCTTACATTTGATGAAGAAATAGTCATACCAAGTTATGACTACAAAACAATGAACCTAGCATAGATAAATGAAGTACAAGAGGCATTGGAAAGGAAGAAGAAGTAGGAGATACTTATAAATGAGTATAGATAGAGGCAAGCTTTAATAGAGATCAAAGACATCTCCCTCAATGTAGCTTTCCTATACCAGATGAAAAAAAGCCTATCGTGGAGAAATTGTCCAACATAGTGGACTAGGTACAAAATGAAGACCTTGATACTAATGTCAAATTATTAGAATGGTCTAAAAAGAAGTTTTAAATGAAAGTTAATGAGAAAATATCTAGTGAGATAGCACTAACACAAGTATAACTAGCCAAGAAGATAGAAAAGATAAAAATAGTACTTGGGAACATATTCTCATTGTACTCCAAACTATGTGACTCTTCATATTTCACACAAGAAACTAGCTAGAGAATACTAAGCTTAGAAAGAAATATGAAGATATCTAGCACACAGCTACATAAAGATCCAACTCAAAGTGAGAAGTATTTTTCCACAATTCTCCATACTCAGAAGGAGTTAGTTGTATTGACAATAGAAGAGGAAAATGTTAAAGCCAAATTGATGCAAATTTAGTCTACTATTACCCCACATCTAGAAGTATTACATAAGGAAGTGGCCTATGTAGAAATTTTTTTAAAGAAAGACCCTAATATTTCTACTTTAGGAGGCCTAGTACATCTTGCAGCAGCGATAGCCATCCAGCTCAAAGCATTGGAATAGCATTGGAAAATTGGGAGGCTTCTCTGAAGATGATAATAAAGGTAATTAAAACATTTTTGACTAATCATTCCTTTCATTCTTAGGACCCTTTGACATAAGTGTCAAAAAGAGGGAGAAATTCATTTTTGAGATAAGCAATAAGAATGGGGGAGATAATACATTATGTAAATAAAAGAGGAGAATAAGGAGATATAGCCAAAAAGATAAACTGCAAAGAGATGTGAAAAGGGAAGTAGAAAAAAATGGGGAGTACAAATAGAATAGATGGAGACCAAACATAGAGTAGATAAGGAAAAGAATATCAGATACATCAGCATGAGACAAAGTCAACTTAAGTGAATTTTGGTTATAGAAATGGCACATCAGCTCAGGGGGAGTTACAAGTTTTTGAGGTATATAGTCTTTTTACAAAATTTTGAACAAGAGTCTTACATATGCAGAATAGAATATGTATTATACTCATAGAGATAAGATCCATAATGCTCAGTTAAGTGTTTTTTCCACTCATGTCAAAGGGAGAGATTGTTGGTCTCATATTGATTTTGACAATTGAGTGTCAACACACTTAACCAATTCTCAAGATGATGTTGAATGTAATACAGATGCTAAGCTATAGTATGTGCCAAGCCAAAGATTCAATAGGTTTCAAGTGAACTTTAGGTGCTAAGAAAGATTCAAGTGCTGAGTGACAAGTGATGTTGAGTCACTATAGGTGCTAAGAAAAGTATAAATGTTGAGTGAAATAGAGTTACTATAGGAGCCAAGTGAAAAATAATTCCTATATGTGTTGAACATCAAAAAGTAGTTAGTGTTGAGTAACACAGAATCAACATATGAGTTTGTGCCTTCACAAACTTAGATGTAAATCATTTTTGAGCCAACTTAAGATGAATCTTGAAGGATCTTGAAGTTAAGATTGAATCTTTTTCATTTCCTATGTAATCAAAATTCAACCAATTAGAAAAATGGAGAAGGTAAGCAACCAATAGGAAAAGTGAATGAATTGAGTAGCAAAAGAAGAATGAATACTAATTGTAGATTCATACCTAAGCCTAAGTCTTCAAAGCCTTTAAAAGGAGGATGAAACCCCATTGTGTGTATTTATGTGAGAAGTGTATAGGTGAATTATAGTGAAGTTCAGAAGGATGGAAAGACATAGATAGAGTAGAAAAACATTGCAAAATTTAGTTGATCAAGAACAGAGTATTAGAATTTTAAGGAGAGAAATATTAAATTAGTAAGGATCAGAATAGACAAAGTAGAACAAGAATCTAGAATCAACAAATGAAGATTGCAATTCATTAGGTCAAGACTTTCTAATACTCTCTAGCCATTATATTGGGAATGAAAATTTTATCATCAAGTTGGTTTAATATCCATATTGTAAGCCTTTAAACAAGGTTCTAAATCCTTTAACATGGTAACATTCCAAGTGAATGTTTGTAAATCCTTTAACTAGGTCACTTTTAACAAGGTGTAAAGTCTTTAATATGATAGGCCTTTGACAGGGTAGACCACTGGAAGTGGTCAAACTTTGTAACCTTAAATAGTTACATATTGATGTAGCGATACTTTGTGGGTGTCATCCCCACCCTAGTTTTACCTTCTCATTTTGGAGGGTTTTTGGGTTACCATATCTTGTGTAATCTATTTTCATGCATGTCTTTACCTTCATGTTAAGTAGATATATTAGATGCATGTGAATGATCTCAACTAAAATGTTTTAAAAGATTAAAATTAGTTACTTTTGATTCACCCCCCCCTTAGAAGTATATCTTCCCACTTGTAAATTCCAACAAAAGGTTAATACACATTATTATCTTAAGATTGATTTTTAAACCAAATTATAGTGAATATCTAGTTCTAACCAAGCTATAAGTTAAAAGGAAGTTTGTATAGACATTTAAGGGATTTTGAATTATTTTAGAGGTAACTAATTCATCCCTCCCTTTAGTTACTCCTCTTATATTTCCAACATTTGGTATCAGATCTATTGGCACTTACTTGAAATGTTTTAAGGAACTAAGCTAAAGACCAAGATGTATTACAGAAGAGAGATTCCTAAGCCGAATAAAGATAACTTCAAAACATGGCAAGAATTCATGAAGCTATATTTGAGAACCATTAGAGGTACAGGACTAAAATTATTATAGAACTAGTATGTCAAACCTATAATTCCTTTCACTATGGATCAAATGGTAGATAAAAAGAATCACAACACATTGATGATTGACATTGTTTGTACTCTCAATAATGTTGAATTTGATGAAGTAAAATATTGTCCTACTACTCATGGAATGTGGAACAAGATGCAAAAGATCTATGGAGGAGATGAAAATGTCAAGAGAGCCAAAGCAAAAAATTTAAGAGGTCAATTTCATCAGATGAACATGAAAGAAGATGAAAACATTGCAAAATATAGTGAAAGAATCAAAGCAAGTGTGAGTGTAATTAGAGCTTTAGGAAGAACATTAGAAGATGAAAAAGTAGTTAGAAAGGTATTAAGAACTCTTATTCATATTTATGCAATTAGAGTTTCAGTTATTCACAAGATGAGATATGATCCCATGATATAACTTTACATGCACTACAGGGAAGGTTGATAACTTTTGAGTTGGATAAATTTCATAACTATATTCTTGAATCTTGTAACATAGAATTAGCATTCAAAGCTAAACTAACTTTTGTTAGAAAGGGAAGAAACTCAAAATGTAAATAGTTTGATAGTAAAGAAGAAGAATCTGATGATGACATTGAAGCTATTGAAGCCCTACTTTCAAGAAGATTGCTAGAAGGAAAAGGTAAATATAAAGGAAAAATTTCATTGATTATTTTCTTGTGAAGATTTTGGTCATATTGCTACAAGGTGTACAAACAAGGAAAGTAAAGTTGATATAAAATCAAGCAAGTTCAAATGCAAGAAAGACTTCAAAAGCTATAAAGACTACAAAGACAAAGGTAATCAATTGTGTTATATTGCTAAACATTTTGACACTAATGATGAAGATGAAATGGTATATATTATTATTAAAGATGAATCAAATGATGAGGAAAATTAAAAGATGGCACTTACTTCTCATGTTAGCAAGAATGAAACATGGATAATAGATAGTTGTTGTTCTCATCACATGACTAGTGATAAAACTAAGTTTGAACCCTTGGATCACTATGATGGTGGAAGTGTTAAATTTATAAACAATGAATGATGTTATGTGAAGGAAAAATGTTTCATTTCATTGAATGATGGAATAAAATGTGATAATGCCTACTAGGATGAAGGATTGAGGCATAATCTTCTAAGTGTGGCATACTTAAACAACATTGGATTCATTTTAGAATTCATGAATGGGAAGGCCAAGGTTTAGGATGGTAAAGGAAACCTAGTTAGAGATAGAAATCAGACAAAAGGTAATCTATTCTATGTAGATTTTACTAAAATTTTGTGCTTCTTGGCACAAGTAGAGGAAAGTTGGTTATGTTATAAAATAATGTGTCGTGTAAATTTTGATAATCTAGTTACTATAAGCAAGAATAGAAGGGTAAGAGGTATTACAAATATGAAGAAACTTAAAGTGGCCATATGCATATAGTGTTACATTGGAAAGATGGGTAAAACTAGCTTCAAAAGTAAGAATTTCAATAATGAAGAAGTCTTGGAAATAGTTCATAAAGTTCTTTGTTGACCAATAGGTACAAAGATCTACACTGGAGACAATTTTTTCATTTTTAATTGATAATTATTTAAGGTGATGGGAGTAATGTACTTGTAGGATAAATCTATTGCTTTTCAAAAATTCAAGTGGTATGTGGCTAGATTTGTGAAAGAAATAGGTGAGAAGTTTGGATTCCTAAGATTAGACATAGGAGGAGAATTCATCTCTAATGAATTCAATGAATTCTACAATGAAAGAGGAATCAAAACATAGGTATCTACACCCGGTGCACCTTAGAATAATGGCACAATAGAAAGAATAAATAGATCCATCCTAGATTTTGCAAGAACACTAATGATAGAGAAATTTTTTGCAACCAAATATTGGAAGGAAGAAATCAGCATAACAACTCATACCTTGAACCAAGTTCAACTAAAGAATGTTATAGATCAAAAACCTTATGAATTATAGTATGACTATAAACATAATGTCTATTATTTAAAAATATTTGGTAGCAAATGGTATATCCTAAAAGAGTCAAGGAAAGGAAAATTTTATGTGAAAAGTGATGAAGCCATTTTCCTAGGATACTCCAACAAGAGAAAGATTCAATAAATGTTTGAATCTTTTTACTTGCAAGGTTGTAGAAAGTGTTCTTGTAAAAATTGATGAGTTTGTAGAAAAGAATGAAAAAAAAAGAAAAAAGGAACCTAAATATTACATAAAATTTGTATAGTCTGAGCTTGATACTTTACCCAGCATTCAATAGATTATGCCACCCGAGTCACCAAGTCTAGAGTGTCAGCCAAGTTACATCTAGTGTCAACCGGGTTGCATCTAGTACAAACCGAGTTGGAGATAGGTCAAAATGAGTCTTAGATAGAGGAAACCAAGTCACAATCTATTGGAATTGAGTCTTAGATAGTAGATATAGAGAAAAATTTAGGAATTCATAGAAACTTTGAGCATGGTGAACCAATTGAATCCAATCCTTAATCTAGAAGTAAGATACCTATACTTTCTAGATATGTCAAATGGACCTAAGAAAATAATTGGAGATCAGAAAAGAGGCAAACTTACAAGGAAAAAACTAAAAGGCACATTTTTTCTTACTGAATTTGAAACTCTAAGTGTTAAAGATGCATGGAATAATGAAAGTTGGATAGAGGGAATGAATTAAGAGACTGAGAAAATTGAAAGGACCAATACTTCGACTCTTGCTCCTAGACCCAAGGACTAAAATATAATTGGTACAAAGTGGACTTTCATAAATAAATTGAATGAAAATGGAAAAGTATCAAGGAATAAGGCAAGGCTAGTGTGCAAAGGATACACTCAAGATGAAGGTATAGACTATGGAGAAATATTTTCTCCTATTTCTAGACTTGAAGGGGCTAGGAGAGTACTTGCATATGTTGCATTTAAATGATTCAAAGTGTATCAAATAGATGTAAAATCAGCTTTCTTGAATGGAATTCTAGAAGAGGAAGTGTACATTGATTATCTTGAAGGCTTTATTGATCTAAATAAAAGAGACATGGTCTATAAGTTACATAAAGATTTTATGGTCCAAAGAAAGCTCCTAGAGAATGGTATGAGAGACTATATGGATATTTAGTAAACACTAGTTTTCAAAGAACCAATGATAACAACCCTCTATATATTAAAGAGGGACCACAAAACAAGATTTTTTTACCAAAAATATTTGTAGATGATATCCTATTAACAAGTCAAGATGACTTATGCAAGTCATTCTTTCAAGAAATGAGGAAAGAATTTTGAATGTCAATGTTTAGAGACATAAAAAAATTTGTTGGTGTACAAGTTCATCAAGTGAAGGATGGAATTTACTTAGTCAAAATATGTTAAGGAGATATTGAAGAACTTTGGAATGGAAGATTCAAAACTAGTTGGAACACCGATATCTTCTAGACATAAGCTATCAAAGAATGATGAATAAAAAGAGCTAAATCAAACTATCTATAGATCTGTGATTAGAAAACTTTAGTATATTTTCCATACAAGACCCGATATTGCATTAGTATTTGGTATAGATGCAAGATTCTCTACAAATCCAAGATAAAATAATATGATGGAAATAAAAAGAATTATGAGATATCTAAAAGGCACTCAAGATTATGGTTTATGGTATAAGAAAGGAGGAAAACTGGGGATGAATTCCTTTACTAATGTTCATTGGGTTGGAAACATTGATGATTGAAAGAGCACCAGTAGAGGAGAACTATTTTCTGGAAAGAGGTTAGTATCTTGGACAAGAAAAAAATAGAATTGCATCTCTCAGTTTATAGTAGAAGAAAAATATATTAATCCAGTAGTTAATTGCTCCAACATAATATGGATCAAACAAGTCTAATAAGGAATGAAGCAATAAATCAAGGATCTAGTGGTTATCTATTGTAATAACACAAGTGTGATCAATATATCTAAAAATTTAGTGATGCACACCAAGACAAAACACATTGCAATCAAGTACCATTTTTTGAGAGAATTAGTTCAAGATAAAGAGGTGATATTAGAATATGTTAACACAAAGGAGTTGGTTGCTGACATATTTACCAAAACATTACCTAAGGACGCATTTTGTATCTAAGAGGAAAGATAGTGGTCATTTCCCTATTTGATGCTTACTAGAATTTAGATTATTGATGCATCAATCAAACTACTTTGAAGATCTATCAAGTTGATGCAAAGAAGATAGTGCTTGTTTCCTATGAATCAATACATTAGATACATTGTAAAATCACTATGTCAAGTCTTTGGCATTTGATGTTAAAGAGGGAGAGAATCATGTCATATACTCATTAAGGGAGAGATTTATGTAATTAGAGAAGAATCGAAGGTAGTAATCTACAAGAGGGAGAACTTCATGTAATGGAGTCTGAGGATAATATGGAAGAGGGAGCAAAGGGAGTTCTCATGGATGGATGGAGAATTAGAAAGAAATTAAGGATACTATACAATCTTATAAATCATTTTAATTTCTCTAAGTTTTATTTTCTTAATGACATGTTGTGTTGCCATCAATCCCAAATATGGAGATTGTTCATAACAATTATTCAATTGTATAATATATTAATGTTACACAAATGTTATACTCTAATCAAGCACTAAAAATTGAAACTAAATTTAGAAGACTAGCATATGCTGAGCATAACTTAAGAAGAAGAAATTTCATGAATTCATGTGTAAACTGAATCAGATTAGTTACCAAAGGATTTTAGTGTAAACCAAGTCACATCATTTACCAAAGAAATCATTGGTACCAAGTGACCTAATTTTTAGTTTTAGCCAACCTTTAGTAGATAGTTTTATTTATTAGTTGGTTTATGTAAGTTGACTCAATGGATGTTAATAAATTTATTTGAAATATTATTCAAGCTAACTTGAAATTGGATTTAATGTATATTAAAGGTCAAGATGTGGATTGAAATATGAGAAAGTGGAGAAGAAGATAAGATGCAAATAAAGAAGATTATCAGATTTAGAATAGAGTATCCAAGGAGTAGAAAATAATATTTCAATTAGGGAGGATCTAGAGGATAAGCTAAAGTAGTGATCTAAATCTACAATTTAGTTTCTTCATCAATCAGATTAATCATTGTTATTCTCTAACAATTATAGAAATGAAGAAATCTCTTAACATATTTTACTTAACAACCATTTTGTAAATCCTCTAACAAGGTGGCATTTCTAGATTGAAGTTTCTTAAGACCTCTAACAAGGCTACTCCTAATAGCATGATTTAAATCCTTTAATGGGGTCACACCTAATAGTGTGTTTTGTAACCTTTAACATGGTTAACATAGGTTTCTGCTTCAAATAACTAGGTTGGTGTTTTATTTTGATGTTAACAATGCTAAAACTACTAGGCGACAAAAGGCTTAATACCTAGATATCAGTACATACACAACCTAAAGAATAACCAATTCTCATTATCACTTGTATATGCAAAGTACTAGGACCCAACTCCAACAAAACCTTAGACAGTTTTCTACTCTTTTGGCTCTGTAAAAACCAGGGCGGGTGTACCCGGGGATGGTTCAAAGATGGAACAATTGTATGAGAATTATTCTTAGTTTCATTTTGATTCTCATCTCTAAATCCTCAAACATATACGTAAATCTTACTGAATTGATAAACACATCCCTTGAACAGATATGGCCAAGAAATCTTCTATAGCTCTGCAGATGTTTCCAACAGCAATGGCTAAATGAAGCTAAAACAATCCATGCAAGCAAGTGCTGGCCAACTTTGAATATCTTACAGGAAATATAAGTAAAAATTGATTTTATGATGTACTTTGAAAAAGATATTCATAATATACTTCTCTTTTGGCTGAAATACTTTCGATCAGTGCCTAATCCATTGGGAATTCAGAGTCAAGTAAATTGTTAGATCTAATTTGTTGCTTTGCAACAAATTTTCATCAGCAACTCTTACCAGAATTTATCATTCAAAAATCCTTATTAACACCCAAGCAACCTCATCACATTCATTAGAGCCTTTATTTAATCCATTGAATTAACAACAATAACAAATGGATGTACAGTCTTACTATATTGTAATCAATTGCATAAGCTTTTACTCACACAACATCAAGGTAGCTAAGTATTTAAAAGGAGACAAAATTCAGAAAAAAACAGATATGGGGACAGTTCATAATTTGTATTCATTTCTTTTGAAAATGGTATATCCTTTACAATAGACCCAGAAAGACCTTCAAAGAAGAAGCATAGTTCTTTCTACATTCATCTATATCTCAGAGATTTTGACAAAAAAGTATACTATAAATTTCCTTCCCAAAATGTTTGGACCAAAAATAGAACTAAGCACAATACTTAGTAAAAGCCAAATTCGGACCCTTCTTTAGCCTTGGGATCTCACTTAAATCATGTGAGATGCAACAAGCTTCAAGCTAAAAAAGGTGACAGGTGTCCTCCTTTAGAAAAACAAAAACAAGAATAACAGAAAGGTTAATTACAACAACAATTCTTGGCGGGTCCCTTTCTGTTATGCTTCTTGGTTGTTATGACCTGATCTCACAATCATTCTTCATCTTCATCTTCAGAGTACATACCCATAAGGTCTGTAAGTGATGTATCATCTTCTGTTACATGCAAACTCACTTTAACCTGGGGATTTTCTATGTCATCATTGCTGATTACAAAAGTAACTATTACTCTTACATCTTCTTCATCATCGTCTCCTGACATCTGCTCACTAAACTGATTTTTCCATCTGTTAAAAGTATCATCATCTGGCCAATCAAAAATTAGGGTTTCTCTTTGTATCTTTATTAAAGAATTGGCATTTTCCTCTAAATGATCGAATTCTTTTCTCATATCAGCATAATATAATTGTATTTTTACCAGCTCCTCATTTGTCTTTGCCCAAAACCAATGGCCAGTCTCACTGATGATGTTTGTTATTCTGTTATTGAATAATTCATCCATTTCCTTTTTCCATTTTTCTTTTTCCTTTACTATATCAACAGATTCTAAAGCATAAGGAACTAGGGTGAATTTTTCAGCAAGATATTTTGAAAAACAGAGTATCAATTTTCTCTATAAAGAATCTCTTTTATTCTCAAAATTATCTAATTGATTCAATAAATCAAAAATCCTTTCAACCTGATGATAAGGCATTTGGACTGTAGATATACAAATAATTGTAACATCATTGTTTCTCTGTCTCCATTTCTGTGCAAGAGAATCTAGTCCATCCTTTTCTTTATTTAACTCATCCATGAGGGTTACAATCCTTGTCAACTGATCATAAAAAGTTGACCATTGTATTTTATCCCTCAAATATGTCACACCCTACCTCCATTTCTCTTCCTGCTGATTTCTAAATTCTATCTGCCACTCATGCAATTTGGTTTTTTCTGCTTCAAATTCCTCTGCAGTATAGAATTGGGGTCTTTCAGGGGTGTCAGGTATCTCAATAATAGGGGTTAATCCCACAGATGACTGTGGGGGATATGCAATTCTCAGTGTACTGGATTCTCCCACTTTCCTCTTTCCAAGTACCTTTTCTAATTGAGATACCCTATTTTCTAACTCAATTCTCCTTTTTACCTCTTGGTTATAGGCATCCACCACTATTTCATATTTATTATGCATATCAATAATTTCCCTCTCTCCTCTTTCCATAGTAGCCAAGGAAAATTTAGAATAATCCACATTCATGTGGGCTGCCTGTACATTTGAAGTATCAACAACTCTCCTTACAAAGATACTCCCTGTTAATCCTGAATCATCATGCTGTGATGAAGTAGTTCTGGATCCTCTTCTCAGGGACCACATAACAAGGGCAGCTTGATCATTGCTGAATTTTGTACCCAAGAATTCCTCTTTATTTGGATCCTGGAGTCCTAAATTATTTGAAACAGAATTAAAAATTAATGCGTCAGCAATGTCCCAATTGGGCAATAATAAAACATTAGCATTTTTTACCATCTATCTTCCCTCATCAGGGGTTATATTTTGGAACTCTTGCACCATTTGTTCCTTTATTAGATTTTTAATGGAGGTCTCATCCATTTCTGGATGTTCTGTTTTCATATTCTTACACCTTTGCTCAAAAATGTGCATGTTTACCCTCCACGCAAACTGATGGAAAGCCCTAGATCTCACAAAATTGTTATCAGATAAAAAATGCTAACTGGCTTGTTCCAAAATAGGGTCCAATTCCCTTCCTCTGAAATCTGCTATAGTTAATTCAAAACTTGGCACAGGGGGTTCCTGGAGGTTCCCTTCATTAATTTCTGCTTGTGTAACAAAAATTTCTCCTTGTGACCCCATTTGTTTGAATTTCTCATTGGTGAGTTGTTCTTCCTCAATTCTTATTGGGGTTTGAGAAGGTGAGTAACTTTCATCAGGGGATTCTTCCTCCCTTATTATTCTTCTTCTTTTGGGAGAAGGTTCAGGGGGTCTTTCTTCTAGGACAGTGCTGGTGGATTCAACTATCTGTTTTTCTTTATGTACAATGGGCACCCGCTGTCGGACAATAGTATATCCTGTCTTCTTTCGTACCACCAATGGACCTATTCCAATGTTGGGGGTGAAATCCAATTTTCTCATAATTTCTCTGGCTTTATCTGGAAAAGAATTAATAAAATGTTGTTTCTTCTCATTCATTACTTCCATTATCTCAGAGAAAGTACTCATGAGCTTATGTATTTTATCTGCATTGGTTGTAGCATTACTAAGAGGACTGAAATCTTTGTCAAAACAATTAATGAATTCCAAAACTTTTGAATAGACTCTCCATTTTTCTTTCTTTATTTCTTGCTCATGGAGAGAGTATTCATTTCTTATTATATCTTCAGGAAAATAGAATTCATGCTGAACTGGACGAAGCTTGATTCTAAATCTAAGGGCAGAGTTAAAGAAACCTTCTGTATCACAAAAATGAGAGTGAGACACTGCCATCTTATATTGATCCAAAATTTTATGGAGAAAGACCCACCCTTCTTTAGTTATCACAAACTGGTGGGCTATAGTACAAGTAGGAAAAATTGATCCTGTCCCCCTTTTGTGCAAAAAGGCCTCCTCCACTCCTCCTAACTGCCACAGAAATTCAGCTATCCCTACCTTTAAAGGTACCTGATAGGGTAACACATGGGGTGTTCCTTTGAATCCATAGACCCTGATGATAGTCGAGACTGAATATGGGATAATATCTCCCCAATTATGTGAAACTTTTAGATTATGGGTTTTGTCCATAGGCCTAACAAGGTGCATTAATGCCTTAGGGATTCTGGGATTATCACTCAATATGAGGCACCTTAGTTTGGAGGCAAAGTGCCTATCAAATCTAACGAAGCTAGCATTTTCTACTTCCCAGGTCATGTTTGCACTCCATAATTGGACTGGCAGTGCCTCCCCTTCTTGTTCTCTATTTAAAACCATTTCTTTACCAAAATAAGGGGCCCCTTTAAAAAGAAACATATGCATCAATAAGGAATACTGACCCCAAACCTTTTCCACCTTGCCCTATGCAATCCCCACCAATCCCTGGTGAATCTCATTTGCCAAGTAAGATGCAAAATCAAAAATTATTTCCACACCAAAAGAGGAGATTTGGGTGATCATATACATGAAGCTCACCAGAATAAAGTCTTCTTCGCCCTCTCCGAAGACTCTGCACAGGGTCCTATATATCTCCACTGCCCTGGCATTAAAGCATGATTTCTTGAATGGTTCTTTAGAAGATGATGTTATGGTTGAGAGGCCTCCAATCCGGCCTATGTGGGCTTTCAGTGCACCCTGTCTAACTACATCCTTGTTGGATATATATTCTTTTTCTAAATCTATCAAATTAATGGGCACATGATACATGGTGAGGGGTCCCAGACTGAAAACCTTCCTAATCTCCTCGGGACTGACGGTAACTAAAGCCTCACCATCCATTCTTCTCACTACCTTAGTGGCTTGGTCATAGTTTTTTGCTATAGCTTCAAGCAGGTCAAAATCCATAAACACGCTGGGGACAACAAGCTTCCCAAGATCAAAATTCCATATATTGGCATGAGGGGCATATAACTTCCTTTTCGCAAACCATTTTTTGAATAAACTCAAACCAGTTTGAGAAGTTTGAGCATCCCGGACCCAATTACCCTTATCATACAATCCATTAGCTACCCTTAGCCTAGGGTTGAGTGAGGTTAACCTCTTAACTTGCACCATTTCTACAGTAGATTCAGGAAGTAACTCAAGCAAATCATCATGCACATTTCTATCCAGGTAGTTTATTACACCAATAAATCCCTTCTTAAGAGGCATCTTGGGCTATCTTTTTAAAACTTAAAAGCTCACGAAGATGATGGTAGTTTTACTTACTTGAATTCTATCTCAATTCTCCTCTGTAATGGCTTCTGCACAAGAATGGCTTCAAATCTTTTCTCACATGAAATGAAACTGATGAAATCTCTCTGTATTATACTCTGTTTTTCCTCACGGATGAAGCTTTCTTGTCTAATTAATACAGAGAGTGGCACTACATTTTTTGTTTAAAACTGCACCGTCGATCTTCAAAGATACTACGATCATGCGGTACAGAGGGAACAACTAGGAGTTATATTTTCCATGTCAGTTATTTTACCCAATGAGAACTTGCCACGTACATAATTCTTTCTTTTGATGGTGCTTATATTTAGACCCACTGACGACGGAGAACACGTGTCAGCATGTCGCTACTTCGTTATGCATAAAGAACAAGCACCTTGCCATGGCGAAGCGGCGACAATCGTTGATCAGATCAAGAAATGATCAAAAGATACGCTATAGGACTTCTTAAGAAAGAAGGTGGCGGGCCCAACTCACTATATCGCTATAATTATCTTCCTTGCAACTCTTCATAGCGAGGTAGTGAGCTTCGTTGATCCACTTCAAGCTAACGTTCAAGATTTCTTGCACATTCAGTCAGATAGGTATTAATGAGAATCGGATCTCTGCATAGCTGGCACATGTCAAAATTTATCACAGTCATCTATCATTACACGTCATCAAAGATCTTGCCGATCTTTTGCCATTTTACGGGGCCTCACTAACTCGCTAACGGTGAAGCACCTGAATTTTCCGATAGTGAGGTAGCAAGCTCCGGCACTTAAAAGGATTCCGTGCTGGAAAATGCAAGGGTTACCCAGTAATTACTTCTGTTAATTAAAATTGATTCTGACAACGGTATTTATGACTGGTCATGCCACCTGGTGTAATTATGATACAAGCAAGATGCAATGTCATCATTTTTAGATTTTCACGTGGCCTCGCTACTTCGCTAACGGTGAAGTGTTTGAATTTTCCGATAGCGAGGTGGCAGAACTTCTGGAAAAATCAACATTCCGGCTCTAATGTCAGATATTCTAGTGGGTCCCTCTCCTTTTTTTGGATGGTGAATTGCAAAGTGTACCTGCACAATAAAACATTTAATAAGAAAATCTCCGATCGCCGCATCTTCACTTTATGGTCCCACCGCTTAAAATACTCAATACTCGTTATCTCGCTATACTTAATGAGCATGCAACTCTCAATAGCGAGGTAACGCCAATGGTAGATCTAATCGGATCCAACAGTTGGGACAAATAGGAAGAAAGGTAACCTGGGAGAAAGGAAAAGGAATATGACAGCATATTCGTCTCTTTTGAAAATTCAAAATTTCGCGCCCGACAATTTATGAATAGGCATGATATAGGGTTTATATGGCGATTATTTCTTATAGATGGTTTATCCAAAACCCTATGTTTCACTTAGGCATAGAACATTTGACTTTTCTATGATTTAACTGAAAATTTTTACTACAGAAAAAGTTAGACCAACAGTGGCTCTGTCTGGGGATGATAGACTACTTGAGTCTATGCAAGGATTCAGAATCTATGGGAGAGCAGACCACACATCCGGTAAAGTGACAACTTCTTCAGAGAGCATAGAGCAACACACAAAAACAAAAACTCAGACTGTACAAGGATTTACAAAAAACAAGACGACAGGAAAACCTAAAACTATTGTTCATGGAAGAAAATAAGTATTTTTTCAAGAAAAATACCTCTTCAAGAACTGTCCATGAACTGGAAATTCAAGAATATTATCAAATATATCTTTGATTATGTAAGAATCTTTACCCCAAGCATTCTCAATGAGATATGGGCCTAACCAAATGGGATCAAATTTGCCATGTTTTCCTTTATCTTCAATTCTGGCGTTCCACATTAAGACTAGGTCTCCATTTTCAAATTTCTTGTTTACAGTTCTTTTATCATAGAGTGTTTTGACTTGTAACTACAATTTTTGATTCCTCAGAGATGCTTCTCTTTTGGCTTCGGTCAATCCTACCAATTCATTCATTCTTTCTTTCATTTCATCAGTAGTATCTTCATCATATAACTAGATGTAATTGTATAATCCCATCAAGTTGTTCTGGGGCATTCTAGCTTGAATTCCATACACTAAATCAAATGGAGCCACCCCAATTGCCTTCTTTATAGTTACTCTGTCAGCCCATATTGCCAACTGTAACTTGGAATCCCATGCCCTTTTATTATTGTCCAAGGTTCTCTTAATGATTTTCAACAGGCTTTTATTTGTGGACTCAGCTTGCCCATTCCCTTGTGGATGATATGGAGCAGATGATGTTCTTGTCATTCCATATTTATCACAAAACTTGATGAATTCCTCAGACCTAAAACACATAGCATTATCTGTAACAACTTTCTGTGGACATCCAAATCTAGAAATGATATTATTCAATAGGAAATTATTTACCACTTTACTCGTTGCATTTCTGGTAGGGATAGCCTCTACCCATTTTGTAAAGTAGTCAGTAGCAACCAGAATCCAAGAATAGCTAGTACTGGACTTGGGAAAAATTTCTCCTATGAAGTCCAGACCCCATTGTTGGAAAGGTGCTTTAGTTTCAACTGGCTTCAGTGGAGTATTTCCTGAGAATTTCAGCTTTCCGGAAAATCTCTGACAAGGATCACATTTCTTAACCATAACTTGAGCATCTTTGAACAAAGTAGGCCACCAGAAACCAACCCTCATTATCTTATGTGCAGTAGTTTTGGCCATGTAATGTCCTCCACATACTCCAGCATGCATTTCTTTCAAAATCTCTTTTGCCCTTTCTTTGTCAACACATTTCAATAGAACTCCTTCAAAGTTTCTCCACCATAAGTTATTTTGAACAATTACATACCTGATGGCTTGCAATTTAATATTCCTTTTTTCATTATCAGGCAGATGGGGAGGAACTTCCATATGTTGCAAGTAATGTATAACATTGATGTACCAATCACACTGGTCCATGTCGTAGAAATCAGTTCTGAAATCATCATTTACTAGGTTTATCTGATTAGCTTCCAGGTTAGTTTCGGCCATAAGTTTGGCCAAACCTTGACCTCTTACTAACTTAGTTATCTGCATATCAATGTTGAATTCTTGGATTCTATTGATCCATCTACATCTCCTTCCTGACACTTCCTGCTGAGAGAAAATATCTTTAACTGCAGCACTAGGTACAAAGGCAATAATAGTAGCGCCTACCAAATAACTTCTGAATGCTTTTACAGCCTTTACCAAAGCATATGCTTGTTTTTCATTTATTTCATACTTCAGTTCAGCATGCTGCAGGGATTTGCTAAAAAAGGCAATAGGCTGCTCATACCCTTCTTGGTTTTTCTATAATAAAACTGCAGCTACAGTATGGAATGATGCAAAAGAAAAAATATGCATGGGTTTAGTATAATCTGGGGTCCTCAACACTGGAGCATTTTTTATCGCAGTTTTTATATCCTGGAATGCCTATGAAGGTTCACCATTCCAATCTATAACAGCTCCTTTCTTGAGCATTTTTGAAATGGGTCTACTAATTTCAGTGAAATTGGTAACAAACCTCCTCAGAAAATTAACCTGGCCAAAAAAGAACTGTATACCTTTCACGTTTTTAGGTTTGGGGACTTTATCAATAGCTATTACCCTTTCTGGGTCTATTTTTACCCCATCCTTAGACACTATGTGTCCTAATAACTTTCCTCCTATGACCCCAAATGAGCATTTCTTTGGGTTTAGAGATACCCCATATTCCAGGGCTTTTATAAAAAAAAAATTCCAAGTGTTTGCAGTGATCTTCAGCCTTGTTAGAATACGCTGTAAGATCATCCTAGTACACAACCATAAATTTGTCAATATACTCATGAAATGCTACATCCATGGCTCTTTGGAAAGTAGCTCCTGCATTAATCAAGCCAAAAGGCATCCTCACATACACATATGTTCCCCAAGGGGTTGTGAAAGTTGGTTTGAACTGTTCACTTTCTTTTACCAGAACTTGATTATATCCAGAAAAGCCATCCATCATTGACATCAATTCAGAACCGGTCACTTGTTGTAACATGGCTTCCATATTAGGTAAGCCATAATTATCTTTTAGAGATGCAATGTTTAGATTTCTAAAATCCACACAAAGCCTAATATCTCCATTCTTTTTTCTTACAGGAACAAGGTTTGAAACCCAAGTGGAATGCCTAATTGGTTTGATTATTCCACCATCTCTCAGTTTTGTCAGTTCTTCCTACATTTTTGGGGCAAGGGTAGGATTGATTGGCCTCTGTTTTTTCCTAAAAGTTTTTACATTTTCTTTCAACGGTATGATATGCTGGAAAAGGTCCTCCCTATAAGCTTTAAGGTCATCATATGACCAAGCAAAAACATGTCTGTACTTTCAAAGTAGGTCAATCAATGCTTTTCTGATTTGAACAGGCAGATCTTGGCTGATGTAAACCCTTTTAGGGAATTCATCCGTTCCCAAATTCATTTCTTCTAGCTCCTACAGTTTGGGGTCATTTACTCCCGATTTTACTCTGTCTTGGTTATCAAAAATATTCTCCAAGACTACCAACCCCTTAGGCATCTTATTTGTTTTTAATTGCATGATTTCTTGACCAAAAATGGTTTCTTTCCCATTTATGGTTTCAATTAGTCCATTGCAGTCCATCTCCTGACCATGGTATTTGTCTTCATTTAGCAAAAAATTTGTGATATCTTTGTCATCTTCAAACACCTGCCAATTTTCAATGTTGTCAGGTATAGAAGGTTTGTTTTGGGCCTCAATCTGAGAGATTCTTGCAAATGATATTTCTTTTGGTTTGATAGCTACATTGGCTAGAAGATCAGCCATTTTATTCTGGGTCCTATCTCTCCATGAGGTCCCAAATGCATCAAAGAATTCTATTTGATCCCAGACTGCGTTTCTATATTGTTTTAATCTCCTATTTTTTGAGGAGTAGGTTCCTTTGATCTGAGAGATGATCAATTCAGAATCCCCTATGACACACAATTTCTTAATTTTGTGGTGTGTGGCCACTTTGAGTCCTAGTAGCATTGCTTCATATTCAGCGATGTTATTAGTACAAGCAAACTTCAAGGTGAATGAATACCTGAAGGTGTTATTTTCAGGGGACACAAAGACTACACCTGCCCCTGCACCCTCTTTAGAACTAGCCCCATCAAAGAACATTGTCCATAATTTTGGTGAATTCATGCAACATTCAACCTCATTTTCAATGATATCAGGCAAGTTTTCCACTTCCTGAATAATTAATTCAGCCCTGAAAGCATTAATCCCAGTGTCTAGGAAACAAGTGGTATCTTTGTCAATTTCTTCACCTAAGATGTAGTTAACCCTTGGTTCCCTATTTACCCTGACAGCTTTGTCCCCTATATGGAAGGTGGCATAAGTAAGGTCACATTGTAGGCTTCCCCCCATGGTGGCACTCCATTTTTTGGAAAGTAGCATCCCCTAGTGTGGGGGTATATCCACCACAAGGACAGACATGGTTAATTCTACCTCAGGAAATGCAGCCAGTTTGAATGGTAAGGCATTTATAGTACCTATTACTGGAACCTCTCTAGCATCCATCCCCCGGCATCTACCTTGCTTAGTATCCACCTTCAATCCTAGGGCTTCCATTACTTTGAAAGGCATTATAGTGTTGGAAACTCCAGAATCTATCATACAATTTTTCAAGGTTTTCCCTTTTATGATTAGACTAAGGAAAAAAGGATCAATATCTTGTATGAACGCAACTAATGAATCATCTAAAAACATTTGAGGAATCTGGGATATAATACCATTATCCTCTATTATTAATGGGGTCTACTGGGCTACAGCTTGATCATCAATACTATTGTTGTTTGCTATTCCACCCAACCATGACAAAGCCTTATTCTTATGCTCTTCAATTCTAAAAAGCTCAGACAAGGGTACTTTCACAGTAATTTGAGATAACATGGCAATCATATCAACAAGTTCAACCATAGTAGGTTTTACAATAGTACTTGGAATCGGAGTCTTTTGAGTAGTGGGCACCACTTTTTGCTTGACAACATCCGGTTCTGATTTCTCTGGTTGCACTACTATCTTTGTTGCTTCACCTTTCTGAAATTGAACCTTCTTTTTTGGTTCCCATTTCTGACCCTTGTTCTCCTTGATCTCAGGCACATCTATATTGACTTTCTTGTGTTGATCATCTGTCTTATGAGTGGTGTCTTTGATGATCACACTAGATGGCCTTCCTGCCTCATTATTTATTGCTCTATTTCTCAAATTTTAATTACTATGGACTTGTGAAATCATCTCGGCTGTAATTCTATCAATTTCCTCCTTGGAGGGGATTCTTAGGTTTGTGAAACCTACTTCAGAAAATGTATTGCATACCTTATCTGTATCATTCTTTTCATCATCTGAAAATATTTGCTGATGATGTAACTGGTAAGCAATTCTCTGGCTGGTAACATCATTCTCAGGTTCTTCTGAATCAGAATCTATCAAATCATCAGATGTGTTCGCCATATTGCAGCTTATATCATCATGGTTTTTTTCTTCTGTTTCTTCTTCTGCTTGCACTCCTTGAGCTTGGGCGAACGACTGGGCAACAACATAATAATCAGCAGAATGAGGTGATTGGCATATAATGCACCAACATCATCATTCATATTTACAGTGTTCCTTTGCAGGGGGTCTGGGGTACCCTTATCTTTCATATTTTGGGTCTGGTTGGGAACTGGTTTACCATCTTTCCACTGGGTGGTGTAAGGGTAATTCTGCATCCTAGGCTGTCTATTGAAATTGTTGTTATTCACAGGGGTTCTCTCAGTAACATTTGTCTTATTGAAAATAGTGGGATTCATCTTCTTGAGCATTTCTAAAACATGGCCTATAGTAGGTTCTTCAGGCTTTTTTCCTATGGGAGTTTTGT
Source organism: Cupressus sempervirens (assembly GCA_028749045.1). Classification (NCBI taxonomy): domain Eukaryota; kingdom Viridiplantae; phylum Streptophyta; class Pinopsida; order Cupressales; family Cupressaceae; genus Cupressus; species Cupressus sempervirens. Next base: position 342,582,257 of record CM053793.1, on the reverse strand, counting down.
CACCTTCCCTTTTATTATTATTCTTAGGATTGAAAAGCTTAGGATCATCCCTCCTCCCTAATTTTCCAGAGGCCTTTCTATTATTTTCTATATTCACTGCAACTCTATAGGCATCTCTTAAAGTTTTAGGATCCTTATCTCTCAGTTGGTAGGCCATTTTTCTATCAAAGGCATTGAAATAGGTTGTAAGATAGACACCTTCATTTAACCGCATAAACTGAAATAGTTTGTACATCCCTTTCTGAAATCTCACATTGAAATCAAATGTGGATTCATTTGGATTCTTCTTGATATTGTTGAACTCATTCAACATGAATCCTGCATTAGTATTGTCCCCATATTGTTCTTTGAACAATTTCTCCAAATCACTCCATGAAGTAATACTATCATCAGGCAACCTCCTGAACCAATCCCTTGCATCCTCTGTAAGTGAATGCACAAATAATTTCATCACCATGCCCTCATGTTCAACTTCATAATCATTGAGCATGTCAATGAAAATTCTCAAATGTTCTTCACCAGTAATAGCATTATTTCCAGAAAACTTAACCACTTTATCCCTTAAATCAAAAGATATGGGATGGGGGGCACCAGGAATACTGGAAAATGATATTTGTCTATATTTTTCGAGGTATATAGGTTTCTTCTAGAAACCAGGAGCGTTAGAGGTACTAGCTGCATTAGCTTGACTTAGGAGAGCAGCTTGGGACAGCTGTGGTGGGACAAATGGGACTTGAGTGCCAATATTGGAAGATGAGGTAGGAGCAGATTGGGTTACTTTCTGAGTCGGGATTATGGGACCACTAACTGGTGCAGGGTTTGTAGGTGGGATAGACAAACTAGGCCATGAATTCAATGCAGAATTAGACTTTATGAATTGGATTTTCCTTCTGGTTTCTGCGGCTTGAGCTTATTTTCAACCTTCTCAAGTTCTTTTGCAAGGTCTTCCCTCTCCTTTCGAGCCTTCTCTAGTTCTAGATCTAATTTTGATATGGAGGGTTGTATAGGTTTGCTTGGTATGGCTTGAGGCTCATTTATTTGGATTCCTATAGCCTTGCCTTTCCCTTTATCTGGGACTGTTCCAGTGGGCTCTATTGGATCAACTTGAATGGGTTTATAAGCTTGAACTTGAGCAATAATTGGTTCTTGCCTTTGATTTAGGAGTTTCTCCTATTGTTGAACTTTAGCTCTTAGATTATCAACATCTCCAAAGACATCCTGATGGAGAGTGGGGGTATTCTCTTCTAATTTTTTATTTTTCTCTTTCAAAGCAGCCATCCTTCTTAGCAGAGTATCTCTTTCTATTATTTCATCCAAAGTGGCTCGCTCCCTTTCCTTTTCAAGACGGATGCATTTAGCTTCTTCTTCAACAATCCATTTCTTCAAAAATCCTATTTCAGATTGCACTTCTTTAGAATCAGCAGAGGTTGCCTTGGAATCAGTAGGGTCATCTAGATCTATAAGGTTTGGTTCCATATATGGGGCTACTCTGGGATCAAAAGGGGTATCAGATGAACTCCTAAATCCTAGCCTACAATTTATATCTACTACAGGCCCTAGTCTTGGTGAAGCAATTCCCATAGTAGATACATCTTTGTCTTGAAAAACTCTCTGATCTGGTAATGGGGTACTAAAAATACCTCCTAAGAGTCTTGTATTTTTGGATTCAGAACTAAGCGAAGATGACTCTCTTGCTATTATCAGTTGATAATGCGTATTTATAGAGGCATTACCTCTAGGCTTCCAAGTAGGATTTGGATCTATTCTTTTCTTATTTTGGTTCTTCCTACCACCTTGGGGTAAATTAGTATACATTGATACATCAGGATTGGCTCTCATGTAAGCCTTTGTGTTTTTTCTCTTGTCAGCCATATTCTTCTTTTGTTACAATAAGCACTAGCTTCAAAACCTTGACTGAGTCGCCACCTTTTTTTGGGAAAATATAATAACACTCTTACTGACAAAAAGAAAACAATACACAAGTGGGAACAAAAATACGGCACAAAGAGACCAATCACTGATGTTGTAAGACTGCAACTCTTGCTTGTTAGATAAGACACTCGGATAAGCTAGATGCGTCAGTGTGTAGCAATGGTACTTGGGTTATATCTTCTTTAAATCCTCAAGTTTTGACACTAAAGATTCCCTGATAGCTACGGGAAAAATAAAGATCACACGACACATACTTACTTAGTAAGACTAAAGACAACTGCAGTACTTTTTATAGATGTGTTAGACAGTCCCCAGTAGAGTCGCCATTTTGTTGGTGTTTTATTTTGATGTTAACAATGCTAAAACTACTAGCTGACAAAAGGCTTAATACCTAGATATCAATACATACACAACCTAAAGAATAGCCAATTCTCATTATCACTTGTATATGCAAAGTACTAGGACCCAACTCCAACAAAACCTTAGACGGTTTTCTACTCTTTTGGCTCTGTAAAAACCAGGGCGGGTGTACTTGGGGATGGTTCAAAGATGGAAAAATTGTATGAGAATTATTCTTAGTTTCATTTTGATTCTCATCTCTAAATCCTCAAACATATACGTAAATCTTACTGAATTGATAAACACATTCCTTGAACAGATATGGCCAAGAAATCTTCTATAGCTCTGTAGATGTTTCCAACAGCAATGGCTAAATGAAGCTAAAACAATCCATGTAGGCAAGTGCTGGCCAACTTTGAATATCTTACAGGAAATATAAGTAAAAATTGATTTTATGATGTACTTTGAAAAAGCTAGTCATAATATACTTCTCTTTTGGCTGAAATACTTTCGATCAGTGCCTAATCCATTGGGAATTCAGAGTCAAGTAAATTCTTAGATCTAATTTGTTGCTTTGCAAAAAAATTTCATCAGCAATTCTTACCAGAATTTATCAATCAAAAATCCTTATTAACACCCAAGCAACCTCATCACATTCATCAGAGCCTTTATTTAATCCATTGAATTAACAACAATAACAAATGGATGTACAGTCTTACTATATTGCAATCAATTGCATAAGCTTTTACTCACACAACATCAAGGTAGCTAAGTATTTAAAAGGAGACAAAATTCAGAAAAGAACAGATATGGGGACAGTTCATAATTTGTATTCTTTCCTTTGAAAATGGTATATCCTTTACAATAGACCCAGAAAGACCTTCAGAGAAGAAGCACAGTTCTTTCTACATTCATCTATATCTCAGAAATTTTGACAGAAAAGTATACTATAAATTTCCTTCCCAAAATGTTTGGACCAAAAATAGAACTAAGCACAATACTTAGCAAAAGCCAAATTTGGACCCTTCTTTAGCCTTGGGATCTCACTTAAATCATGTGAGATGCAACAAGCTTCAGGCTAAAAAGGGTGACAGGTGTCCTCCTTTAGAAAAACAAAAACAAGAATAACAGAAAGGTTAATTACAACAACAATTCTTGGCAGGTCCCTTTCTGTTATGCTTCTTGGTTGTTATGATCTGATCTCACAATCATTCTTCATCTTCATCTTCAGAGTACATACCCATAAGGTCTGTAAGTGATGTATCATCTTCTGTTACATGCAAACTCACTTTAACCTGGGGATTTTCTATGTCATCATTGTTGATTACAAAAGTAACTATTACTCTTACATCTTCTTCGTCATCCTCTCCTGACATCTGCTCACTAAACTGATTTTTCCATCTGTTAAAAGTATCATCATCTGGCCAATCAAAACTTAGGGTTTCTCTTTGTATCTTTATTAAAGAATTGGCATTTTCCTCTAAATGATCGAATTCTTTTCTCATATCAGCGTAATATAATTGTATTTTTACTAGCTCCTCATTTTTCTTTGCCCAAAACCAATGGCCAGTCTCACTGATGATGTTTTTTATTCTATTATTGAATAATTCATCCATTTCCTTTTTCCATTTTTCTTTTTCCTTTACTGTATCAACAGATTCTAAAGCACAAGGAAATAGGGTGAATTTTTCAGCAAGATATTTTGAAAAACAGAGTATCAATTTTCTCTATAAAGAATCTCTTTTATTCTCAAAATTATCTAATTAATTCAATAAATCAAGAATCCTTTCAACCTGATGATAAGGCATTTGGACTGTAGATATACAAATAATTGTAATATCATTGTTTCTCTGTCTCCATTTCTGTGCAAGAGAATCTAGTCCATCCTTTTCTTTATTTAACTCATCCATGAGGGTTACAATCCTTGCCAACTGATCATAAAAAGTTGACCATTGTATTTTATCCCTCAAATATGTCACACCCTGCCTCCATTTCTCTTCTTGTTGATTTCTAAATTCTATCTGCCACTCATGCAATTTGGTTTTTTTTGCTTCAAATTCCTTTGCAGTATAGAATTGGGGTCTTTCAGGGGTGTCAGGTATCTCAATAATAGGGGTTAATCCCACAGATGACTGTGGGGGATATGCAATTCTCAGTGTACTGGATTCTCCCACTTTCCTCTTTCCAAGTACCTTTTCTAATTGAGATACCCTATTTTCTAACTCAATTCTCCTTTTTACCTCTTGGTTATAGGCATCCACCACTATTTCATATTTATTATGCATATCAATCATTTCCCTCTCTCCTCTTTCCGTAGTAGCCAAGGCAAATTTAGAATAATCCACATTCATGTGGGCTACCTGTACATTTGAAGTATCAGCAACTCTCCTTACAAAGATACTCCCTGTTAATCCTGAATCATCAGGCTGTGATGAAGTAGTTCTAGATCCTCTTCTCAGGGACCACATAACAAGGGCAGCTTGATCATTGCTGAATGTTGTACCCAATAATTCCTCTTTATTTGGATCCTAGAGTCCTAAATTATTTGAAACAGAATTAAAAATTAATGTGTCAACAATGTCCCAATTGGGCAATAATAAAACATTAGCATTTTTTACCATCTGTCTTCCCTCATCAGGGGTTATATTTTGGAACTCTTGCACCATTTGTTCCTTTATTAGATTTTTAATGGAGGTCTCATCCATTTCTAGATGTTCTGTTTTTATATTCTTACACCTTTGCTCAAAAATGTGCATGTTTACCCTCCACGCAAACTGATGGAAAGCCCTAGATCTCACAAAATTGTTATCAGATAAAAAATGCTAACTGGCTTGTTCCAAAACAGGGTCCAATTCCCTTCCTCTGAAATCTGCTATAGTTAATTCAAAACTTGGCACAGGGGGTTCCTGGGGGTTCCCTTCATCAATTTCTGCTTGTCTAACAAAAATTTCTCCTTGTGACCCCATTTGTTCGAATTGCTCATTGGTGAGCTGTTCTTCCTCAATTCTTATTGGGGTTTGAGAAGGTGAGTAACTTTCATCAGGGGATTCTTTCTTCCTTATTATTCTTCTTCTTTTGGGAGAAGGTTCAAGGGGTCTTTCTTCTAGGACAGTGCTGGTGGATTCAACTATCTATTTTTCTTTATGTACAACGGGCACCTGCTGTCGGACAATAGTATATCTTGTCTTCTTTTGTACCATCAGTGGACCTATTCCAATGTTGCGGGTGAAACCCAATTTTCTCATAATTTCTCTGGCTTTATCTAGAAAAGAATTAATAAAATGTTGTTTCTTCTCATTCATTACTTCCATTATCTCAGAGAAAGTACTCATGAGCTTATGTATTTTATCTGCATTGGTTGCAACATTACTAAGAGGACTGAAATCTTTGTCAAAACAATTAATGAAGTCCAAAACTTTTGAATAGACTCTCCATTTTTCTTTCTTTATTTCTTGCTCATGGTGAGAGTATTCATTTCGTATTATATCTTCAGGAAAATAGAATTCATACTGAACTGGACGAAGCTTGATTCTAAATCTAAGGGCAGAGTTAAAGAAACCTTCTATATCACAAAAATGAGAGTGAGACACTGCCATCTTATATTGATCCAAAATTTTATGGAGAAAGACCCACCCTTCTTTAGTTATCACAAACTGGTGGGCTATAGTACAAGTAGGAAAAATTGATCCTGTCCCCCTTTTGTACAAAAAGGCCTCCTCCACTCCTCCTAACTGCCAAAAAAATTCAGCTATCCCTACCTTTAAAGGTACCTGATAGGGTAACACATGGGGTGTTCCTTTGAATCCATAGACCCTAATGACAGTCGAGACTGAATATGGGATAATATCTCCCCAATTATGTGAAACTTTTAGATTATGGGTTTTTTCCATAGGCCTAACAAGGTGCATTAATGCCTTAGGGATTCTGGGATTATCACTCAATAAGAGGCACCTTAGTTTGGAGGCAAAGTGCCTATCAAATTTAACGAAGCTAGCATTTTCTGCTTCCCAGGTCATGTCTGCACTCCATAATTGGACTGGCAGTGCCTCCTCTTCTTGTTCTCTATTTAAAACCATTTCTTTACCAAAATAAGGGGCCCCTTTAAAAAGAAACATATGCATCAATAAGGAATACTGACCCCAAACCTTTTCCACCTTGCCCTGTGCAATCCCCACCAATCCCTGGTGAATCTCATTTGCCAAGTAAGATGCAAAATCAAAAATTATTTCCACCCCAAAAGAGGAGATTTGGGTGATCATATACATGAAGCTCACCGGAATAAAGTCTTCTTCACCCTCTCCGAAGACTCTGCACAGGGTCCTATATATCTCCACTGCCCTGGCATTAAAGCATGATTTCTTGAATGGTTCTTTAGAAGATGATGTTATGGTTGGGAGGCCTCCAATCCGGCCTATGTGGGCTTTCAGTGCACCCTGTCTAACTACATCCTTGTTGGATATATATTCTTTTTCTAAATCTATCAAATTAATGGGCACATGATACATGGTGAGGGGTCCCAGACTGAAAACCTTCCTAATCTCCTCGGGACTAATGGTAACTAAAGCCTCACCATCCATTCTTCTCACTACCTTAGTGGCTTGGTCATAGTTTTTTGCTATAGCTTCAAGCAGGTCAAAATCCATAAACACGCTGGGGACAACAAGCTTCCCAAGATCAAAATTCCATATATTGGCATGAGGGGCATATAACTTCCTTTCCGCAAACCATTTTTTGAATAAACTCAAACCAGTTTGAGAAGTTTGAGCATCCCGGACCCAATTACCCTTATCATACAATCCATCAGCTACCCTTAGCCTAGGGTTGAGTGAGGTTAACCTCTTAACTTGCACCGTTTCTACAGTAGATTCAGGAAGTAACTCAAGCAAATCATCATGCACATTTCTATCCAGGTAGTTTATTACACCAGTAAATCCCTTCTTAGGAGGCATCTTGGGCTATCTTTTTAAAACTTAAAAGCTCACGAAGATGATGGTAGTTTTACTTACTTGAATTCTATCTCAATTCTCCTCTGTATTCTTGCAAATTTTTCGCGAACAGACAACTTGACAATTTTTTTATCAAACCTTGGCACGCTTTTCTTTCAGTAATGGCTTCTGCACAAGAATGGCTTCAAATATTTTCTCACGTGAAATGAAACTGATGAAATCTCTCTGTATTATACTTTATTTTTCCTCACGGATGAAGCTTTCTTGTCTAATTAATATAGAGAGTGGCACTACATTTTTCGTTTAAAACTGCGTCGTCGATCTTCAAAGATCCTACGATCATGCGGTACAGAGGGAACAACTAGGAGTTATATTTGCCATGTCAGTTATTTTACCCAATGAGAACTTTCCACGTACGGAATTCTTTCTTTTGATGGTGCTTATATTTAGACCCACTGATGACGGAGAACATGTGTTAGCATGTCGCTACTTCGTTATGCATAAAGAACAAGCACCTTGCCATGGCGAAGCGGCAACAATCGTTGATCAGATCAAGAAATGATTGAAAGATACACTACAGGACTTCTTAAGAAAGAAGGAAATTGGCCCAAATAGCTATGTTGCTATAATTATCTTCCTTACAACTCTTCATAGCGAGGTAGCGAGCTCTGTTGATCCACTTCAAGCTAACGTTCAAGATTTCTTGCACATTCAGTCAGATAGGTATTAATGAGAATCAGATCTCTGCATAGCTAGCACATGTCAAAATTTATCACAGTCATCTGTCATTACATGTCATCAAAGATCTTGCTGATCTTTTTCCATTTTACGGGGCCTCGCTAACTCGCTAACGGTGAAGCACCTGAATTTTTCGATAGCGAGGTAGCGAGCTCCGGTACTTAAAAGGATTCCGTGCTGGAAAATGCAAGGGTTACCCAGTAATTACTTCTGTTAATTAAAATTGATTCTGACAACGGTATTTATGACTGGTCATGCCACCTGGTGTAATTATGATACAAGCAAGATGCAATGTCATCATTTTTAGATTTTCACGTGGCCTCGCTACTTCGCTAACGGTGAAGTGTTTGAATTTTCCGATAGCGAGGTGGCAGAACTTCTGGAAAAATCAACATTCCGGCTCTAATGTCAGATATTCTAGTGGGTCCCTCTCCTTTTTTTGGATGGTGAATTACAAAGTGTACCTGCACAATAAAACATTTAATAAGCAAATCTCCGATCGCCGCATCTTCACTTTATGGTCCCACCGCTTAAAATACTCAATACTCGTTATCTCGCTATACTTAATGAGCATGCAAATCTCAATAGCGAGGTAACGCCAATGGTAGATCTAATCGGATCCAACGGTTGGGACAAATAGGAAGAAAGGTAACCTGAGAGAAAGGAAAAGGAATATGACAGCATATTCGTCTCTTTTGAAAATTCAAAATTTCGCGCCCGACAATTTATGAATAGGGATGATATAGGGTTTATATGGCGATTATTTCTTATAGATGGTTTATCCAAAACCCTATGTTTCACTTAGGCATAGAACATTTGACTTTTCTATGATTTAACTAAAAATTTTTACTACAGAAAAAGTCAGACCAACAGGCTCCTAACAAGGTTCACTTCATAACAATGAAAAGTTGTAACTAGATGCATTGGTGATTTTTCCCAAATTTAGTTTCCATGTAAAATCTTGGTGTCTCATGTATTCATGTTATTTTCTTACTACTTATCTTTATGCAACTAAGTTATTAAAGGTTAATACACATCATTATCTTAAGATTTCTTTATTAACCAAGTTACAATAAATATGTACTTCTAACCGAGTTGTGAGTTAAAAGGAAGTCTGTATTCAATTCTAAGGGATTTGGAATTGTTTTAGTGGTACCTAATTCACCCCTCCCCTCTTAGTTACTCCTCTTATATTTCCAAGACATTACATTTCACTCAAGTAATCCATCACTCGATTAATACATGATTACTCAGTCAACAATGTAGTAACTCATGCAATATTGTACTCCTTATCTTACCTTGTCACTTGGTGTAGCTTGCAGAGCTCAATGAATACATAAACATCATAATTACATTAAAAATTTACATTTTATAAAATAATCAAACCAATATTACATTATAGTTGTCCAACTCATTGAATACCATATTTACTAACTTTCTCATCATCGTAATTTCCTCAAATCCTCTTCATTTATCAAATCATATGGTACTCTTTTGAATTAGCATAATGTCTATCAAACTAAGACTTTGAAATCAATTAAAACATAATAAATGATATGAATCTTTCACATATATTCATAGAATTCTCAATTACATCATAATTGAGGCTAAAAAGATCTCCCTTTGGCATTGATGAAAACACATAAATATATGATTTTATATTACAAAATATTACATAAGATAATAAAATGTATGCATTGAAAATAATAAAACTTTTTATCTCTAGGTTCTCATTTGAGTTCTTTGTAACAAATTTTCATTAGTAATGCTTTGTATCCTTAGTAGTAACAATCTTCAACATTTCTCCCTCATTGCATATGATATATTTCTATTCAACAATATCTTCATTCTTCTATATCATCCTCATTTGTGATTCCCTCCCTTTCATTATTCTCTCCTTCTAGTCATTTACTCCCCCTTAAACATCAATGCCAAAGGTAACTATAAGTTCCAATGTGAAAATTATAAAATCATGTAGTTATACCTTGTAGCTTGCATATATTATTTACATTAATTTCATTCCAATCATCTTTACAACTCTTGAAGTGTGAAATCTTGCATCAACTCCATAATGGTGTTTATGTCCATCCATGAGTTGATGCAACATGCATCTTGAATTAGTGAATGTTGGATAGGGGGAGGACCCCTAGTTTACCTCTTAGAAACTCAGAAGTATCTTTAGGTAGTAGCTTGGTAAATATCTCTACAATATTCTCCTTATATTTTATATACTCGAGCCTAACTTGTTTATCTTTTCCTTTCTCCCTCAAGTAGTGATACTTTATTCATATGTGCTTTGTCTTTTCATGCATCAACTAATTCTTGGATTTTTTTTTTGCACTAGTGTTATCACAATAAATAGTAATAGCCTTGGTTATCTCTGCTTGCATTCTTTCCAATATTTATTTAATCGAAATGATATTTTACCAATTAATTATAGAAAGAAACATACTTGTCTTTAGAAATATATTGTGAAATATAACTCTATTTCTTGCTTAACCATGTTATTAATATTTCTCCTAAAAAGAAAGCTCCACCACTTGTATTTTTTCTATCATCAACATTTCTAGCCCAACCAGCATTTGTTTAGACTTTAAGATTAAAGTCACCATCTTGTTTATTCAAAATTCCAAAATCTGCAGTCCCTTTAAGATATATGGATATCCTCTTGACAATAGTCATGTTTGTTTCCTTTAGATTAGATATAAATCTAGAAATAATTGCAACAATATGTGCAATATCTAGTCTATTATGCACAACATATTTCAATTTACCAATCATTGATCTATATCAAGTGTCATTTACATCAACACTAGTACCTTCTTTTGATAATTTCAGTCCATTCACCATATGTGTACTGACTAGCCTATACTCATCTATTCCAAAAGTTTTTAAGATTTCATGTACATACTCAAATTGAGTCACATATATTCAATTCTTTGTATGATGAACATGTAATCTAATTAAAATTTGTATCTCCCAACATTGGCATATCAAATTATTTACTCATTTGATCAAAAAATTATTTATATAGGAAGTCATTTCGACCAAATATAATGTCATCCACAAAAATTTCAGCAATTAAGACCATATTGTCATATTAACTCTTCAACTACCTATTGTTAGTCTCACTTGTTTTAGAAAATCCAATTGTAATCAAATAAGGCTGTAGCTTTTCATACCATGCTCTTCACGCTTGCTCCAATCCAAATAAGCCTTCTTTAATTTTCAAACTAGGTTCTTCTTATCTAGTTCAACAAATCCTTCTAGTTGTTCAATGTAGACTTCCTCTTCAAGTATTCCATTCAAAGATGTAGTTTTCACATCGATTTGATAAACTTTGAACTTCTTGTAAGTAGCATAGGCCATCAATTTTCTTATTCATTCCAATATTGCCACAAGTGAAAAAGTCTCACCATAGTCAATTCCTTCTTCTTGGGCATAACATTTGCAAACTAGTCTTACTTTGTTTCTTACTGCTTCTCTGTTGTCATTCAAATTGTTCTTGAAAATCCATTTTTCTCCTATCACATTCTTGTGTTTAGGTCTCATTACTAATTTCCATGTGTTGTTCTTCTCTATCTAATCAATTTCTTCATTCATATAATGTATCTAGTTCTCATTTTCAAGTACAGTCTTAACTATTCTAGGCTCAAAATAAGTAATTAAGCATGTACTATCTTTCAGCTTACTTCTTGTCATCAAATTAGCACTTCTACATCCAATGATGTTTAGGTGAATGATTATTTCTCACATATTTGGATAACAAATGTTTAGATCTCTAATTCTCAACATTATTCTCACTTAGTTGAGGTTTAACTTCTTGTTGTTCAGGTAAAGTATGTTGTGAGTTGGTAGCTCTGTGTTGTAATTAGGATAGTGTATCAGGTACACCTTTTAGACATATATAAATCTATTGTAATCTTCACATTCCTTCTTTCTTTCCACATCATTCCTATCTAAAAACTCTTTCATTCCTTACATTTGTCCTTTAAATGTGTTAGTAGCTTTGTTCAAAAAATCATATTCTTTGTTGTTATATGAATATCCAAGGAAAATGCCTTGATCTCTTTTTGAATCAAATTTATCATTCCTTGAATCCTTTTTAATGTAACACCTACTTCCAAAAAAATTGAAATAATCACATTAGGTGTATGAACATACTAGAGTTCATAGGGTGTCGTATTTGTTCCTTTCTTCAACTAAACTTGGTCAAGAGTATAGACTGCAGTTCTTATAGCTTCTCTCTAGAATATCATAGAAACATATTTTTCATTCAAAAATTTCCTTGCACAATCCATAGATAATTGATCTATTTCTTCTATCAGTAATTTTATTTTGTTGTGATGTCCTCATTGTACATAAGTTTTATTTGATACCATTCTCAGCATTAAAGTTAGTGAGTTAAACAAATATAAAAACATCACCTCTATCATATCTTAAACATTTCAATTTTTTTACCAATTTCTTTCTTAATTCTAGCCTTATGCCATTTGAATTATCAAAAGAATTTGATTTTACCTTGATGAACATAACAGTCATCGTCCTAGTGTATTCATCAAGAAATAATATGAAGTAGTTGTCACCATTATAACTTCCATTTCTCATAATTCACACAAATTAGTATGCACTAATTCCAAAATATCATTAGAAGTGTGCAAATTTCTTGAAAAACTTGACTTTGTAATCTTACCAAGTTGCCATTCTTTGCATGTAGCATTCTCAAGTTTATGCAAATTTGGTAAGCCTCTAACTCTTTTCTTTCCACTAAACTTTACCATACTCTAAAAGTTTACAAGACACAACCTCTTATGCCACAACTAAAAATCCTCAACTTCATCAAACAAATATATCTCAATAGTAGGATCAAGATAAAATATATTACCTTTAGTTTTCATTCTAGTTCCAATTTTATTTCCTTCATCATCAATAATCTTAAATTTTATGTTTTGAAACTCCATCTTATTGTTGGATACAATTGATTAATTTTGTATTGTCTTTGATGTCACAAGAATGTAATATCTTTATTAGTCAATGTATGTTGAGCTCATTTGGGCATTGAAGATAGTTTTTTGTGGCTACTGAGCAATCCAGAGTTTGCCTAGTTTAGAAGGCAGTATCTACAAAATTCACTTGAGCACCAAAGGAAAGTCTATGGATGATGAGTGTCAATTAAGCTCACTCAATTAATGAAGTATTATTGGATGGAACTAGTGCTAATTGTGATCACTTGGTTAACAAAGAAATTTTATAGTATGCAGTATTTACTAAGCTTCACTAGGTTAACGTAGGAAAATTTCTTATGAGTTAGTGTCTACTGAGCAAGGTTGGCTATCAAAGGATTTTCTTATTTTTGCCTATTAATTTTAAGTGATTTATCTATTGATTCTATCTAACTAAAAAAATGAATATTAGTTATTCTAAATTGTATTCTAGCCAACTTGAAAAAGTTAATGATATAAGTAGAAGGTTAAGTTGTGGGCTAGAATGTGTGAAATGGTATGTGAATACATTGAAGATTTGATCACGCTAAGAGGAAGAAAATTAGAAGGATAAGAAGAATATTCTTGAGGATACTAAAGTGTAAATTATTAATTACTATTTATAATTTACTTTTTTTTACTTAGGTTAATGCATTATTAGTTGTCATGTAGACACCTAGGAGTATGTGTTGTCACATGAGTTGTCTTGTTGACAACACAAGATTTAGAAACTTATTTGAGCATATGGTGTCTACAACACCCCTTCATTAGATACACCTTGTTATGCTTATCCTCTCATTGTTGCACATACATTCATGCACAATGGAGGATAATCCAATTCTAGTGGATGTGTGCTTAGTTGTCATGCTTATTACTTTGCTAACTCCTAGTCATTCTAGATGCCTTTATATATAGGTACTTCAAGTGTGTATGTATACATCAAGTATTCATTCTCATATTGATATTATGATCATACATTATTGGTCCATATTATGCTAAGTTCTTGAGCTTCTTGATCTTGGTGTCTTTTTTCCCTAAGGCAAATTCTTACATGGTATTAGAGCTACACTAAATTCTTACATAGTATTAGGGTTGAGGGAGCTTCATTTCATAGCCATTGGAGATCATTTTTGCTTCACCTCTCGAAAGACCACAATTTAGATCCAAAGTATCTGTAGCTATTGGGAGCATCTAGAGCCAAAATAGGCCTCACTATTGCATCCAAAGCATTGATTCAGTGAATTTTTACTATAAATTTGTCTATCCTAGGTATAGTCAAATTTGAGGCAAATTTTTTTTGCAAACCAGAACTCAAAGGCCTAATTTGTGAAATTGGTATGATCTCCTAAAATTTGTGCAATTAATTTTCAAATCTGCAAATTAGATATTGGTATCATATTCAGAAGGCCAAAAAACCCCCAAATTGACTTTTGTTTCATCAAAATTGGATATCTAAGGTGAAATCTAGAGTAATTTTATTTTTGTAGGTGTAACGGTGGTGATTCAAGAAAAATAATTGCAGAGGTGTTTTTTAAACAATGCTATCTCCCTCATACAGACTCCTTTCTTCGAGCAATTTATTTATTTTTTTTGGTAGAATTTCATGCTCTACACATTGTTGCAAGATGTTTGAAATCTCTATTTTTTAATTTTTTTGCAAATTGCAAATCTTGATTTTTACAACTTTAAAGGCTTAGTTTGGGCTCATCTAGACACATATTCAAGTTCTATTATTTTTGAAAGTGCATAATTTTTTGTCTACTTTCTAGATTTGAAATCAAATTATAGGCTTTTGTGGATAAAAACATCATTTTTAGAGACAAGTCCTTTTTTGCATTGTATTACTTTGATCAAACTTGAAATTGTTGTATATCTAAGCTACATTGTTGAGTACTAGATTTGAACTTCCAGAGGAGGTTGTAAACAAAAAAATTAGAAGACCACTTAGGCCTAAGTTGGCAAGTGGCTATTATAATCACACTTCATATAAAGTGCCTAGAACATTGACTGGGGGGGGGCGGTCTCATCAATTATTTTTGCATTTTGGGGGTGCATACATTATTTGATCTCATGGAGTCATGTCACAAGTGTTGGTTTGGATTAAAATATTAGTTGACAAAAAAGAACTATCATGAATGGACTGCTTTGATGATGGATTATCTAAGAGAGCATAAAGAAGAATTTTCTTTTCTATGTTCCAAATAGCTGCCCTCTTACACTGATCAATCACCAATTAGCATAATTTTGCAAGTTATTTTTATAAATATCAATCTAGATTTTTTTGTTGTCCTACAAAAGGCTAGTGAACCTTATGACCTTTGGATGTGTCTTTGGAAAGCATACGGAGATCCGCGAGTCCCTCCATTCCTAGAGGACATTCTCCCTCTAGTCACTCCAGTTGCAGTACCTATAACTCCAGTTGAGATCATACCTCTTGATGCTCCTGTTGATCCAATTCCAACCATAGATGCTCCTAATTTAGTGTAGTAGAAAACACCATGTCTTCCTATTTTAGCTACATGGAATGAATTCTTTCTAGAAACTATAGTTTTTTTTGTGGAGTCTTACATTGAAGATGTGAGAGACATTATTGATGACATCCATCTTCTCTTTGTTGAGGAGAATTATTCTTCACTTGTTGTGAGGGAACACTCTGACCGTCAACCACTTGATCTTTCCTTTGAGACTGACATGATTTTGGACACTTCTTTTTAGTAATTAGAGGAGGACTCTTTTACTTTAGAGGAGACAAATCAGTCTTTAGAGATTGTATATATGTTTCCTCAGACATCATATCTTCTGAGGATTCCTCCTACTAGATGGGGAGCATTCTCTACTTCACCTATGGCACAATTTCTTCCTACAAGGAGGAACTTCATTTAGATTTCATGTTGTAGCTTCTTCAGCCATCAAGGAGCTTCTTTTATGGGTGTGCATTCATAATTGAAGGGAGGGCACATTAATTCTCTTCCTACATCTTCCTATCCTCAATGAGAAGTATACCAGCAACTATACTTGGTGTATCTTCTTCCTAAAGGGAGAAAAGTTGTTTGTAGACATTGGATTCTCTTTTCTCTTTAAGAACTCATCAATAGGAGATCTTTCACTAAGGGGGGTTTCATTTCTCTATATTTCCTTCTTATGGAGGGATTCTCTATTGTATATGCATGATGTATGTCATAATGGGGGAGTCTTCATTACAACATCCATACATGCATCTTTCTTTATTGTACTTATCTCTCTTTTTGGGGGAGGGTTTTTCCCATGAGGTTTTCCCTCTTTCTCCATTTTTAGAGAGATTGCATTGCATTGCATCACATTGTATGTATAGCATTGCATTTTTACATGGGTATCTAGCATGGCCTAGTAGCAGAGACCCATCATAGGTTTTGTGATCTTAAGTGCATTCCCCTAATTTGCACTTAAAGGGGCATATTAGTGTAAATAATTACTATTTACACTTTACTTAAGTTTAATTAGGTTAATACATTATTAGTTGTCATTTAGACACCTAGGAATATGCATTATCATATGAGTTGTCTTGTTGACAACATAGGAGTTAGTAATGTATTTAAGCACATGGTGTCTACAACATCTCTTCACTAGATACAATGTGTTATGCTTATCCTCTCATTTTTTCACTTATATTCATGCACAATGAAGGATAATCCATGTTTGTAGATGTGTGCTTAGTTTTCATGCTTATCACTTTGCTGACTCCTAGTCATTCTATGTGCCTTTATATATAGTAACTTCTAGTGTGTATGTACACATTAGATATTCATTCTCATATTGATATTATTATCATACATTATTGGTCCATATTGTGCTAAGTCCTTGAGCTTATTGATCTTGGTATCATTTTTCCCTAAGAAAAATTCTTACATGTTATCAAAGCTATAACAAATTCTTATAGATACATTTCATTAAATCAAGTACAAGCCAAAATAGAGATCTGTAATTAGCAATTTAGTTGCATCCAAATTAGGTAATTTCATTGCTACTCTCTAACCATTGTAGTAGTGATCTAAATCTTTTAATAGAGCTAGTTTAACATTCATTTTGAAATCCTCTAACAAGGTGGTAGTTCTATTGAAGTGTCTAAAGACTTCTTACAAGGCCACTCCTAATAGGGTGATTAAATCCTCTAACGAGATCACACCTAATATTGTGTTTTGTAACCTTTAACTAGGTTGGCTCCTAACAGGGCTCACTTTAGAACACTGAAAATAGTAACTAGTTACAATTGGTGGTTTTTCCCAAATTGGGTTTCCATGTTAAATCTTGGTGTCAAATGTGTTCATACTATTTTTTTTTCTATATTTACAACTAAGCTAAAGTAATGATAATTATAGATAACATCTTAAGATTCACATGTTAATTAATTTTCAAGAATTCTTAGTGTTTACCAAGTTACAACATTTCTTTTTTGTCAAACATCAACAAAATTGATTTTTGATAGTAAATTTTACTGACATCTAAGGGATCTAAGAAATAACTTTTGTAGTAACTGATTCACCCCTCCCCTCTCAGTTACTCCTCTTATATTTCCAACACTTATGACCTAAATTGTTCAATAGAGAAATACTAAAAAGATTATAATTTAGTCCTTGTACCAATAAGCATCATCACATCTAATTTTACCATTCAACATTAATGATCCCCTACCTTTCACCAGACATGGAACATCAATACCTAACTTAATAGTTCGATCATCATCAATTTCTTCAAATTTGTGAAACTTATTTATTTCACTAGTCATGTGATGTGAGCATCCACTATCTATAATCCATGTACCATTCTTGCTAACATGTTAAATAAGGTTTGCTTCACTTTCATACCTTTATCCATTAGGATTTTCCTTGATTACAACATAAATCATCTCAATTGTTTCTTTCCCATCATCAGAACTAGACTTTGTGTGCTCCTCTTCTGAAATGTAGTATTATTTCTTTCCTTTGTCTTTGTAACACTTGTTGTTCATATACTTGTGATGTTTCTTGTCATCTCTATCACTCTTACTTTTGTTAGGACACTTGGCTGCAAAATGACCAACTTTATTGCACTTTAACTAAATCAGGGGAAATTTAACTTTCCCTCTTGATAATATTCTTACAAGAAATGCTTCAATATCATCCTTATCATATTTAGATTCATATTCAATTCATCTTTTCTACTCTTCTCTTTCTTTTAACTAGCAATGGTTAGTGAAGAATTAAAAGCATTTCCAAGTGTAACCAAACTTTTATCATATTACTCAACTCAAATGCAATCAACTGACCAACCAAACTATCAAATGTCAAATAATTTCCAAGCATAGAAAACTTTTTGAATTGTAGAAAAATTTATAATATAAATGGGTAGAAGATTTCTAATAATTTTAAGTACAATATCATAATCACTAATAACTCCTCCAACACATCTAATTCCACTAAAAACTTACTTGATTTAGTTCACATACTATCCATCATTCTCATGTCATCATACTTGCCTCTTAAACTTTCTAATTTAACTTTTAGCACGTTTGGATCTCTAGTGTGTACAAGTGTTAGTTTGTGCCACTTTTTTTTAGCATTAAAACATTTCCTGACATCATCAAATTCAAGATCATTCAAGGCAGATGCAATTTCAATCATTGGACTATTATGGTCTTTCTTCTTGTCCATTTATTCCAAGGTCATAGGAAGTGGAAATCAAGTGTATTCATTATCCAACTAGCATGTATCATGTTAATCTCAAATTGGTTTTGACCAATGAGTGACAATACACTTAAGTCATTTAAAAGATAGAACTTAGTTCATGCTAAAAAATTAATGTATGTCGAGCATAAGTTGTCAGATAGTATATGTCAAGTGAGATATACAGTATGTGTTGAGTAACTAGTAAGTGCTAAGTCACTCAAGTGTCAAGAAGGAAATTTATGCCAAGTGATTCAAATACCAAGTAATAAATGGATATTGAGTCATTTAGAGACTAAGTTATAGCATTGAAGATACAATGGGTGTTGAGCATCAGAGACTTCAAGTGTCAAGATAAAATAGTTTTGGAAATAATTATTTTTAATGGCATGAAATTTTATATAAAATACTTTTGAGGCTACTTAATGATTGTTTTGCAATTCTAAATGATAAGAAAAAATCTATATTGGGGATCCCTATGCAGTACATGCAACCAATTAGTGGAAGGGATGGATTAAGAAGAAAAATGGGTGAATCACAATCATAGATTCATAACTAACCCTAAGTCACCTAGGTCTTCTTAAGGAAGGAAAACCATAAATATTTTATGTGTAGAGAGAGAATTTTGCATGCACAAACAGAGCATTCATGGTGGCTAAGGAGTTGTGAATTGAGATATATTGTAGAATCAGTTAAAGGAGAATAGAGGAAAGAAGTTAGAGGATAGAAGTGAGACATATGATGAGAGAGGATCAGAGATACATGCAAAGAGGTGATATTTTATCTAGCAGTAGAGTGCTAACCATAGGATCATTACTAAGACATTCTAATAGGTGAATCAGTTAAATATCTTAATAGACTAGTCCTAGCAAGTTGTTATAAATCCTTTAACAATTTTCTTACTTCATTGCAAGTTTAAGTCCTTTAATCAGGCACACTTCTAACAAGGTTTTGAGATCCTTTAACAAGGTAAGATCTAACAATACTGTAACCCTTTAACAAGGTAGACTTTTCATAGGGTAGATCATAGTTTATGATCAAATATTGTAGCCATCACTAGATACACTTTACAACTATAGTAGTGAAGATTTGTGGTTGTCATCCCCACCCCATTTTTACCTTCTCATTGGAGAATTTCTGGGTAACCAAATATCTTTTTTCATATATGTGTTGAATGTTATTATCTTTCATGCTATGAATGAATATTTTTAGCTAGCTATTTTAGTTTACATGCAAATTGTGAGATGGATCTATGTGAATGATTTTATGGTTGATATTTTGAAGGACTAATTAACACCCCACTCCCCCCCAGATTTTACTTTCCCTTTTCTATTTCCAAAAATTTGTATCAGAGCTTTGTTCTCTAGAAAGGAAAGTTTTGTAGCTTTGAGGAAAGATCTTGAAGATGGAAGTCTACAAGTTGTGAAATACTATTGAGAATCAAAAGATTGAAATCTAGCTTCCCCTACATCAGCTAGATGAAGCAAGAGATGAGTTGAAGTGCTCATTGAAGAGAAGGAAAGAGATTTTTATTGAAGAGACTAACACTATTGAATTATTTCTAGATGGAAACATAAGTAAATTTAATGTAACAGTTGTAGATTTGATGGAAAAGAGTGGTGCCCTAACTACAAAGGTCATAAATCTTAAGATAGAACAAGAAGTTTGATCAGCATTTCTATGTGACGTAACTAAGAAAAAAAAAAAAGTTGAAGAAGAAAAAGTCATGATTGAAGATAAAAAAAGGATAGTGACCAATAGACTGGAACAGAAGACATTAGAGGTGAATAGGAATTCTTTCAAGCAACTTGAAATAATAAATCAAATGATGATTGTCAATCATGAATTCAATGGAAAGGATATTGAGATCACAAAACTGAAGTTGCAAAATGAACAACTAAGAAATTATTTGAAAAGAGAAAAAGAATTTTCTAAAAGTTTCAACAGACCTAGAGAAGCCATCAATAATTTTGAGACATTGATGAGATCTCCTAGATCTAACATTTAGACTATTGGATTGGGTTACACTAGTACTAAAGAAGGAGAATCATCTAAAAGTGTTGAACAAAGAAGCAACAAAAGTAAGAACTACAAACTTACTTGTCATAATTGTGGAAAGATGGCTCATACAACAAATACTTGTAGGAGAAACAATGTAAATTAGAACCCTAAGAATAAATTCATTGTTAATTGTCATAAGTGCAACAATCAAAGACATTAGGCACATGAATGCAAGACCAAGACATCAAGCACACAAATATTTGAAGGTTACTACTACAACTATAAGAAGTATGTACATAGAGAATATGAGTGTACATCAAAGCCTAACTGACCATTAAAAAGGAAAGCTAAGGTAAACCATATTGACAGATCCTACAATTGGGTTTACAATACAAGGTATAGTTGTCACTATTGTCAAGAGTATGGACATGTTTTTGAAAATTACATTAGAACACCTTTCAGAAGTGATTATAGTAGATGGTTGAGTTAAACTATATTTTTTAGCTATTTGAAGACTAGTCACATTAGTAGAAATTGTCCAAAAAGGTCTGAAGAACCTAGCATTGAATTCAATAAAAGAAAAGGAAAATTTTGAAGAAGTCAAAGTGCGAATGAAAAAGACATGGAAGAAAAAGGAAGATTGCAACACATGAAGTTCGGATGGGATTACTTAATCCAATGGATCAAGTGATCACACCACCCCAAACTAGGAAATCAAGAGGTAAGTGTGGGATAGATATATCAAAGTTCAATTATACATCAATTCCAAGGACTCAATTTTGAAAAGATCATGTATGCATGAAGTAGGATGAAAAGTTTTGGTTAGAACTTATAACAAATCTATAAATTTTCATGTTACTATTGAGTATTAAAAGTTTCACTGCTGTTGTCGAGTGAAAGTTTAATTGTTGCTGAGCTATCAAAGGTGATAGTGTTGGCCAAGGTCACTATGGTTTCTGAGTATGGTAGGAATTAAATAGAAAATGTTTAGTTGATTAGTAATGAGATTAAGAAAGCACATTTTTGGGAAATTCCTAATATTGCATACAAAATAGACCTATCTAGTGCATTATCTATGATACCACCATAAGTTTTAATGATACAAGATGTAAGGTGTTGCTACACTTAAAATGTAGGAAGTATAGTAGACATGGAAATCATAGAATTGTATTGAACATTATGTGAAAATGGAGTGCTGAAAGAGGAAAACAAAATTTTAGAGAGAAAGGGGTTGACTTGTGCCCTAGATTTTCCTAATGTATTCAAGATAGAGTGGATTACGATAGTTCTCAATAGAATACATGATAATTTTTTATGGTTAGAATATGACCATATCAAGATCAAAAAGAGAATTATTCAAAGGGTAATAAGGTATCCTATCCTAGGTAGAACAAAGACTATGAGGAGTGATACAAAATAGGAAATTAAGAAGAATATAGGGGCAGTGTGGAATAAGAAAGGGATGACCATAGATACAATCACTGATCACCTAATTGCATTTGTAGTCAGAGTCATTGCACATAAGTTCTTTCAATCTAGTAGATTGAATAGTGTACCATGTCTAGCTATGGATTCAATCTATAAGATAGTAAAGAAGAATCATCTTATGACTTTGCAGAGTTACAAATCTAGTAGTTATCATAAAACTTGGGAGCCATAACAAAGACAAGAAGTACACAATGCAAATTTGGTTCAATACTTGTTTATATAATTTTCTATGTGCAAAACACTTTTCCCTCATTTGGAAAAGTTGCTTGAAAGACCAACAAGTCTATTGCAGTAAAAATTCGAGAATACATAGAGAAACTTGGAGATAATTTTGAGACTATAATGACAAGTTATTTTGAAGACTTTAAGAAGTCAATGAAACAAAGATAGAGGATACCAGTATCACTAGTAGAGAAACATTTCAATTATTTTTGTTTTTCTAGTTGATGTTGATTTAAGTTATGCTCAAGCTATTGTTCCAAGGGTTAGATGGCTCGAGGAATTTCATTATGAAATTAATGTGGATGAGGTATCTATAGCCATCACTACTTTACTGGAAGAGGAAGTAGATAAGAATGCTACTGCATTTGGAAATTATGATGTAGTCTAGTTTAAAATATCAATGGACTTAAAGATAGCTTATGTGATGAGGAAGAAAAATAAAATTTTCAAAAATCTCAAGGAACAATTTGGTGAAGAGGCAAGAGGAGATGAAGAAGAAGAGGATGATGAAGAAGATACACCTACCCAAGTACCACTTGCTCTAACACAGATTCAAGGTGAGGATCAAGGAGAAGAAGAAGCAAAATTTTATGAAGGTGTGGAGCAAGAAGAAGCCAATAAAGTAGTTATTGCTATAGAAAAGAAGAAGATAAAATCAAAGAAGCTAGGAACAAGAAAATCCAAGAAAGTTGTGAAACCTTCACAAAAAATCCCTACAGTTCCTATCACTAAGGCTAGCACAAGAGGAAGACTTCGGAAGTTGAGAAGTCTAAAGGAAAGAGAGCTAGTATAGCTACCAAGGAAGATGAACTTGAGCAAAAAAAAAGGAGGAAATATATAGCTCCAACTAAATTAGATGAGGAGAGGACTAAGTTAGATGAAAACAACCAGTTCAAAGGTGATAAGTCATAGTCCCTCTTTTGATTTGGACAACTTGTGTGATAATATCAAGAACAATGTTGAATTATTAGGATTCACACATATTAAATTTGATAAACTTAGGAAGATAGAATTGAATAAAGTAGAAGAATATGAGTATGCCATGTTGAAATATTAGAGACAATACTCTAGAAAGAATGATACTAGACTTGGAAAAGTCTTCCATAACAAAGGTCATTAATAAGTATAAGAGGATATTTTCTCCAAAATAAAGAGCCTTTAACATTAAAAAAATATTGAAGATGTTTCCCAAAAGACCACCCAATTGTGGAAAGTGATATATGGGGTAACAACATATGAGTCAAATACGTGGACACCTATGGAAGTAGGTGAAGAAAAAGTTGAACAAGAGGAAGTTGAAGTAACAAAGGATAAATCTGTAAGGGAAGGACATGAGAAACTCACTATAAAAGAAGTAAATACAGAGGCTGTAGTTGAGGAAGACAAATAATAAGATCAGAATGTACCAAAGGTACATATGTCGAGTGTCGGTCCACCTCATGTGAACAAAGAGGATCAACAAATAGAAATAGTAAAGATCAAGGATATCTCTAACAACACCACTCAAAACATCAATACCTTAATAGAGGAGAATATGAATAAGGTATTGGTTGATACTACCACCAAGGAAAAACTATGCAACCATTCAATGTTGGTAAGTGTGGATGAGATTCAGAAGGAAGAATTGGCATCTACATGGGAGAAAAATCAAGAGTTATGTATTATCCAATGTCCCCCCTCAATCTATAGAAGTGTAATCTACCATGCTTATGGTAGTATATCAAAGGAAGGGCATAATGTCAGCACATATTAGCACAATGGTGCAAAGAAAAATTGTACATGCAATTTCAATAGATGAAAAAGATGGGACACTAGTCTAAATAGGTTAGGAAGCTAGTCCTGCACCTACAAAAAAAGCCCAAGGGGATAAAGAGGTCACAGAAAAGGAGAAGGATACGACTAAAGATTCAGTCTTAACTACAAAACTAAAGGAAATGATAGTAATTCAGACAATGGTTGCCCTACCAGATACTACTATTCCTATTCCTAGTCAAGCACTTCATAGGCCAAGTGTAGAAGCTACACTATTGTGGTCACCAAGGCCTGGTCCTAGCACATCTAAGATTGATGAGGTCACATCTTATGGTGATATTGATTTAGATAAGGTGATTAAACTATCAAATTTTGATATTACATCAATCACCATAGAGGAAATGGGCATATTATAGGATGTTCTAGCAAGAAAGAAATACCAAGAACTAATTAGAAGGGAGCATAGGTAGAAACAAACATTTTATGCCATCAAGGACATATTTCTTGATGCATTCAACCTACTTGCACTTGATGAAGCCAAGATAATCATTAAGAAGTTGGAAAATATTTTTGAGACAATTAGTGCTAGTCAAGTTGAGTTAGCAACCAAAATTGATGGTGTGAAGAAAGTGTTAGAGAACATTTTCTCTCTTTACACCAAGTTGTGTGATGTACCTTTTTTTACATAAGAAGTGCAAAGCCACATTGACTACCTAGAGGGAGATTTGATGTCAACAAGTAAAATCCTACAACAATCTCTTAGTCAAAGCTACTCTCATTTTAGACAATTGTTCTCAACACAAGGTTAGTTAGTAGCAATGCAAGCTCAAGATGCCAATATTTGGGCTACATTGATCAACATCTAGTTCATTTTGACCCCTTACATGGAGATGTTCCACAAGGAACTAGCCTTTGCAAAAAGATTGATGAAGAAAGATCCTCATCTTTCTACTCATGAAGTCCTAGTTAACCTTGTTGCCGAGTTAGCTATTCAAATCAAATCTCTACAATTAGCATGTGATAACTGTGATGTAGCACTAGGGCTCATAATGGAGATCCATAAATAATTCTTAGACAAACACACTATATGTGTACCACCTATGACATAAGTTTCAAAAAGGGGGAGAATGAGATAAATGGAGGAATATAAGTTTTGGGGAAAATCAAACAAAAGAGAAGTTAGTATAGAGATAGAGAGACAACATAGCAGTAGATCAAATCTACTCAGCAAGAGTATTCAAATTTAGAAAAGAACAATCAACTTAGGGGGAGTCATAAAATTTTGAGGTATGATTGTTAATTTATAAGTTTTGCAAAATTTTGAAGTTTTTAAATTTTTTATGTAAGCCAAGTACTAAATGGAGATGATATAAGTTATGCTCATAAGTTAAGATTATTCATGCATGACCAAGTGTTTTTACCACTCATGTCAAAGGGGGAGATTGTTAATCTCATATTGGTTTTGACATATGAGTGACAATAAAATTAAGTCATAATTTAAAAGATAGAACTTATTTCATGCTAAATAATTATTTATGTTGAGCATAAGTTGTCAGATAGTATATGTCGAGCAAGATATACAATATGTATCAAGAAACTAGTAAGTGTTGAGTCACTTAAGTGCCAAGTAGATAATTGATGCAAGGTGATTTAGATGTCAAGTGATCAATGGATGTTGAATCATTTAGAGGCTAAGTTACATCATTGAAGATATAGTGGATGCTAAGAATTAGAGACTTCAAGTGTTAAGTAAAATAGTTTTGGGCATAGTTGTTTGTAATGGCACAAACATTTATGTTACAAACCATTTTTGAGCTGACTTAAGGGTTTTTTTGTGAATCTAAATGATAAGAAAAAATCTATATTAAGGATCCCTATGTAGTATATTTAACCAGTCATTGAAAGGGATGGATTAAGTGGAAAAATGGGTGAATCATAATCATTGATTCATACCTAACCTTAAGTCACCTAGGTATTCTTAAGGAAGCAAAACCCTAAACACTATATGTGTAGAGATAGAAGTTTTTATGCATAGAAAGAGCATTCATGGTGGCTAAGGAGTTGTGAGTTGAGATACATTGTGTTGGGCATTCATTTTGTACAAGGTTAATGGTAGGAATCCATAGTGTAATTTCTCTCTTGAAAAGTAAATCATTTAAGGATCCACTCCAAGGTTCAATGTTTGTCTTGCGACGTACCAAAATCCGCTCAGTAGAAGATAAATGTGAATGTTCAGGAGGAGGCCTTTTCTGGTTCCAAAAACTCTTTTACCTTGGAATCAAGTAAAATCTGTTCCCTGTCTCAAAATATCACACCAAAAGAACAATATTTTTTGTATTTTCTATTTTTCAATGAATGCAAATCTAACAATATAGCTAGTATGAGGTCCTATTCTAACAGAGGGGTTAGCAAAGAAAATAATGAAACTAAAAGAAAATAACATGAAATCAAATAACTTGAAATTGAAATTCCTAAATGGACATAAGCTACAAAACACAACACGCTACGAGTTAAACCTTCAAAGAAATCGGTAGGAAACAAATGAAAACAAGAGCAACGCTTCATAGAATCCACTGATTCAATCATTAGTGAGAATCTATAAAAAATCGAACGATGTTTCACTCTTCATCAAATCGCAAGGCCACAAAAAGTGTGCTCATGAAAGACAAAAAGCTATGTAGACAAAATCGGGTGATCTCTTCTCAAGCTCGTTACGTCAACAGAATTCATATATCTATAGCAAACACCAGAACTAAAAGATTGCACAACCAAAAACAATGCAATAAACCTTTGGCTCAATCAAAATCTCATGAATAAATCCACAAAAAAATGACACATTCAGGCAAGAATAACTACACTCTAAATGCTAGAACCAAAAGCATAACTTTATTGCATAATAATAGCGGCCCTTTTTACATTTTACAATGGGGTATTTATAAGAAATTGTCTCCTCAATTTGTGTTGAGAGTGAGAGATATCTTGATGCAATAAAATGCTTTTAAAACATTAAAAAAACTAAATATATACAAACTGGTAATCTAATTGGTGCTTAGAGGGACTCCATCCATATTTTATTCATTAATTGGATGCATGAGCCCTTTACATGTCAAAAACAATGAAAGCATGAGAGAGAAAGTAGGAGGAAGCCATCAGTCAAAGTAGAAGTGCATGGAGACACCAAAAATAGAAACTGGCCTTTCACTTGATGTGTGTTGGAGTTAACTTGCCATCAAAATGTGTTTCCAATGCATGGAAAGTGCTATTTTTGAAACTGGCAGTCAACTATTAGTGCATCTTTGAATTGCAAAGCTATGGAGCTGCGAAGCTGAGGACCTTGACTGAGTGAAAAATCTCAAAAAAATTCTAAGTGTCAAAATTGAAATTTTGGCATCTGGGTTTTGTTCATCTTCATCCTAAAGATATGTTTGGATATTTGCCCTTGAATTTCTCTATAATCTCAGTAATCTT
Source organism: Cupressus sempervirens (assembly GCA_028749045.1). Taxonomy (NCBI): domain Eukaryota; kingdom Viridiplantae; phylum Streptophyta; class Pinopsida; order Cupressales; family Cupressaceae; genus Cupressus; species Cupressus sempervirens. Next base: position 342,554,711 of record CM053793.1, on the reverse strand, counting down.
TGTAGAATTGAGGAGATCCAAAGCCTCATACTTATCTTTCACCTTCCATCTATAGTTGTCCACCTCAATTTGAGTTTCTGCAAAATCCCCAAGTTTGGTATCCAGCTCTAACAATGCTTCTTCTGTTCTGAAGGCTTGTTTGATGTCTTCATCACTAGGTGATTCCTCTAAAGTCTTTTTTAAGTTTTCTACAACTACTTCAATGGTAAAAGCTTCTCTTGTTCTTCATCTTCAAAAATATCCAAGCATGCATCACTATATAACTTTTCTGCTTCTAAAATTTGCTCTCGAGCTTGGTCCTTGAGCCTATGTATCTCATCATGCAATGTTTCCATCACTTTATTTCCCTCTGCAATATTTTATATCCAATCATCTATCATGTCTAGCTCTTCGCCAATGTATACATCAATCAAAATGCAGTACCTTTGTCCTTTTATGGCCTATAGAATTTGCAAATCCTTGCTCCAAACCCATACCTCATCCATAATGCTAAAGTCCTACCTCAAAATTACCACGATCTTATCAACATTATCTTGTGTAGCATGCAATAATTTTAGACTTCCTGTAATTATAGTGATACCCCTATCCTCAAGGTTGTCTCATCAATCTTGACAAGCTCTTAGAAATGGATTAGCCCTACGCCTTCTCCTTCTTTAAGAATGGTAGTCAAAGTCTCCTCAAGATGTTCAGAATCAAGAGGACCAATAACTTCAACTAGATATCAACTTGCCTTTGAAGTGCTATGATTTCAATCTCATCACGTTCCATATGGTTAAGAACCTCTTTGACTCCCATAGTCATCATCTGTTGAGAAGTATCCAATGTAGGTTTCCCTAACATGATATCCTTTACTTAATAGTCCTAAAGGATGACAGCTTCTTCATCTGAATCTTTCAAGGGATGAGCCACTTGTGCAAATAAGTCTTGATTCTAAGTAGTGGTAATGAATGCAAATGGTGTTGCATCCTATAATGGAGAGTTAGGCTTGTTCAAAATCTTTGCAATGTCACAAATATCATCCTCTAAAGCAAGGAATTGATGCTTACCACTTCTTATTATTTCCTTCTAAAACCATCTTAGGATGTGTGTTTCTTTAACCTTGGCTCTAGATGATGAAGGGATGTGTTCAGCTACCTCCTTCCCTCTCTCACTTTTGCTTGGAGTTTCCTATTATGAGGGTTCTTCTTCTGTAGTCCCAATTTTTGTAGATCCCATAGTTTGATCCTCAACTTCCTAGGAAGACTATTGTATACATTCCATTACCTATGCCTCTTTTGGTGGCTCATTAGTATTCCTTGGTTCTGGTTCTCCTTGTAATGATGATCCTTTTTGAACATGTTCCTCTAAACTTGGAGGTGGAGGTGTCACTGAAACTTTATCTACCATCATAGCTTGAGGTGAAGATGGGGGCATTGGATGAGGACCTTGTGTCTCAGGTGGCATCTGCGTCCAATCTTGCTATTAATATTCACCTATAGGAGTATCTCTAAACTTATCTCCAACCAATTCTGTACCCACTAGCATGAAATCAAAATTTGGAATGGAGTGAATATCATCACCTAGCTCTCTTTTCTCATTCACCCATCATTGTACTTTGTCTTTTGAAGAAGAGAGCTCTACCATTTCAGCTTGGGTGAGTGGTGGGGTATTTGTGACATTCTTCTTTCTTTACAATTCTGTGGCTTTGGCAAACTAAGTTCTCCCTTGTAAAGGCACCTGTTCTTCCTCCCCATTTGACTCTATTTCATCCTCATCTTATTCTTCCTCAAGAATGGTTTTAGGAATAGATGGATTAGGCACTAATCTTTTACGAACTCTCTGCCTCTTGTTCATTCTAACCTTAACCCTCCTTTGCTTCGGTGGAACCATAGGAGAAGCAGGTTCTTCATGCATTGGATGAATGGATGTCTTTGGAATCTCTCCTTCTTCTTATTGGCTTGAAAAAATAGGAGGCAATGGAAAATCAACTTGGATATGAGAAATTGTAGGGTCTCGAGGGTCTTGGGAAGTAGATTCATGTTGCTGCATAGGGGCTTGTTCTTCAACATGCTCTATTTGGATCCTCTGAGAAGAGGCTCTCTTCCTCTTCTCTTTCTTCTTCTCTGAAGGATGGTAGTATCCCATTGGACGATCAAGCTGGTAGACTATTTCTAGCTTGATAGGAGACTAGCACGCAAAGATAGGAACTGTGACCTTCCTCCCCTTTACCCTTTCTGGGTGAGCATGTACATGGAATATTACTGTGTCCAGAATCAGATCAAGTGGAAAGGGTTTCTTGATCAAACTCTTTGTCATTCTGATGACATGTCTTGCTCGATGATATATTATCTCCTTCCTCCCTATCAACTTCTACATTCAAAATGGGCCTCTCGCCAACCTTATTTGTATTGAATAAGGGATCTTGTAGCCTTATCTCATCCAGGATGGTCAAGTGGAGAGCCTTCTCTGCTAAATATAAAGTCATTCTACAATCGTCCCTGATATGGACATCATAGTCATTTGTGGCATTCATCCAATCATCTTCAATGGCGTCCTCATGGTAGAACTCTTTTCCTGCCAACATTATCGAAGAATGGCCGAGGAGAGTTATATTCTTTGAGGGGATAGTTCTCCCATTCCCACTCGAAAGTCAGAATATCCTGCTTCCTCTTTACCTGGTATGCTCCTATTACAAATGGCCAATCCCAACAAGGTCTTCATTATTTCTTGATCCTCTCATAAGCTGACTCAATCTACCAAGAAATTTCCATTAGAACCAACTTGTCACTTGGGTACCTTGGGAGCTTCTTTGAATGGATAGATGCACCACCAACCCAAATGTATGTGAATTTCCATAACTAGATAAAATATGCACCGAGAGCTGTGATCTATGCCTTGGCCTCATCAGAAAATCTCTTTCCATAATTGCCTTCGATGAATCGAATGATGGAAAAGATAAAGTCATCATTCACAATCCTATACTCTTTTCTTTGTGGTGAGAGCTTCTTCTTAACTAGCTGAGGATAAACTATATACGACCATGCGTTAGGGTCCTGCATACTGCCCTTTTTGTACAATCTGAGATAGTTAGTGGCTCTTGCTACAAGTAGATATACCACATAAGAAGTCATATAAAACTTCTTATCTTTCACTGTCTGCAACTGGTCACACACATTCTCACTAAGTGTGGTGGCCCAATCCAGTGGCATTTTTGTGTGTCTGATGGTTTCGATGAAGTTAACCATGAATGGAGTGAGATGACCTACTGCAGGCAATCCCTTAACTCTACTCAAAAGAATGATTGAATATCCAATGTCATCCTTCATGTATCCTCGCACCATATCTACTTTATTGATTGTCTTTCCCCGAGATGGCTTCTCAATGAAGTATGAGGAATATATGATGTCCAAGGCCTCCTGGTGATGATCCTTATGCCACCTCTCAGCTGCTTCATATGAAAGTTTGATAAACTGATCAGCTCTAGGTAAGTGAAAAACTCTCTCGATATTATTAGGTTGTCAATCTAAGACCACTTCCCTAGTGATGCTCTTTACCACCATTTCCTCGAGAACAAAATGTCGAGATAAGGTCAAAATCAATTCAGTTGACTGAATAGTCCTAGGATGTGACACTGCATTTACCAATCCAGACCGGATTAAGGCAGATCTCAAAGAAGATCTTTCAATTGGGTTGTTACAAAACCTCAAAAATTCTCCCAAGTCTGTGTGTCCAAGTTCTGTGTCTTTGATCTCAGAGTGTTCATTGTGCAATCATGACTTTGGGGTTACGCCTTGGAACTTGTACACAACTGGCTTTGCTATTGATCTGGATGTGGATGCCATTTGATTATATTACCTGTACATCACAAAGAAAAAGAATGATTAATCACTGGATACATATAAAACATTTTTTTTTTAAAAAATGATATTCTAGAATTTATTTTACTTCTTGTATTTTTTATTTTTTATTTTTATTTTTTTTAAATCCTTTTTCTTTTATTTTTTGGGTTTTTGGAGAACATAAAAAAAAATTAAAAAACAAATTAAATAAATTTTTATTTTTTATTTTTTTTTAAGTTAGGGTTTGAAAATGCAGTGGCACACGCGCCAAGAGGGGCGCGACGGTGACTGCACACGCGCGTCTTAGAGGGTGCCGCGATGGCGATCGTGCGCTACCCAGAAGGCGCACATCACGGCCACCGCGCTCGACCCTGAAGGTGCATGCGCAGCCTGCCGCTGCATGCCCAAAAGGGGGTGGTGGCTACGGTGGACGCGCATGGCCTTGAAGGTGCACGCGGTGTGCAACCACGCGGCCCTAAAGGAGCGCACGAGGTGGGTCGTCGTGCACCCAAAAAGGGCATGGCATCCGTGGCCGCCGCGCAGCCCAGGAAAAAAGGGCATGCCAGCAGTGGCCGCCATGCAACCAAGAAGGGCGTCGTGGCAGCGCGCGTGCACATGGCCCATAAGGCCATCGCGCCAAGCGCTTCCTCTTCTGGTCACGCACGCGTGAGCGCTAAGTTTGTGTGCAAGGTGGAGGGGGGGGGGAGGTTTCCATACCTTTCCCTCCTCAGCTCTACCTCTTCAACATCAAAAAAAATTTTAAAAAGAAGGGGAGAGGGGGCATTTTATAACTTCCCTCCCCTCTTTTCTTTGCATGCGCGTGCGCCTTAGTATGCGCGCGTACAATTTTTTCTTTTTTTGTTTAGGCTTTCAAATTTTTTGATTTTTTTGTGATTTTCAATTTTTTGACTTTTTCTACTCTAACCAATTTAATCGAGACTTTCTCCTTCTTCCGATTCTTAAACTATGAGTTCGGGAGTCAGAAGAAAGTAGGGGGTCCCCATTCCTAGTGAGGAATGGGGTGTGTGTTGTGGATACCACAACACATTGTAAAATTAGTTAAAGGAGAATAGAGGAAAAAAGTTAGAGGAAAAAAGTGACACATCTGATCAAAGAGGATCAAGGATACATGCAAAGAGGTGATCTTTTATCTAGTAGTAGAGTGCTAACTACATGATCATTGCTGAGACATTCTAACAAGTGAATCAATTAAATCTCTTAACAGAGTAGTCCTAGCAAGATATTGTAAATCCTTTAACTGGGTGCTTACTTCATTGTAATTTTAAGTCCTTTAATCAAGCACACTTCTAAGAAGGTTTTGAAATCCTTTAACAAGGTAAGATCTAAAATCTTGTAAGCCTTTAATAGGGTAGACCATTCATAGTGTAGATCATAGTTTATGATAAAAAATTGTAACCTTCATTAGATACATTTTACAACTGCAATAGTGAATATTTGTGGGTGTGATGCCCACCTCAGTTTTACCTTCTCATTGAAGGGATCTAGGTAACCAAATATCTTATGTCATATATGTGTTGAATGTTATTTTCTTTCATGGTATGGATGAATATATTTAGCTAGCTATTTCAGTTTCCATGCAAATTGTGAGATGGATGTGTGGTGAATGATTTTATGGTTAAATTTTTCAAGGACTTATTCACCCCCCACCCTGCCCCCCTCTTAGAGTTGACTTTCCCTATTGTATTTCCAATATACCAGTGTCACCAACTCTAAAAAGATACAACCTCATTCAATTTTTCCATGAGGAGAAATTCTCCTTGTTCATCTTTGGTACCACTCTCCTATCCATCTTTGGATCTTTAGCCCAAGTTCCTTCAAACTCCTTCCTCTAAGCATTGTTCACTAATACCAATTGTTAGATAACTAGGGGTGAAATAGTTATGTCTAGTTATCCTAAAAGCATTTCAAATGCTTTAATACCAATTAAACTTAACAAACATCAAAGCCAATAACTCAGTGATCTCATTCAACTTCACGATTCAATCCTGTAATCAATTCACTCCAAATTGCTAACTACTATTTATTTTATTATTGAGTATCAAAATATAACTTCACTATTTCTAGTTGTTTCTGAGTTGTAGTATAAATTAAATATCATGAAAATTAACTTGCAACATAATAACAATCACATATTTGGCATAATGATTTAATTAGGAAACCCTATAAAGGAAAAAAAACACCTAGGACCAAAAAATGAAAATTATTTCACTCTTCAGAAGTGAGATCTGGAGAAAACCTTGTTAAATGTTTACATGCACATTTTTAGTGTGACCTAATTAGAGAGTTCTAACATATCATCTATACCATATCACTCCTTAATCTTTTCTAAATGGTGGCCTACTCTAAAGGAATTTAAAATATCACTAATTTATGTTATCATATAAGATTTCACAGTCTTGTTAATTCCACTCGGTTGAGAACTTTTTCTACTACAATGGTAATAAACTAACAGCCAAATTATCTATAATATTAGCAAAACCTTTCTTGTTTAGATTTGTATCCTCCTTTATATTCTTCCTTCATTGATCTCTACTTGGTTGATTCACACATTCACATGTTCACTTTTCTCGAACTCTTCTTGATCTTCCTTCTTCTATGCTTGGTTCTCCTCTCTTCTTTATTTCTCTTTGCTTAATAAAAATATCCAACTTAAGAATAATTATCAGCAAAATACAATCAAAAACTAAAAACATGTTCCAATATCTCCTTAAATAGTAAATTCTCTGCTTCTAGATTCTTTCAAATTTTTTTTTCAATCACATCCATGCATATATGATTCACTATACTTGTTCACTTAGAAGATAGAACTTTCATTGAACTTAGTGGTCATCCTTATCATGTTTCAACCTCCACAATTAGATATTCATTTTATTTTTCCTGTCATTGATCTTGTAACTAACTTTATCTCATGCCTTTGAAATTCTCAAAAATTCTTTATTTTCACCATAATTTATCCTCAGATTTCATTTTTCTTAACTTGTTCTTTCAACTCATACTCAGTGAAAATTAAATTTTACTCAGGTAATATATCACTCAATTAATACATGATTACTTGGTTAACATTGTAGTAACTTAGGAAATATTGAACTTCATCTTTCACCTTGCCACTTAGTGTAACTTGTATAGCTTGGTGAATACATAAAATTTATCATTACATTATAGAATTACATGATTTTAAAATTACATTCTCACTATCCATCTCATTCAAGTTCCCATTGAATACCATATTTATTGACTTTGTCCATCATCATACTTTCTTTAAATGCTCTTCATCAATTAAATGATATGGCACTCTACTAAATTATCATAATGTCTATCCAACTAAGAATTTGACATCAATGAAAATATAAAAATTAATATTTCTCTTTTATATACATTGATAGCATTCTCAATTAGATCATCAATTGGGGCTAGCAATATTCACTACCCCATAATTGGAAGAAAAAATGAGCAGGGCATATGCCCACATAGTAAAGTCATTACAAACACTATAATAGGAGAAATGGTTAATAGAGTATACATACAATCATTGAAATATGTTTCCAGTATGAGATGCCCCCAAAGAAGACAAATAAAGGGGAATGAGACATAACATGCAAAAGCACACAGGGATCTACTTATTCTTGGGTTAGTATGATCATATGATAAAATGAAAATATTATATCAAGTGTGAAATATCATGATCCACAAAAGGATGTAGAACTACAATACAATCAAAGAAAAACATGTAATAGTTATGAAGAAGAGTCTTTTTGGATCACCACCACAGAGACCAAAAAGAAATGGTATTGCTATGTAATGAATCCAACAAGATAACATAAAGATACAAGTACAAATAATAAAACATGTATAAAATAACATATAACAAAGTATAGCAAGGGTAATATACAAATAGAACTATAGTACAATACTTCAATTTCTTTATCACCTTGTGTCAATAGAACAATAAGAATTGTTCAAATAAATCTAAATATACATTAATCAAACATGATACAAGGGATGCACATAACAAAAAGAAAACACACAAAAGGCTACTATGTTAGAGAAATCACTTCAAGCATCTTTCTCTCCTCCCTTACCTCGATCAGTAGTAATAAGAGAAGGTGGATAACTTTCAAGAGGAGCTATATCCATCATAGTAGGAACAATAACTAAATCCAAAGAAGGACTCTCAAGAGAGTCACTATGATTAGGTTCATATATATGTATAATATTAATAGAAAGCATGTTAGATAAATTAGAGTCAAGATCAATAATCTCATTCTCATCATCATCTAAACTATTTTCTTTATCTATATTACTATAAAAAAAATCTAAAATAGGAATATTCATTTCATGATTAACTTCCTCGACAGTCATGGTTTGATGAGAAGTATGCATAAGATCTTTAGCATGAGCTTGATAGTTCTTTCATTATTTACAAAAATGTCAATTATGCTTATTTTTGTTAGAATCTTTGAGAATATGAAAGAGGATCAAAAACCATAGGTTTCTTACCTTTTAATGGACCAATAGGATGAACAATAGAAGGCTGGTATGTAGAACAAGGAACCACAACATGAGAAGGATCCACTGTATAAGAAGGAACCATGCTAGAAGAGGGAACCACACTAGGAGGATCAATAGATGGAAGAGGTGTAGAATGTGTAGGTAAAAGACTACAAGAAATACCCTTAGGTATACTTCACTAAGAATTTTTTTTTAAATTATGAGCTTGATAAGTGCAGAAAATATAATCCAAATGAATAGGAAGAGTAGCAAGAATAGAAGGCCAAAAGAAATCTAGAGTATCACAATGTCAAGGTCTAGAAGGATGATAAATACTATGATTGATCATCTTAAGCCCACTATCATAAAGAAATCTAATGCATTGATGCATAGGGGAAGAAATAGCTTGCATGGAAGTCAACCAAGGTAAACAAAGCTTCACTTGGAACTAATCAAAAGTAGCAATGAAAACAAAGGTATTATTTAGTACTTTACCATAGAGCTCAATAGAAAAAAATATTGAAGCTTGTTGAGGATACAAGAAACCATTATAAGTATGAATCCAAATATCAATTGAGTCATAGAAATCATGATATTTTTTCTTAGAATATAAATTTTCCTTAGTAATAATGTTAACCATAGAAGTATGATCAATAAGAAACACATAATAAGTATATTTATAAATATGAGTAGTCATATAGAAAGGACCATCCAAAGTCTTAATCTTACCAATATCAATGAATGATATAGTAAGAGCATTAGAGTGCTTCTAATTTAGTTTAGGTTTAGGTCGAGCATTAGATGTAGATGGAATTTCTTCCTTAGGTGGAAGTAAAGATTGAACTACACATTCTATAGCATTAACAAAATTTTCATTTTCTTTTCATAAAGTAGCATAAACAACATTCACTTCAAGAGGAGAACAAGAAGAAGGATGTTGAACAATAGTATTAGTAGTATGTTGAGGTAAAGTATTAATCTAGATTTGAATATTTTAATTAGAAGGCACCACAGAATTATTCCCATTATCTTGACTATCAATAGATAATGCATTAGAATCAAAATAATCTTGAATCTTATTTTCAAAGAATAAAAGGCCTTAGTATCATGTCCAGTATGGTGATAAAATTGACAAAAACCTTGAGGACTAAAATGTGGACTCAATGTAGTAGAAGGAAGAAGTGGTTTAATAGGAGGAATTGTAATCATATAATTAGCACTAACCAACCTAGTCATAATAGAATGTAAAGACTTGGAAAGAGGTGTAAACTTATGATTCATCAAAAAAATAGAGGAATAATTAGTTGCACCTTGAGATGCAGTACCTAATTGATCATCTACTTTAATTGTGGTTTTTTTAATCTTGGCGTAGTTGTTAGGATTTTGAAATTTATTAGGATTAGGTGCAACATCACACTTATCAAAAAATACAAGATCCATTGGTGTGGTTCTCTCAAACTGACTCACTTGTGATTGATAATGATGAAGATAAACACAAAGTTGTAAAAAAAGAAGTGAACTTAGTAAGTAGAATATTGTCTCTAATGTATTTTTTTAAATTCACAATAAACATATGTTGAATGTCAAGATCAAGCATAGGATAAGAAATCTAAGCATGAAATGCTTAAATCTACCAATAAAATTGGTCACTTTCTCCTTAGGACCTTGTTACAATCCATTGAATTAGTCAAAGAAATAGAATGAACAATGGTAATCTAAAACTATTATAGAAAGGCATTAGCAAGCTTATGAAAAGAATCAATGGAATAAGGTGGAAAAGAGAAATAACCATTGCAAAGCTTTGTCACAAAAAGTGCAAGAAAATAACTTAGCTAAAAATTTATGGTCATCGGCATATTCACTACATGGAACTTAGAAATTCTTAAGATGTGTCATAGGATCACCTTTACCATTATAAGTGTCAATGTGAGGCACGTCAACCTTTTGAGGAGGAGTGGTACAAATAATGTCAAAAGATAAAGGACTACCCATATCATATGTAGGAACATTCAACTTAGATTGAATGAAAGAAGAAATTTAAAATTGTAGAGAAAACACAATCTGAGCAAGACTAAGGATAGTGGAAATGTTAGAAGAAATAGGTGGCATAGGCACATTTGAAACACTAGGAAGTGTGTATGAATTAATTGGAATTGATAGAACTATGGATGGAACACTAGGAACTTGTAAGAAAATGATCAAAATTAAATATAGTGAAATAATCCAAGAGAGCTTGATATGAATGAGATTACCATAAACCAAAGAGATCTTTTTGAGGATCAACAAAAGTGGAGACAAGGATATTTTGAAAGGGGAAAGAAAGAAAACCCCTTGTGAATTATATGAATGAGGAAAATTTCTAAAGAATGGAGAGAGTTACAAGAACTACATAGTGATTGTGTGTAGTGTAAAGAATGAGAAAGTAACATGTCTTGTATATAGATGAGAAGAGGAGTTATTTCAATGACCCCCATGTCAATGATTTCCACATTCATAAGTGTGTGCATAAAAAGTGTCATAATCCTCTTAAAGAGGAATAAACTGTTTTCCTTAGTAAAGGAATTACAAAAAGTGTTGTCCTCACACATGGATAAGAGGAAAAGAAAATGACATGTCCTCACATGTGGACTAGAGGACAAAAAAATGAGTGATACCTTTTTTTATCCAAAATTAAATAAATACAGCCAAGGAAAGAATAGTAATTCTCACACCCTCTCCCCCTTTAATCTTTACTCATGAAGATTACAACAAGGGTATCAAACCCAATTTACAAAAATACAACTTGATCCTTGAAATGTCTTCAATTGTGCAAGAGGTCACTTGTTAGCATGGGTACATCTCTCTAGAGCTAGTTGAAGTGGATAGGTCCTTCAAATGTGTGACATCTTCAAGTGGAATCACAGTGCATAGGATATGTACAAAAATTAAGGATGCCTTGTATGTGCCTTGATGGATTACCTAAAACATAGAAAAAAGAAGCAAGGTAACAATATAGAAGGATAATTTTATCTTAGATTCAAGTTTTCAATGCTTTTGAAATGTTATGATTATAAAAAGAAAAATCTCATAGGGAAAAAATGGGATAGAGATGTAAATGTAAATGTAACCTTTCATCACAAAGAAATGGAGTTAACCTAATATCAAGATAAAAATCATTTCCTCAAAATATCAAAATAAGAATAATTTAGAGATTTAGGTATTGCTAAATGCTCTCATTAAAAATAATATAATAAAGCACAAATGACCATAGACAATGCCAACTAATGAGACCTGCATGAACAATTCATCAATCATGTGGATATAGTAAGACCACTGATGAATTATCTCACTGCAAGTTAATGGGTCGTAGAACCATAACTTATGTGATTAACGATCTAAGAAATGAAGTGTATAGAGAATTATCACATTAGTATATTTATTAAATCAATATAAGAGAGACAAAGATAAATAAGTAATATATCAACTTAAGATCCTAATTTACCAAGCATGTTTGATTTCCAAGTGAGAAAGGGATGGATTATGAGGAGTAACATCAACATATTGCCTTCTGTATGGATCAAATCATCTAAAATAGAGGAAAACTCCATGAATAATATCCTCTTCATTGGGGAAAAAATGAAGGGAAACTCCATATAAATATCATCTTTTCAAAGTGTAACAAATAGAATGAAATGGAGGAAAACTTCATATAAATTCAATGCATAACATGATAGGGTGGAGGGATACTCCATGGGCCAGATAAGGAAACTATGTGTTAGTTATACTAAGGGGACCTTCATAGTTAATGTTAAAAAAATTGGATCCATATGCAACTTACACAAAATAAAATAAAATTCATATAAATAAATGGTATAAATCCATTAAGTGTCAGCATGGCATAGAACGATGTTGTAAAAGCATAAAAATTCAACTATGTGCAAATCAATGGAGCATAACTAAATTGAACACAATTGTGTAAGATAAATCATAATTCCAAAGAATTTGAGGTAAACAAAATGATAATTGGAAGAGCAATGAGAAATATAATGTATGGATATCTGATAGGAACTCATTTGAAGGTGAACATGGGTCTTAAACTTTATTTTAAACACATTTATTTTTTAAAAGAACATAAGAATTAACTAGTCATCATAGTCACAATAGCTTGTATATATATCTATGAATATATGTATGCACACACATATACTCAAATAAATATACCTAAAATATCATAGTATGAAATGAGACAATTACAATTATTAAATTGTACCTTGATGCTAGAGAAATGATTACCACCTTTGTTTAATGAAAATAACCTCCTTTGTGTCACATATCATGATTCTTGATAAAAGGATATAATCTCAAACGAATAAAAACATAAAATCATGGACTAAGGAGCTAGAAAAGATCCCCCCTCCATATCCATGTGGATTTGATTATCAAAAGTGTGAATGGAAAGATCCCCTCCCTTAGGGACTAGAGATGGATTTAAAGGAAAAAGGCTTGACTTTAAAAAAATAAAAATAAAAAAGTAAAGGGATACTAAGCTTTCCTTCATAATACAAGAACTATGCTCTTGATAAATTGCCTTATGAATTTTGAAGAACTTAATATTATAATTTAAAAACCCTGAAATATAATTAAAATCCTTAAACTTAATAGTGAACAAAATTACGACAATACTCAAATTTTATTAGTATAGTAAGTGAATTTTAAAACAAATGGAAAGACGAAAGAGTAATTATACCTCTTTTCCAAAATAGAATGATAAAAAAAAATCTTTAATATAACTATATCAATGAAATGGAAAACTTATATAGAAGAGATTTTAAAGACTAGCCGAATTTCAAGAGCATGACATATTTCAAATATAACTCCTAAATATTGATAAAATTGTATAAATATAAAATATATAGTTGGCCATGAATAGCCAAAAATGCATTAAATCACAAATATGCATAGTTTAAAATTACATATAAACTAAATGAACTTAACATATTAAAATTTTTTGTTAAAAAAAAAAAAAAGTTGAATTAAACACTTCTATAATACACAAAATTTATTCTTTACACAAAATAATGAAATAAGAGAGCAATAGAGAGATTTAATACAACTTTATGTAAATGTGTAATTTTAAGGGTGTAATGTAGTAATTTAACAAAACTGGCATACTATATATATGTATATGTATATGTATATGTAGATGTAGATGTAGATGTAGATGTAGATGTATATGTATATGTATATGTATATATATGTATATGTATATGTACATATGTACATATATATGTATATACATATACATATATATGTATATGTATATAGACATATATGTATATATATGTATATATACATATACCTACATATACATACATATATATGTATATACATATATGTATATATATGTATATGTATATACATAATGTATATATATGTATATATATGTATATATGTATATATGTATATACATATATATAGTATGCTATTTTTGTTAAATTACTACATTACACCTTATATATGGGTACATATACATCTATATACATATATATACATACATATATATACATATATATATATATATATATATATATATATATATATGTGTGTGTGTGTGTGTGTGTATATATAGATATGTATATATATGTATATACATGTATATATATGTATATGTACATATACATATATATGCATGTATATACATTTACATATACATATATATACATGTATATACATATGTATACATATACATATATATGTATGTGTATATATACATATCTATATACACATACATATATATGTATATGTATAGATATGTGATATGTACATATACATGTATATACATATAAATACATATCTATATATACATACATATATGTATGTATGTATGTATATAATGTATATATATCTATATATATCTATATACATGTATATAGATACATACATACATATATATATATACACATACATACATGTATATATATATATATACATGTATGTATGTGTATATATGTGTGTGTGTGTGTGTGTGTGTATCTATATATGTATGTACATACATATACGTATATGTGTGTACATAGATATACATATATGTGTGTACATATATATACGTATATATTTATATATATATATATATAATGATAAAAGTGTTGTAGAAAAACTTTAATCAATATGTGACAATCTTTAAAAAACCATAGTATAAGTGGAAACAATATTAAAAATATTAAAAAGAATTGATAACAAAATTAAAGTAAACTTGTAATATAAAATTTGACCTAGAAGAGAAAAAGAAACTTTAGACTTCTTAAACAATTTGATTGTTTTTTGAGTTGTAAAAAAACATTTAAACTTTTTGTAAAAGAGCTTTATTTAAAAACAGTTTTTTGAAAACAAAGCATAATGTAAATAAAAAAGGAAGACTAATATGTAAAATAAAAGAGGTAATATAATTAAAAGTTTAAGAAAACTAAATATTATTTTTGTTCCATTTAGTATATCATATCCATAACTAGCTATATTTATTCTATATTTATATGCTCTGTATAGAAAATGCTGAGAGATATCAAGGCTTTAATATTTCAATGTTTTGATAATTTACAAAGCAAATTAAAGCCTCAATGTCTCTCATCTTTTTCTATATATATTATATAAATTTAGCTTATATATAATAATTTATTATTACAACTCAAGTCTTAGCTTAAGATCTTATATCTAATTGAATGTATGAGTTAGGGCTCAATAGGGTTTAGTATTCAATTGGGGTTAGGGTTATCTTTCAATTTGATTTTGTATTCTTATGCAATTTAATTTAGTCTTATTGTTCAATTAAGTTTGAGAATATGATTTGACTATATTTGATGGTGATATTAAATTTAGTTTGTGATTATAATTCAATTTCATTTAGTGTAAGTTTGATATTATTTACCTTTGTAATTAGTGTCCAAATTAGTTTAGTGTTAAGGCTAAAGTTCAATGTGGGTCAACATTTAGTCACTAACCTATTTCTACTAGGGTTCTCTAAATGTTGTAATTCCATTCATGATTTTACTTAGACTAAAAATTATGTAATGGATATAGTTAATCTTTAATTTTACTAACATTTAGACTTCTATTTGGTATAGAGCTAAATATTGTTCAGCATTAGCATTTAGCTTCAAATATAGTTTAGTTTTATTTTGGTTACTAAGAAATCATAGGGTTATTGTATAATTTTAGTCAAGTAGTTCATTTAAAATCTTATTTTTTTTAGGTTTACCCATTAATAGGGTTTGATCTTGTTTGTGATAAAGATTCAATTCTGTGTAAGTCCTCAATAGTAAATGTTTAGTTTTAATACTAGGGTTGTCAAATATGTTTCTTATAGATATGTTGGCTATTGAGCTCATTCTTTTGGTTTTATAAGGTTAATCATGATTTCAAATGAACAAGGATTTATTTTGGTTATATGTTTGATCTATATTTTAGAAAAAATTGTATAATTAGTTTAGCTAAAGCTTAGAATCTAATTCAATTTAATAATCCTATGCTTGAACATGGGATTATTGTTTAAAATTTTTAATGGATATTATTTCATGTTCTAATTACCTCATATCTCTCATCTCCCTCTTTAGTTTATACTTCATCTTTTTCTCTCCCCTTCTAACCATATCTTCCTCTTGATTAAAAAATATCTTCAATTAGTGTTGAGTTTTTTTTTATATATAATTATGGAAAAAATGTCTTTTTTTTGTATTTTATGCAATCACTTCATCTTCATTTGGTGTTATGATATGATGTGTCTAAAATTTATTGCAAAATTTTTGTTTGTCTACTAATAAGAATATAGTTCACTTATTTGCAATGGCTAAATATGTTTAGAATTATAATCAAAAAATATTGGATGGTATAATTTTCTATATGATATATGTATAGGCATAACTTCATTGACATTTAAATGAAATTGTACAGTTGCATTAAATTCTAAGTCGATATTTATAATTAGGGCTAAGAATGTATAAATAATATAAATGGGAGTATTCTTACAAATTAAATTTTATAATATTATATATTCTTGTAAATTACTAATTTAAAAGAATGCAGATGACAACAACATTTAGTAACTTAGGTATATTTACACTTAGCGTTAAGATTCTCTCAATAAAGAGATATTATTTAAGTTCTCCTACAAAGGTCAAGGATTATGTATGGTATACTTGTTAGGAGAGAGCTATATATATATATATTTTTAAAGAGTTTTTCATTTATTTGATTGATAGTTTTTATAAGATTCCTTCAATAATAAATATGTTTGTAATTTTTGTGTAAGTTAATATAATATACATTTGACTTATATTTCTTTAATTATATAATGGTCACTGCACAAGATATTTTATGTGATATATAATAGTATCTATAAAGTTGCTAACAAAATAATTATAACTTAACAATCCATATTATAGAAGTAAGTATAACATCGTCATTTATTAATATTAATGTTGGCCTTTGTTTATGTTTATGATTAAATTATAGGTGGATAAAAGAATTTTAAAATGTGTGGACTTACATATCTATTCTGTATAATACCTATATATTCAAGAGGATATTTTTAAAAATATTTAAATAAAATTTATTTATATTTTTTAAATTTGAATGCTAAGAGAACCAAAATTTTCAAGAGTAGAGGACAATAAAATAAGATAAATATGATTTCATTTATCTTACTGAAATTACTTGCAATCACATTTAAGATTTTAGCAATTCATAAATGTCCTTCTTTAATACATTTAGCAATAATCATAACAAACAAAAACACACATATTACTTGCTTATTTTGATTATTATTGCATACAAAAATTTAATTCCAAAGATTACAGATTTTTTTTATAAGCAAAAATATGATTATTTCTAAGCTGTATAAAAAAAATATTTCTTCAATGTAATACTGTCAATTATTTTTTAAATTGTATTAATATATATATATATTTCTTCAATATAGTACTATTGGCCATAAAAATTCATAATCATGATGTATATAGGAAAACACATGTATGGTTCAACTTGAAGCTATATGACAATCTGACATATAATACAAAACATAAACTTTATTGATTATATATACTTCAATATAGTGGCATTTTTTATCAAGTTTGTATACTAGGTATAAGTATAATCATCAACAAGTTCAAAAACAAAATTGGTAATGATAGAGACTAATTGTTTTAGATTACGATAAAAGAAGGTTTTGAAGGGACCCGAAAACCCTTTAACAAAAAAATAGAAAGATAAAGCAATACATCCCAACCAGGAAAAAACCTATAACAAACTAAAGAACAGTATCAAAATTAGGTTTTACAGGGACCTAAAACCACTAGAAAAGTCCAAAAACAAACTAACCCAGGTTTTATAGGGACCTAGAACCACAAACAGTCTTAACTATATAAAAAAACAAGAAACCAAGACCAGAGTCCCCAACCAACGACCAATACCAGACAGGCACCAAACCAGAGAACCCACCCCAGTGCCACTATTGCAGCTCCAAGATCAATTTAGCTGCTTCCTTACCAATAGCAGCAATATCTTGAATGGAAACAACATCCATAGTAGCAGCAGCTTTCATAGCACTCTTCCTCGAGCTCTGCCTAGTTCTTTTGCTCGAACCCTCAGCTGAAATGATATCTTCATTCGCCCTTTTGCCCAAGCTAGCAGCGGTAGCCCAAATACTCGAGGTGACCTGTTCCATCTTAGTGCTACTCTCCTTGATTAACATTGTGAGGTTCTGCTCATAGTTGTTAAGTTTGTTAGGGATGTCTCCCATCTATCCTTCCATATGACTAAGTTTAGCATTGATAGTATCCAGGTTATGTTGTAGAATTTCCACCTTTTTCTTCAAACCCATTATTTCATTATAAATCTAGGAATCAACCTTGAGACTAGTGTTAGCTTTCTCCTTAGCAGAATGCAGGAAGGAAAGCATGGTATCCCTCTGCATATCGTCATAATCATCTTCAGCAGTCTCGTGAGGGGGGGAGTAGACATTATCATTAATATCCTCCATTTCTGTTTGATAGAGACTAATTGTTACAATGTTGTGAGCTAATAAAATAATCACCAATTAGAATAGTGTTCAGGCCTTCATTTTCATTATGATCACACTGGACTTGTTCCATTTATTTTGGAAATTGAGATACTTGATTAGATATCTCTCATACCTTATCCACAATAATTTGCATTTGCAAAATATCATATTCTGAAACATAATCTATTAACAATGTTGTAGTTTCAAAATGTTGAATCATTTGGTAACAACATTGCAGTATAGACTTTTCACATTTATCAATCGATTTTTGAGGGGAGCCATCTAAGTTTAAAGAAACAATGGGACTTGGTACAATAATTTCAAATTCATTGTCTGATGAGTCCATTATTTTTATCCTTCCTAAACATGCAAATATTTTAAAAAAAATGAGAATCTATTATTACTTATCAATTTTAGAAGGAAACAAAGATATAATCCAAATATAGAAAAACCCAATGAATAGAAGAAAAAAATGACATAACTATATTGAGTTACAAACATTTATCAAAGAATATAATATTTGACATGTATTAGGAGTCTTCCTTATTTGTCAATTTATGAATTGTTAGATGGAAAAAAATATGTAAATTATATATTTGAGAAAATGAATGTAATGTATAACATATGTCAATTCAAAACATAATATAAAAACTATTTTAAGTACATTTATATAACTCATATGTAAATAATGGAAAGTTCAATGATATATTTTTAAAACTATAATTTTATTTTTTATTTTTTTTTATTAAGAAAAATAGGTTTTACAAGGCTCCTAAAACCCAATAGTTCTTACATAAAAAAGGGCAGCAAGTTAAAATGCCCAGCAATATAAACACGACCAACGAAATGGCTAGAACAATGGACATGCAAAAAGCCAACAAGAAAAAACTAGCAAAAATAGCAACAGCCAAATGCAATACTTATATATTCTTTACTTGCTCCTCCATCCTCCACTCAAGGTCCTGGATGATCTTAGCAGGATCCTTGATTCTTTGAAGCTCTTCCTCCAAGTGTTCCTTGTCCTTTGCATAGCTTTGATCCAGGTGGCTTTGAGTTATGTCCATTATGGGACCCTCTTCCATCATATCTTCATCATTGTCCTTTCCATCCTCCTCTACAATAGGCCCCTTGGCTTTCAACTTGCCACTAAGACTAACAATGTTTTCATTGAGATATTTAAGGATATTGAGCATCTAGTTAGCCATGTTGAAGTTGAAGTTCTCCATATTTTTCATCTTGTCTTCAACCATCTTAATTGAATTCCCCAGATTGGTCTGGTTCCTTTTCTCATTCTTCTTCACCTACCTTTCCATCTGCCCCAACCTATCTTTAACTTCCTCCAACTCATGAAAAATCCATCTTATAGATTAAAAGTTTTCAACCTTTCTATTTTTTGCATTGTTGAGAAAGTTCATACCCACCTCCCTCACATTTTCAATAATGGCCACTAGCACCAAATCAATGAGTTCATCTAGTTAGATTCTCCCCTCTTTTTCTTCATTGATTTGAGGGTTCATAATCTCTTGGACTATCCCCATTTTGGAGCTTCTAGCATTGAATTTCTTCCATTCCATTCACCTATCTTTGATTTCCATGACACCACTTGTGTTTCCCTCCTCCATTTTCTCATTTTTCTCCTATGGGGGCTTGGGAGGGGGAGGAGAAGTAGATAGCATTGACCTTCTAACATTTTCCCCTTCTAGTGGCATATCCTCCTCCCTATTCTTTCTCTACTTCTTTTTGGGGGTAGCAACCAACTCTTCTCTAGTCTCATCATCCACAACCTTGGTCTCCTCATCTATATCCATGTCATCGCCTTCCTCATTATACTCATCATCTACTTGACCAAACATTTTGGACATATGGCCCCTAGGGCTTTTCCTATAAGGATCTTTACCAAGACAGGGAGCACCTTTGACTCTTCCCTTGCTCTTCTTCCCAATAGACTGAGGCTTCCTCCTCCTCTAAGCTTATAGTCAAGTTTACCTCCATGTTTGAGGAGAAATTGGAACTCCCCGTCTCCTCAGAAGCAACCACAACATGATGTAGGGGCTTACTCCTAGACTTCAGAGCTACTTGATCATATCCATCTCATAATAAGTCTCTACTTTCTCCAACTCCTTCTTCTCCTCTATTTTCTTACAAAAATTCTTCACCACATTTGAAAAAACTTTCTTGTCTCTATAAAAATCCAAACCCTCAATTGGGATTTTAGTAACATGAGCAATAACCCCTGAATCAACATGATATGAAACATCATCAATCTTGACCCAA
The DNA here is from genome assembly GCA_028749045.1 of Cupressus sempervirens. Taxonomy (NCBI): domain Eukaryota; kingdom Viridiplantae; phylum Streptophyta; class Pinopsida; order Cupressales; family Cupressaceae; genus Cupressus; species Cupressus sempervirens. The sequence continues at coordinate 342,534,080 of CM053793.1, read as the reverse complement.
CCATCTTTCCAAGAATTAACCATGGGATTAGTAATAGGTGAATCATAGCCATGAAGCTTGGAAATGTAGTTAGAAATACATCCCTTATTGAATTACTCCTAGACCTTGGTTCTTTGTTTCCATTTCTCTACCTCTCCAATTGGTTCCCTTCTACTTTGTTCTCCCACCATCTCATTCAACTAGGAAGTTGCCTGTCACACAAATGTAGTTCCTTTTGCTCCTTTTTTGATCCTCTATTTTCTCTTTTCAAGATAACCTTTTCTTTGAATTCCAAAAAAATGGAGAAGAAAATAAGTAGTGTGGAAATTAGAAACCAAATGCATCATCCTTCAATTCACCTCATACTTTTGATAATTACAATGGCCTGTGCACATTTTTGCATTAATTTCCATAGTTAATTGGTGATTTTAATGAGATTTCAATTTGATTTCTCCTATACTTCCCTATATTCTCTCTTGATCAATTAGATATTTCATGGTTAAAAAATTATTCCCTCTGATGGTCCATATCCTCACTATCTCATACTTGAGTGGCTACTTGGCAAACCAATCAGCCACTGAGTTCAATTCCCTATAATCATGGCTGACATGTACACTGTCAAATTTTCCAAGGGTAGTGCAAATATCTTTCACTATGTTTGCAATGGACCAAGTAGGGTGGAGGTCACCTTTTATGCACCTGATTATATTGTTTGAGTCCCCCTTCAACCATAGGTTTTTAACTCCCACTTCTAGCGCCAGTTTGGTAGTGTAGAGGGTAGTTTTGGCTTTAGCATAGTGATTCATCTAGTTTCCCAAGGGGTGGGAGAAAGTAGCAATTCTAGCCCTGTGGCTATTTTTAATGACAACCCCACATCCAAGAGGACTAGGATTTCCTTTGGCCACTCCATTACAATTGGCTTTGTTCCATCCTTCAGGAGGGAGTTTCCACTTGACCCGCCATCTTTTCATACTCTTTTCCTTCTCTCTATCCTTATTATTACCCCCTTCATTAGGAAAGCCACACTTCCTGATAAGAAAATTTTCTCTTAGGTTGTTGATTTTGTCTTTAAGCATATTAGTAGGAACCTCTCTATCTCTAAAGATTCAATTATTTCTCTCTTTCCATACTCCCAAGAAAAAATGGGGTAGATTCCATATGCTTATACTTTGCAAATTCATAACTTTGAACATGTTGTACCACTGGTAGAAGTCTAGGATATTCCCTAGCTTGCACCAACAAAAACCATAGTTCTTGGTGAGATTGTCCCAGACCTCCATGAAATAAGGGCAATGAATGAAGATGTGCTTGACCATCTCCAACTAATGCTTACAAAGAATACATCTATTAGGGATATATTGACTTCTTTTTACCAAGTTATCCAGAGTGAGAATTTTATCTTGAAGCATCAACTAGAAGAAAATGTTGATTTAAGGGGTAAGGCCAAGTATCCAAGCCTTAGCCCAATGAGGTTTCTCCTTTAGATTCCAAAAGGAGCTATACCCCAAGGTAATTGAGTAGTATCCACTAGTATTGCCTTCCCATATCAGTTCATCCTTATTATTGCTCAAAATCAAAGAGTTCAATGTCACCATTATTGTCTTAAAATCATTTTATATCAAGGAAAGGTCTCTTCATCCCTAATCCATTCTATAGTCACATACTTTTAATTTGAATAGCCTAATACAAGTGTTGTCCTAGTTATCATAGATGGGGTTATTGATGAGAGTGCCTTGAATTAGCCAATTATCCTTCCAAAAGAGGATGTTCTCTCCATTTCCCACTTTCCATTTGGCCCTAGACTTAGCTAGGGTTCTTGTCTTCAAGATCCCATTCCATATAACTGATCCAATCAAGATGTTAGATTCATTAAGTAGGTATCTTAGAGAGGTTCTCCTTATATACTTATCCACCATAATATCTAGATCCATTATCCAATGTTGTTAAATATTCACCAAACTTTCTTAGCTTGGTGGGTGTTCTTGAGATGCTTAAGTTTTCTAATTCCTAGACCTTGATAACACCTAGGAAGGAAAACATTATCCCAAGCCATAAGAGGGTATATCTTATGATCTTCCATACTCGACTATATAAAATCTCTTTGGATCTTTTCCATTATATCAACATATTTGACCAGAATCCCAAAGAGATTCAAGGCATATGTGGGAAGGTTCTGAAGGGTGGCCTTCACTAGAAGGCATTTGCTAGATTGGCTAAGAGTGGTTCCTTTCCATCCTACCAACTTCATATTGAACCTATACAATTTTCAATAATTAATGCTAAATTATAAAACAATTGAAAACATCTATGTCATCTTTTAATTTGAAGTAAAAATTATTAAAACTTACCAATTATGAAATTGTTACAGTAAGGAATATATAAATCGTATATTTATAAAAATAAAATTGATATATAAAAAATGTGAATGTAAACTACAATAATATTTTTAAAACTTTATATATAATTGATATTAAAAAAAAAGGTTGAAATTTTCATTATTTTTATAGTAACATAATATTTACATTGTTTTAGGAAATAAATAGAGAGTTGAAAATTTTGATTAGAATCAATACCATCGTCAAATTGAACAATATTTTGTTAAAATAAATTAGAGTTTGCAAGATCTAAAATATCAAACCAATAGAGATGTTCATAAGTTCTTCATCACAAATACCATGTGTTTGTATCTCTTTGCCTTATTCTTTGAAAATCACAAGTACTATGTGTCCATGTTGGTATTTTCTTTGCAACAATCTTCCTTACCCGTAGAGGTATCCATCTATATACCACAATTTGATTCTATGGGGTGTTTTGTAATACACCAAACTACAATCTAAAAATTTGACCATGATAATGATAATTTGATAGAAACTAAGTACTAGTTTGTGGAGATCGAAGCATATTTTCTAGCCAAATAGGATCATTTTTTGTATAGTGCATTGGATAAGGATATTTCTCAATTCAAACCTCTATAGGAACAAAATAAAGCTCTATGGGATCACATTCTTCACAACAAACCAATGGTGAAAAAATAGGATCTTGGTAGAAGTGACCAAAATTTTGAAGAGTTGGTGGATAAAATTTCAACAACCCTACTTCTAAAGATATCTTTTAGAAGACAATACCTCAACATTTGTATTCCCTTTTAATATATGGAAATAAAAAAATATATTTAATAAAAGAGACAAATTATATCTTCTATCTATTTCAATAAATATTATTGGTTCAGTCATGTTAAGTTCTAATAGCATAATAAATTAAAATAACTGATCGACAATAATATAACAATGTTGAATGAGAAAAATAAACTTTACAATACCATTTTTTTGGCAAATTTTTAACTATTTTTTAATAATATTATAAATTTAGAAAACAAATTTAGAAGTACAACTTTTAATGAGAAGGATGAACATCAAAGTATAAACATCTTTTCTCTACCATTTTTTTGCCCACAAGATTAATTTATTGTTCTTTGCTAAAATAGAATACTCATATGTTTATAACATTCCTATATACAAATGCATATTATTTAACTATTGTAGAAAGGAACTTATTAAACTTTACAATCATGATGCTTTATTTCTAAAGCCTTCAACCTTCTTTCTTCTACTTTTCTTTCTTCTAACTGTTTTCCCTTTATTTTCTCATAACGATCAAAAGAAAATAGTGGCATTATCCTCAAACCCTGTACTAACTTTACTTGAGAAATTACAATGAATACCATCCATGTTATTTCTATTGATCTAATATTAATTAATTATTTTTCAAGTGTCAACCCCTGAGATTTATGTATTATCAGTGTCCATGACAATCTTAATAGTTTCTTTTTCAAGTGTCAAACCCTGATATTTATGTATTATTAGTGTCCATACCAATCTTAACAATTTTTGAGTGGTAGAATCTCTTTGTACAACACTAGCTAGGATGTACTATTTTACGATGTCACTTATTGAATGGAAAGCCAAAGTAGGCATAAAATTTTACCATGACATATAATGGTAGTTCAAATGGTGTACTACCTGGCTTGTAGACTATTTCCTCAACATAACACAAAGCTCCATTTACAAGGCCTACTTCTATCCACAAGTTTTACATGAGAATAACTCTTTTTCTCCTTGAAATCAATAATTCAAAATCAAGTTCATTTGCACAATTATCATCTACTAAAATATAGTTTGAAAACTTTGTAGCTATAAAGCATGCAACTTGTTCTCTAAGACAATGTAGTTCTCTTTGATTACATTTGTGAACATTATCATTTGTAGAGAATAAATGAACATTGTTGTCAAAATCTTAATTTATTATTGTTGGAATATTGCATGTTTTTCATGACATTAGTAATTTCCAATCCTCAATTGTTGTTTGAGCATCTCTAATATTTGTGAGCAACTAGCTAAAAATTTTCTTATCTAAATTCTCTCCATCTTGCCTATAAACTTTTTCCAATGTAATCACAAACTTGAAGTCTTCTCATAATAGTTTTGCATGTCTCTTACTGTTATATGCTACTTTGTCATTTATAGGAGGGAGTTGGCCAAGATTACCAACCAAAATCACCAAGATACCTAAAAAATTGTAAAAAATATTTAGTAGCAATTTAATATAAAAATAATAATATGCATGTTAACTTTTTGTTGTTCTACTACATTCAATATAAATCTGAAATAAGAATACCTCTAAAGTTAAGATTTGAATTCTAAGGAAATGTTGGAGGAAGTCTAGAGTCTCTATTCTCAAGCAACTTCTCCCCAAGAAAGCTCATTTCATCTATTAATATATATCTTATTTGACTTAATTCTTCTTGGAAACTTTTCAAACATGTTCCTCTAACTATATAAAATCACTTACTTGAATCGTTAATGTATAGTTGAACCACCTATATTGTATGTAGCCACTGATGTCAGAGCTAGTATTAATAGTGGAGAACACTTAGGGAATGAAAATTCTTTTAAGAATTTATTCATTGTGCCAATCAAATATGACTTTCTTGTACCTTAAATTATCATATACAAGGGTGCTACATTATTACCACCATTGTAGTGTGTCATAATAACATCAAATGCACATTTTTGTTTTTTACCCAATTTCTACAATTGATTTCTTATTCACATTGAATATTTATAGTGAATCCATTTTTTCACATTCTACCAATAAAATTTATTGCATCTGAAGTATATTCGTTTGACCTATATTGATTTCACCAATTATTTTGTCTATCCATATCCCTTCTTCCTAGCATATCAACTTTATTAATCTTCATTATTTGATCACATTCATTCATGAGATGATTTCCCATTTATGCTCTACAATGTTACAAGGACATATTACATTGTTATCACTTTCAGATTCAGAATTGGTATCACTATTTTCTACATCCACTCTATTTGACATGCCATGAAACATAATCTAATGACTCCTAGTTTGAAACTAGTATTGTGATATTATCATTACCAATATCAACTTCAATGTCATGAAATGATTTATATAACAAAAAATTTGAAAAGAAAATATTAATAAACTTGTCTGATACATGTGGTGGAATCAAAATAAATCTTGCATAGACCTTGACAATTGCAACTTTTTTCTACACTCACGCTTATCTTTCTTTCTATTTTTATTATATATCCATGCTCTAGAAGCATCAATCAAAGAGATGGATTCCATAGAAACATGTCTTCTTATGTATGAATGTATGAATGATTTTTTTTTCTCTTCAATATGATACCCATTCTTTGTCTTAATAGGTTTGAATTTTTTGGGAGACGTTCATATTAACAAATCTTCTGCTACATTCCACCACTAGAAGTTCTAGGAGCATGTGACATGTTTCCTGAGCTCCAACATCTCTTTCAATAATAGTTTTAGTTCAAACTTTTTTGTACACTTTGCATGCAAAGTCATCAAGATTCTCTATTATTTCAAACCATATCGACATTTGATGGTAGGTCTCAAAATTTTTCTCTACTTTGGATGCATATTTTGTTATATATGTAATTAAAACATGTGTTGACAAAATCTGTTGCCAATCTATATTTTCTTTCCATAATTGTAATATGTACAACAATTATCAAAGTTGACTCTATCATCATTCCTTTGAGGTTCAATTTTTTTCCTCCACATTCTGTATCCTCATATAATTTTAAATCATTTATATTTACTTTGCAATAAGCATTATACCTAAAATTTAAGTGCAAATAGTTACAACATGATAAATATTTAATCACAATACTTTTCTTGTAAAAAAAGAAATAGATAGTACCTGCAAGTCAACTTTCCTTTTATTCTAAGACATTCTCCCTCTTTATAGATTGTATGTCCTTGTATGGTATTCAATATTTCATCATAATCTTGGTCCATATTTATTTCTAGTATTTGGTATGTTTTTCTGAGACACAAATGCTGTGCAAAATTATGAAATAGTTGGTTGAAAATAGAATTTTAAATGGAGGAACAAAAGATTGCAAAAAAATGATAGGATTGTGAAAAAATTATTATAGAAATTTATATATATTGAGACTCATTGTAGAAATACTTGCATTTTTTTTTTTCGCTGCCACATGCCCATGGATTTCATGCATGTACAATATGATGGAAAACAGATTCAACTTCTCTTACTTATTCTTCATTATGCTAATCTAACTTATCCATATTTGGAGCACCATGAAGCCACATAAAACTATGTACATGTGGTGATCCCCTATGCTTCCATTCATATCCTAACCAAAATTCTTTAACATTCAAACCTTTCTCCAAAACTTCTTTACAAGACATTGTATGTTTGAGATGTATATAGTGTGCAACAATATGAGGGTAGTCAATATCATTTTGTCTCCTCCAATTTTGAGCCTCCCTTGGCTCTGATGGCTGAGTTATAGGCATTAGTTCATGTAGATTAGGCCAATACAAATCAGCTACAATAAGTGTAAAGAAAATTATGGTGGTCCCTAGCTATTTCAGCATACCAATGTCACATATTCATTCACTAGAGATGCACCTATTGATGGCCAATAAAACTTAGAGTATTGTATTTGGATTATCAACCCATGCATGTATGAATTCCATTTCCTTTTGAAGATTCACTAGTCTTGTTTTCATTGATTTTTAATGATTTATGTTTGTATCATTGACCTCATCCATCTCACTTTATAGACATATAGTTTATTTGGATTCATTATCAACGTCTACATGAACTATCTTTAATTGAAGGAATATATTACAATCAATATATTTTTCAATGTCATCCAATGCATGAGTATCTATATTAACATTTGTATAAAAAAAATCATTTTCAATTTTATACTTTAGAGTATGGTATACCCGATTTCTATTAACTTTAAAGTCATAGTTTGTACCACATTGATCTATTTTTCAAACTATTATTATAGGAAAATATTTTATTTTTCATGGAAGACTTTGATATATATGCTCAATATTTTCAAGGAAACTCATTGTTTGTCCCTTGTATTTATATTGGCCCCTATTACATGTGTCACTTGCAAAATTGAACTTACACGTGCAATCAAATTTTTTTCTACCTGAGTCATATTTTCAAGTTTAGATGCTTGTGAACCTACATCCATATTATTTTCTACTGAGAATCTAATTTTTCTTTTTCCTTGCTAACAGCTACTACACATTGGACCTTTTTTTGTATGGCTAACCTTAATGTCAACATAACACTCCTGAAACATGTAGCACATTATAGGCATAACCAAATTATCTAGTTGACATTGAAAGAGTATATAAAGGTTTTGATAACTATTTCCAAATATTTCATTATAGTTCCTCTAAATATTTATACCACAACCAACATCTTCATTTTGTTTGCTCAAGTTTTCATCCATAGGATTCAATGGTGCTACACCTGTTAATGTAGAATGATCATTTTCAACCACTGATGTCATTGATATACTATTGTTATGGACTTGTATTTCTTCTAATTTTCTCTTTTTTCTTCTAGCATCATGTTGTCTATCTTGTTGGTTGTGATTAAGATGTTTATTTTCCTTTTTAGTTTCATTAATTTCATCTTGTTGTTGTTATCTATAATCTTTGTGATATTGCATCCTACAATTTCTTCTCTCCACATTTCTATCTAACATATTTCCATTTTGTGTTCCTTCAAACATTCTTTGCTTGATGTCTCCAACATTATGCTCATTTTCTTGTAGACTTCAGTCAGTGCAATTTTTTTCCTCTTTTTCTTTCATCTATTTCTTCATGTTCACATGATATATAGTCCATTTGATTTTGAGATATTTGAAGCATGTCATTCTCTACATAATGAAAGTTAAAAGATGTAGTCAAAAGTTGTTCATTTTCAACTTCTAGTGGTCTATATTATTTTGAGACATGTGGACTACCTAAATTACTTATACTCCTTAAAAAAGTTTCTTGATTATTTAGTTCTATATCCATCATGTCTTTTCTTTTTCTATAATATATCTCTTTTTTTTTCATTATGGAGTAGATGTTCTTTCTCCCTTTCTGTATCATCCATCTTTTCTTTTTGTCTATGCTTGTATTCTCTTTGATATTCTCTTTTATATTGTCTTCTCTCATCTTTAGACTAAAAATTCACAAATCTCGGTGGCATAGATAAAAATTGAGAAGTAAAGTACTATTTAGAATATGTTTCTTTATTTTGATTGTTCAAACATTTTAAATAAAATAAAAGGGTAAGAGCACAAAGTTGGGTCACAATTTCGTGTAAGTCAAATCTGCAGAATTGGACCTCCCAGAAATATGTACCCGATCTGCTTAGAATGAAGTACCCATTTCTAAAATTGCACTTTGGATACCCAAGCCACTCAAAAATCAAGTACCCAATTTTTGAAAAGTAGATCAAGTGCCCAAACCACTTAAAATTGCGCACCCGATTTTAAACAAATTAGGTGGTTGATTTTTAAAATATCAGGTACCTGATTTCAAAAAATTACAAAGATCCCTTGTTTGGTGTTTTGAGTGTCATTTTCAGCATTTAGAAAATGGAAGCCCAATTTTAGAGCAATATGAGAGCCTATTTTTGACCTCTACCGACTGGCCCCTACTGCTATTTTCCTACATACAAGGTTTTTTTTTTTGTTTTTTACTATATTACTTATTATTTTTAGTTTTACGTTTTATATACCATCAAGTTATTATTTTTCTTTTAGTTTTAATATACATAAAATTGTAAATTTTCATTGTTAATGAGTATTATCTTTAGATTATTGTATCTGTTAATTTAAATAATAGTTTCGTAGATGTTCATTTAAAATTTATTATTTTAGATGTTGTGAAATGTATTTAATATGTAAATTACAATGTTGAATGATTAGATTATAGATGTAAATTCATTGTTTAAACTTGTAATTACTGTTATAAATGCTTTAGAATAACTAGGGGGGGGTGCATCATTTATTCAAGGTCCAAATGTCCTATTCAAACTTTTTCACTAAGTGTAGTGATCCCATTCAACCATTCATTCATCCAAGCTTTAACTTTCCTATTCAACAAGTTACTGTAAATCAACATGCAAGCGTAACACATAAAAATATCAACACATAACACAGTGATTTATTTTGAAACCCAATTTGGAAAAAATCACCCGTAACATGCTACTCTATTCTCACTCTTCTGAGGTGATGCCCTATGAAAGGCCTACTCTGTTAAAGGCTTACAAAACACTATTAAATGTGACCTTGTTAGAGGATTTAGCCACCCTGTTAGAAGTGGGTCTGGTTAGAGGACTTTAGAACATTCACATGAAATGCCACCCTGTTAAAGGATTTACAAATGGCTATTAAACCAACCTAAGTCCATAGGATATTCATATCTAATATAATTGCTAGAGAGTATTAGAAAGTCTTTGACCTGATTACAACATAAAACTTAACTTGCAAATTTCATATCACCATTCAACTCCTTCACATTGCTTGGCTTTTAGTCTCTTCAGTTATGATAGCTTTCCCTCCTTTCAAGCTTAGTCTCATTGAGTCTTCATGCTCAATGTACTAGTGCAATCATCTCTTCTTGACCACTCATCGAAGTAGAGTTTCTATGCTCTGTTCTTCCTAGATGTCTTTTCCTTGACACCCTTTAGCCACTTCGCAATTTGGCACTCTAGTAACTCTTTCTTTTTGGGCTATGACTCCTTAAATAGAAGTCTTGGAGTTTCTTTTCATGCTCAATTCTTCCCATCTTTATTTTCAATTTGTATGGATTACGTAGGGTTTATTGAATCTAACCCATATTTTGTTCCTTCAAGAAACTTCTTGAATAATCCTTTTGAATTCGCCATAAAATGGTTTACATAGAATTCTGTGCCACCAGCTCATCATTCTTATCCTCCAACTAGTTCACAAAATTCAAGGTAACAACTTTTTTGACTTAGATTTGTTGAATCTTTGGCATTTCCAATAATATAGTAGCTCAGCACTATTTAAATGCTGGTGCTTGGCACATACTGTGTTACTTGGCACCTACTAAGATTTTCTGATACTCAACACCTGAAGTTCACACAACACCAACTGAAATTTTTTTGATGCTCGACACCTATTACTTTTCTCGACACTTGAACTTGACTTGGCACATGAATTTTACTCAGCACACACTAGATTTTCTTTTTGCTTGGATCAAACTAAAAATTTGCTCAGCTTAAACTAGTTTTCTCAGCACCCACTGATGAGCTTAGTTTAAGCTTTGTAGTCAACCTTATTACAACTTATTGCTCCAATGTTTCTAAGTGTGACTAACATCTATATCTTAAAAAAATTTATCAATACATCATTTAACCATTGTCTTAACTAATCCTTGGTCTTCATTACAATATTATAACTCAACCTTTCCCTTAGGTTCTCTTGTTACATCTTGTTGATTAAATCCTCTTCATCAATCAACTAAGTGATAGTACTTGGATCTTATAAGAAATTTTCATTCCTACAAATAGTAGGTTTGATATTAATGACAAAACAATGATTGAAAAATATTCTTTATCAACCAACTTCTATCTTTGCAACAATCTTCCTATTTCATCTTCAACAATGATCTTTTCAATCAAATTTCCAATAATCTCCCTATTTAGTATTGATAGTAAACCAAACTGATCAACCATTAGACCAAACTATTCAACCAAGTTCTCAAAATGCTAACTAGGTTAGAATAGTAAGTCAAATGCCAAAAAGTAATTGTGTTACCATCAGCTTTCACATCTCCCTCTTAGTTGTTGTATTCTTTTTCTTTCATTTCTTCCTTCTTATAGTTTCTCCCTCTGTATGTATTGTTCATCTTCTGTTATTCCCTATTCTAATCAATTTATGCACTTTCTCCCTCGTATTGATTCTTTATTTATTGTTGATCAATTTTTGCTTTACTTCTCCCTCTTTGACAATAATGCCAAAGACATACTATTTCAACATCTTAATATGCAGGTGTAGAATTTGTAGGTTCTTTCACTTTCTCCCTCTATCACCTTGCTTGTGGCTGATTTTGAACTTCAACACTTTAATTACTATAGGAATAATCCTAAAGTAGATATCCTCTACATCAATGTGTAATATTTCAACAATCAACTCATTTGATGCAAGGTAGTCTTGCTTTTGCTTCAAGTAGCCTTAGTTAAGGGTATTACCCCTAACTTACCTCTACTCAAAAGCATTTTTAGGTAGTGCTTTTTTGAAGATTTTAGCAATCTATTCCTTTGAGCTAACATATTCCACATTCACTTGCTTATCTTCCACCAATTTTCTTACATAGTGATACTTGATTGCAATATGCTTGGTTTTAGCTTGAATTATAGGGTTCTTTGATATGTTGATAGCACTTGTATTGTCACAATAAAGTATCATAGGCTCATTTACCTCTTCCTTCATACCTTACAACAAATTTTTGATCCATAAAATATTGGTGCAATTTATAGTAGTTGCAACATATTTAGCTTCAGCAGTGGATTGTGAGGTACAACTTTGCTTTTTACTAGTCCATGTAATCAGTCTTTTTCCCAAAAAAAGTACTCCTCCACTGGTGCTTTTTTTGTCATCAATGTTACCTCCCCATTCTACATCAGTGTAGGCTCTTAACTCAAACTTTTCACTCCTCTTGTAATACAAACCAAAATCATAAGTTCCTTTTAAGTACCTTAGTATTCTATTTATTGCCATTAGATGATTTTCTCTTGGATTTGCAAAAAATCTTCCCACTATTCCAATAGCTAATGCAATATCTGGTCTACTATGTACAACATACTGTAACTTTTCAGTCATTGATCTATATATTGTCTAGTTCACTTCAGCAAACTCATCATTCTTGAATAACTTATGTCCTATTGCTATTGGTGTCCTGACTAGTTTTGAGTCTTTTAATCCAAATTTCTTGAGTATCTTCATGATATATTTTGATTGGGTCACAAATATTCCATGCTTCAATTGATGTACTTGCAAACCAACAAAGAATTTGATTTCTCCAAACATTGACATCTCAAACTCATGTTTCATTTCATCAGCAAAATCTTTGCATTGAGCATCTTTTCCTCCAAATATTATGTCATCTAAAAATATTTCTAATATCAAAATGTCTTTACCTTTTTCAGCTTTCATATACGGGTTGTTGTTGTCATCTGTTCTCTCAAATCCTATCTTCACAAGATATTTGTGTAGTCTCTCATACCATGCTCTAGGTGCTTGCTTGAGACCATATAGTGCCTTATGTAGCTTGTAGACCATATCCTTATTGTTTTCATCAAAAAATCCCTCAAGTTTTTCTATGTAGACTTCTTCTTCCAGTATACCATTCAGAAAGGTAGACTTGACATCAATTTGGTAGACTATGAAACTTTTGTAAGTAGCATACACAAGTAATGTTCTTACCCCTTCCATTCTTGCAACAAGGACAAATGTTTCCCCATAATCTAGTCCTTTTTCTTGTGCATAGCCTTTGCAAACTAGTTTAGCTTTGTTTCTAGTTATCTCACCATTCTCATCAAGTTTGTTCCTAAACACCCATTTGGTACCAATTACATTTTTGTTAGTTGGTCTAAGAACTAGGATCCAGGTTTTGTTCTTCTCAATCTAATCTATCTTCTCTTCCATAGCTTTATACCAGTCATCATCTTGAAGTGCATCTTTCACTATTTTGGGCTCAACATTGCTCAGTAAACATGATTCACTTTTGAGTATATTCCTTGTCATTGGTCTGGCATCCTTGTCACCAATGATTTGATCTGTAGGGTGATGTCTTCTCACATACTTGGCTAATATTGGTTCTATCCTTCTTCCCATGTTTGATCCTTTAGCTTTAGATTCATTTTTCTCTTCTTCATCTGGTATTTCATCATCTTTTTCATATATACTATTTTCATAATCAAAATGTGCATTTTCTTCATTATGTAACTCAGCCTTTAAATGCAGCTCAGCATTGACTGGTTGTGACTCGACTGATACTAAAATTTGTTGCTGATTCCCAACTTGATTTGCAGCATTGTCTTCAATAGTCATTCCTTCATGGAAGTATACAAAAGATCTATAATCTTTTGGTTTCCTAGATTCATCAACTTGGACTTTTGCATGCTCATCAAAATTTACATTTGCACTCTCCACAATCTTGTTAGTGTTGGTATTCAAACACTTATATGAATTACTTCTAGTGGAGTATCTAAGGAATATTCCTTTATAACTTTTTGCATCAAACTTGCCAATTCTAGTATCTTTAAGAATGTAGCATTTATAACCAAATACTTTGAAATGTTTAACATTAGTTGAGTGACCATACCACTATTCAAAAGGTGTTGCATTTTTACCTTTCTTGATGTGGATTATTTTCAGGGTGTAAATAGTAGTACTTACAGCTTCTCTCCAGTACTTTAGAGCAACATTTTTCTCCATCATCAAGGTTCTTGCATAGTCTATCACTGATCTATTCCTTCTTTCAACAATACTATTCTGAGGTGGAGTTCTTGGCGCTAATGTTTGTCTTTTGATACCTTTGTCATTATAGAATATTTCAAAAAAAATTGATGTAAACTCACCTCCTCTAACTAATCTTAGGCACTTAAGACTTTTTCTAGTTTCCTTTTCAACTCTGGCCAAATAATATGTAAACATTTGAAATGCATTAGATTTTTTTCTTTAAAAATATAGCAATCATCATCCTTGAATAGTCATATACAAATAGCATTATGTATTTGTCTCCTAGGTAACTTTTCACTTCTATTGGACCACATAAATCTGTATGGACTAACTCTAGTACTTCTTTGGATGTGTATGTTTTGCTTTTGAAACTAGACTTAGTCATCTTCCCTAGTTGACATTGTTTGCACATTGTATTTTTAGGTTTCTTCAGTTTGATCAAACCTCTGAATTTCTTCTTTTTGCTGATGCTAATCAGATTGTCAAAGTTAACATGACACAATATTTTATGCCATAACTAAACATCATCAAGTCTAACAATAAGACAAGTTGCATCTTCCATATCTAAGTAAAACAAGTTACTCCTAGTTTGTTCACCGCTTCCTATTAGATTTCTATCAATGTCATATATCTTGGCAGATTTGTTTCCAAATTCTACTTTGCAACCTACATTGCCTAATTGTGATACACACAACAAGTTGTAGTTCAGTCCTTCAACATAGTATGTATTATCACATGAAATATTCTTAGTAAGTTTAATGGAACCTTTTCCTTTGATTTGACATGGAGCATCATTTCCAAATCTAACAATATTTCTATCATACTGAGTAAAGGTAATAAACTTAATTTTATCTCCTATCATGTGATGTGAGCATCCACTATCTATGATTTTCTTGTCATTCTTATTCACATAAGTTATCAATTTTGTTGCTTCATCTTTATCTATTTCATCCTTCATGGCCATACAAACTACTTCATCATCATTCTCATCAAAATCTTCTTCAACAATGTAGAATCTTTTGCCTTTGTCCTTATAATCTTTGCTATCATCTTCTCTTTTGTTCTTGTACTTGTTTCATTCTTTCTAATTCTTCTTATATGTATTCCTTGTAGCAATATGTCCTACTTCATTGCAATTGAAACAAATGATAGGGATCTTACCTTTGAATTTATCTTTGCCTCTATGGAATCTTCTAGCCAATATTGCTTCCAATTGTTCCACATCTTCCTCATCTATGCTGCGACCACTGGATGCATGCTTTTCTCTTCTGCTCTTCTTCTTTGATATCACCTCTTTAGTTTCTTTCATTGTCAACTTGGCCTTGAAAGTAGATTTAAGGTTCTTGGGTCTGTAGTTATCAAAATTGGACAGTTCAAATGTAGTAAGTCTTCCCACAATTCCTTCAAAAGTCAATGCATTTCCTAGTATACACCTTAACTCTTGGATGGCTGAAACTCTAATAGCATAGATAGGGAGTAGGGTTCTCAATTATTTGCTATTGATAGTCTCTTCTTCCAATTGACAATCTAGACTCTTTATTTCACTTACCACTTCCTTCATTCTGAATTCATATTGAGCAGCATTTTCACCTTCCTCCATTTTCATGTCATCAAGCTTTCCTCTAAGACTTTCTTTTTTTACTCTCTAAACATTCTGATCTCCTCCATAGATATCTAACAGTGCTTTCCACATCTTGAATGAAATATCACATCCTTTGATTTCATCAAATTCAACATAATTGAGTGCAGAGGCAATCTCCATCATTGCCTTATTGTGCTCGTTCCTTTTGTTCAAATCATCTATAGAGAGGGGTCAAATTGGGTTTACATGTCCTATTCCAATTGATTTTTTTTTATAATCACCTATTGATCCAAGGTACAATTTCATCAAACTCTAACATGCAAAAATTTTGTCTTTGTTGAGCTTGAGAACTTCTCTCTTGGACATCTTGATCTTCCTACTTCTAGTACCTTGAAACTAAATTAGCAGATGGCTCTGATACCAATTGTTAGAAATGTTTTAGAATAACTAGGGGGGGTTGAATTAGTTATTCAAGGTCCAAATGTCCTATTCAAACTTTTTCACTAAGTGTAGTGATCCCATTCAACCATTCATTCATCCAAGCTTTAACTTTCCTATTCAACAAGTTATTATAAATCAACATGCAAGCGTAACACATAACATAGTAATTTACATGAAACCCAATTTGGGAAAAACCACCAGTGACATGCTACTCAATTCTCACTCTTCTAAAGTGATGCCCTGTGAAAGGCCTGCCCTATTACAGGCTTACAACACACTATTAAATGTGACCTTGTTAGCAGATTTAACCACCTTGTTAGAAGTGGGTCTGGTTAGAGGACTTTAGAACATTCACTTGGAATGCCACCCTATTAAAGGATTTTAAAATGGCTATTAAACCAACCTAAGTCCACAGGATTTTCATATCTAATACAATTGCTAGAGAGTATTAGAAATTCTTTGACCTAATTACAACATACAACTTCACTTGCAGATTTTAGATCACCATTCAGCTCCTTAACATTGCCTTGCTTTCAATCTCTTTAGTTCTGATAGCTTGCCCTCCTTTCAAGCTTAGTCTCCTTGTGTCTTCATGCTCAATGTACCAGTGCAATCATCTCTTCTTTACCACTCATTGAATTAGATTTTTTGTGCTCTATTCTTCCTAGATGTGTTCTCCTTGACACCCTTTACCCACTTCACAATTTGGCACTCCAGTAGCTCTTGCTTCTTGGTCTATGATTACTTAAATAGAAGTCTTGGAGTTTCTTTTCCTATTTGATTCTTCCCTTCTTTAATTTCAATTCATATGGATTAGGTAGGGTTCATTGAATCTAACACATACTTTGTTCATTCAAGAAACTTCTTGAATAATACTTTTGAATTCACTTTAAAATGGTTTACATAGAATTTTGTGCCACCAACTCATCATCCTTATCCTCCAACCGATCCACAAAATTCAAGGTAACAACTTTGTTGGCTCAATTTTGATGAATCTTTAACATTTTAAATAATGCAATAGCTTGGCACTATTGAAATACTAGTGCTTGGCACATACTATGTTACTCGGCACCTACTAAGATTTTTTGTTGCTTAGCACTTGAAGTTCACTCAGCACCAACAAATTTTTTTTTGATGCTGAACACCTATTACTTTTCTCATCACTTGAACTTCATTCAAAACCTAAAGTGTACTTGGAACACACTAGATTTTCTTTTTTCTTGGCTGTGAGGCCTCGCCCCGACCCTCCGCAACCTTCGTTGTTATCTTATCATTTTGATACTCATGACTCGAGATGTCGAGACATTATCTGATGCTTAGAACATACTATATTATTTCATGTTGTGTGATGTTATTTTTAGATGTTTGATGTTTTTCATTTAATGTTTTATGTATATATATGTTGATGAATTAAGAAAAAGGTAGGATTAACATTTTTGTTTAAGATATTTTAAATGGTTAAGAACTGAATAGGATGAGAGGAACCCTGATTGATGTATGTTTCAATTTATGTGAATTTATGATACGTATACATACATATGTACATGTGATTTTTGGGACTACTGATGTGTGCCATGAGTGTGCAGATATTTTAGCTGAGAAAAATAACGAAGGAACAGAACTGATCTTTATTTGCTAATTTTGGAAACCTTGTTGTTTGTAATTCAAGTATTGTATTGTGAGATGTATGTATGTATCTTTCTGTGATCAGTAAATGTTATGTTTGTAACTGTGTTCTTATGGTGTTGCTTGACACTTGTGATTTGTTTATGTTCTCCAGTGTGCTGATTAGGGTTAGTTGTGTAACCTTTGGGCCTAAGTCAGACTAAGTTAGTATCCTTTGCTAATTTGGTTCTTAATCAAGTTTAGTTACCCTTAATCTAGATTAGTGTTTAGTCTTCATTTTAGAGTTGTTAGTTGGTACTATTTATTTCCTAGCTTTTGTTTGGCTCTAAACCTATTCCTAAGGCTTTAAATCATGGACTATTTATACCCAAGGGGTATGGGTATGGGTTAGGGGTCTTTTCCAACCCCTAAGCCCCTTTTATTGACTTTTGAGGCCACTCAAAAAGTCTCCTTTTGCCTTTGTGCGAAAATTGACTATGGCTACCATGAGTTGTCTCACCTCACCTCCATTTAGTGTTTAACCATAGTGTGGGTTGAGTTAGGAGTTTCTAGAACTGTAAGTGGGTGGGAGTAGTTATTGATCCTTTTGGTGGTTGAGTTTGAGGCTTATTTAGAGGCCCTTCTTGGACTAGTGGAGGTGGTTACCCAATCTCTACATTTAGAGAGAAGTCTTGGAAGATTGGAGCAAGGAAGAGGAAAGATCTACTCAAACTTGTTCATTGCCATTACCTCTTTGTGAAGGTAGGAATTGTCATCTCCCTTGTTCAGATTTCATTCTTGTTTCATGCTTATGCTACCTTGTTGTTGTTTGAATGTTTGTATGTTTGTGGGTATGTTGGGAAGATTTGAAAACCATGTTATTTGGATGATTTCTTTTCATGTTTATGTTTGAAATTTTGAGATTTTTTTGCATGGGTATTTTGGTATTACTCACCCTTGGATAGGGAAGAAGTGACTAATTTTGGGAAAGGTTTGTTTAGTTGGACTCCAACCAGTGTAGAGTCTCTTCTTAAGATGAGAAGAGGGAGAAAGGGTAGGGTGTTATGGGCCCCTACCTGTCAGCACAAACCTTGTATGATTATGGTATGTGGAAATGGTAGAACGAAAGTTCTTGGTTTATAGCCCCGATTGGGCATCTGTTTGGTGTTGTGCTTGACTTCTCTTGGTTGGAAGAATCCACCTTTCCCTAGTGTTGATTCATTGTAAATCATATTGTGAAAACCTTGTATGAATATGCATGTTTGAATTGTTCTTGGTTATGCTTTTGGTCACCTGATCAGATTTTGTTCCCTCCATGATTCTTGAATGTGTTGCAGAAATCGTTATGAATCCCTTGATGAGGGTCTTGAGGAAAATTCAATTAAATTGTTGTAATTGGGATTGATATCCTATGTAATTTGTATTTCAAACTTTTTTTGTAATGGCAACGAAGCCGAGTTTTCTTCCTGGTTCTTTCCCAGTTGAGCCTTTGAATCAGGTTTGCCAATAAAATTGGTGTTTCAGTATAATTGTTTATCATGTGATTTAATTGCAATTTTAAATTAGATTGATGCACATCAAATAAGATGGAAATGATGTTTGATTCAACTAGGCAAATTTCAAGTTTTCTTATATGTTGGAAATGAAAATTCTATTATGAATGAAAGATTAGTTTTTGTGATTAATGGAGTTAAATCAATTCTTGTTTTTTAGTTAAAATGGATCATTCAAATCCTTGGTATATTTAATTTGAAATGGGTCCTATTAGATTTATTGAAAAAAAATAACCCCTCTTAGTAAATCAATTAGCTTCAAAAAGTATACTTAGAGAAATAAAGGCAAAACAAAAAAATGTCTCAAGAGAGTAAAAACTCTCTGCTTTTTGTATGGGCACCAATTTATTCTTTCTTTTGGTGACAGAGAATATTTAAAGATTCTCTTTAAATACCCTTGTTCAAAGAATATTAATAAATTAACAAATCAATGAATAAATCTAAAATAAATAAAATCAATCATCAACAAATATTTAACATATGAAACACACAAATATCTATCTTCTACCTAGATAACTTTTGGCATTAACTACTTCCTTCACTTGCACAAGCTATTGAGATGGCCTTGAAAAGAATATTTAAACAAAATCTAATATCATAGGTTTTTGGGGTGACGTCACCCCACTCCTTTTCATCTCCAACTTGGGCATAGGTCATTATGTTTGGGATGGGCTTGTTTTGAAAGTTTTGTTTTATGGTTAGTGATTGCTGATGGGAGGGTGATGTCACCTATCCCCCCTATCCCATCACCCCATTTCCTTCATCCCTTTGACAGCACTCACTTTTTTTTCCCTATGGAAGGCTTTAAACCTTGGACATGTCATGTCTCTTAATGAGACCTGTGCTTCTTTCCTTGGGAGTCAGTACTGACGCAGCATCAGTAGTATGTGAAACGTGCTGAGCATTGGGAAACGCAGGGGGTGTAGGGGAGTTAGGGTAGAGTTATTGTAGGGGGTAGGTGTTATAGGGGTTAGTGTAGGTTAGTTTAGGTGTTAGTTAATAATGTTAGTTAGATATTTTTTAAGTTTAGTTTAGTAATAATTTTTAGATAAGTTTTTAAGTTTTTATTTGTTTAAGCTTTTTGTTTTAAATTTAAAATTAGATTAGTGGTTGTTGGTAATATCAAGATGAAATGTAATGCTTTTGTGTTAGTAAGAATGTTAGAAATAGTTTTAGAAAATGGTTAGTATTGTTTAAGATAGAATTAAATTGAAGATTAGTTTAGTTTTAAATTTATGATTAGTTAATTTTAGATAGTTGGGAACTTTATCTTTTATATATAATTTAATAATTATGATCTTTTTAAATATTGAATTTTAATATATTGTTTTTATGTTAGTGTAAATTTAGTTTAAATTAGTTTATTTTATTAGTATTAAATAGTGTCTTAGATGTTAATATATTAAATAAGTTTTAATTTAAAAAGTTTTTAAATGTGAAATTAGTATATTTTAATTAAAATAATTTTAATGTGTTATTTATTAGTTTTAATTTAAGTTTAATTAGCTATTTAAAAATCAGTGTAAATATTTAGTTGTTTTATTCCAGTTATATATTATCTTTCGTAGAAATGTTGTCTATGAATTATAGATGAATTTTATGGGAAACATTATTTTTGTAAGTGTGCTCTTATTTTTTTACATTTCAAATAATTAATCTGATATTACTTATTTGAGCATTCAAATCAATTAGTTATAATGTTAATTGATATCTTGCCTAGTAAATTTATTATTGATCAAAGTTAATGGAACTTAAATTTATTATTCATAAGGATCAACTATTGTAATAGACTTGCAATGTTTTAAAAGTTATTAAAATCTTCAAGTTTTAGGTATCTTAATTAATTCAAAATAAATTTTTAATTTAATTAATCGATTTAACAATGAACGATTTAGCTTATCAATCTTTTCCTTCATGGTGTCTTTAAAAACTGAGACGTAATCTAAATGTTTTGTTAGGGATTTTGTATCCCCCTTTCAGTGTACTTATATCTTTAGCTGAGAATCAACTTATCAAACTTAGTGAATTTTAATTATTAACTTAAAAAAAAAATTGGTGTTTGTTTTTGCCCTCGTAATTTGGGCATGACATCGGCTCTAACTGAAAATTTTCTGAACTTAAACTAGCTTGCTTGGAACCCATTGATGAACTTATTTTAAGCTTTGCAGTCTACCTTATTACAACTTATTTCTCCAATGTTTCTAAGTTTGACTAGCCTCGATATCTTCAAGTATGTTATCAATACATCATTTAACCATTGTCTTAACTAATCCTTGCACTTCATTACAATATCATAACTCAACCTTTCCCTTAGGTGCTCTTGTTACATCTTGTTGATTAAATCCTCTTCATCAATCAACTAAGTGATAGTACTTGGATCTTATAAGAAATTTTCATTCCTATAAATAGTAGGTTTGACATTAATGAAAAAAAAATGATTGAAAACATTCTTTATCAACTAACTTTCTTCTTTGCAATAATCTCCCTCTTTGATCTTCAATACTGATCTTTTCAATCAGATTTCCAACAATTACAAATAAATATTGATTTCAAATAACTAGTGATTAATTATAGATTAGTTTGTAAACCACATAACAAAGAAATTAAAACTAACTATATTCATACTTGTCTTTAACCTTGACCTAACCATATAATTGTGCAATAAAACCCTAAACATATAACTAAGTATTTAATCACATAACAACCCACCAAGGGATCCAAACACAAAACTTAGTATTTAATGATTTTACTTATTGTATTGTACTTTGTTTCATGGATCACAAATGGATGATGTGAACTATTTTATAAATGTATATTCTTTTAGCCTTTCATACCGTGTGACATGTACAGTGGATGATTGTGCATTTTGAATTAATTTGCCAAGTGGCATTTGGAACAAATGTATATTATTTAAATGGATTGAACTTATAGTCATATGGATGTGTTATTTATTTTACTTGTAATACTTATAATTATTTAAAAATGAAATGTAAATGTTCTCGTTAAGGAATCATTAAGAAATGTAATCTCTTATGTTTTTCATGTAAATTATTGTACATGTTATTGCTTGCTTAGTAAAACTTTAGGTTAGTTATTTGTATCCCTTGCCTGGGCCTTACATAATGTGCCCCTATACTTTACATCAAGGTTATTATTATGGTTAGGGTTAGGGTTCAAGTATCAAGCATAAGATTTACTAATAGTTTTGGATTAAGGGAAAACATTTAGGATTAACCATAATCCCAATTTTAGCCAAAACTCTAACCATAACCCTTACTATCATCCTAACCATAATCTTAATTTTTTTAAACCTACACCCAAATATAAATAATAAAATAAGTGTCCTAAGAAACAAGTACTAATTATAAATGTCAAACCATAATCCTAACCTTAAATGATAAGCTATTATCCTAGAAATGCTTAACCCTTATGTTAAACATTAATATTCCTAATCCTAACCCTGTCCCTAAATCCTAACCCTTATGTACAATCTCTAACTTTTATTAAAATTCTAACCCTAATCCTAAAATATTTACATAAATCTAAAGTATTAAATACTAAATATCAGATCCATACCTAAGCAATAACCCTAAGTTATAGTAAATGATAATTTAAAATGAAGAAATCTAAACTCTTCAAATACTAAACTATAGTTGTCAATGATATTATAATCTCATCCCTAATATAAATAATTAAGCAAGTATCCTAAGAACCAACTACTAATTATAAATGTCAAACCATAATCCTAACCTTAAATGATAAACTATTATCCTAAATGTTTAACCCTTATCTTAAACATTAATATTCCTAATCCTAACACTATCCCTAAATCCTAACCCTTATACAATCTCTAACTTTTATTAAAATGCTAAGGTCATCATCTTAAAAGATTTACATAAATCAAAAGTATTAAATACTAAATATTAGATCCATACCTAAGCAATAACCCTAAGTTATACTAAATGATAATTTAAAATGAAAAATCCTAAACTCTTCAAATACTAAACTATAGTTGTCAATAATATTATAATATCATCCCTAATTATAAATGCTAAAATTATACTTTAAATGCTAAAACATGTGCCTTTAATACAAAATATTAAACCTTGACATTAAGTTTTAAATTCTAATCTCAAGTCTAACCCTTATTCTATACCTTTATCCTAAATTCTTAACCCTTGGACAAACTAAGTTATCCCAAATGCTAAATCTTTATCTTAAAGATAATCATAAATGCTAAGCCCTTCTCCTAATTCTAAATAAAAATATTAAGCTTAAATATTAAACCCTAATCTTTGTTAGAGTAATTATTTTGTTTCACTTATTAATTAGATCATCTTGATTTAGTTGATTAAGTGATTTATTACTCTAGTTCTTAAGCTTTCTTTTAGGTGCATATAATTAATATTTTATATTAATTATACTATACAACCTAGCTTTTAAGGCCTTAGGGCTTTCATTCACCTTTAAGATTAAACTCTTGTAATTCTTTTTCAAGCATTCATTCAATCAATCTTGGAATATAGTTTCTCTCATCTTGTTGAGTTTTTCCAGGCTCTACTTTTTCCTCCATTTTTTGGTTTCTCTTTAGCAGGTTATTTGAATGCAGGTGATCTTGGCAATTTGTGAAGTTGGTTTTCACAACTTCTACATAGTATCACATCCTTCGTGCTGCTTCTTGTTCGAACATTTTTTGAAACTGTGATTCTATTAGAATTCTTTAGAATAACTGAGAGGGGGTGGTGAATCAGTTATTCAAGGTCCAAATGCCGTATTAATACCCTTTTCAAATGATCAAACTTAAATCATTCATATAAGAAAATTACTTTAAATCAACATGCAAAGATAAAACATTCAAGATCAACACATGACACAATGATTTACGTGGAAACCCAATTTGGAAAAAACCACTAGTAACATGCTACTTGATTCTTACTCTTCTGAAGTGATGCCCTGTTAAAGGCTTACAACACACTGTTAAATGTGATCTTGTTAGAGGATTTCACCAAACTGTTAGGAATGGGCCTGGTTAAAGGTCTTTAGAACATCCACTTGGAATGTCACCCTGTTAAAGGATTTATCTAATGACTGTTAAACCAACCTAAGTCCATAGGATATATCTTACTGTTACAATTGCTAGAAAGTAACTATAATGGTCTTTTGATCTGACATAACTTACAACATACTTTGTAGATTTTAGATCACTCTTTCTGTTCAATCCTTATGCTTGTCTTTAATCACTTCAGCTCTGACTGCTTGTCTCCCTCTCAAGCTTCGTCTCTTTGATTCTTCCTACTCATTCTGCCAATGCATTCATCCTTGTGGTCGTCTATCTAAATAGAGTTCCTGTGTTATCTTCTCCTTAGCTCATTCTTTAGCATTTCATGCTTTTATGCTTGACCACAACTCTCTCTCTCACTATCCCCTTTATTCCACTCTTTTTCTTCATTAACTTATGTCTTTATATACAAGTCTAATTTTCCTTTGCTGCTCAATTCTTCCTCTCCAATTTCAAGGTTTCAAAATTGATTAGGTAGGATACAATGTATCTACCCCATATCTTGTTTTCTTCTTGAAACTTCACCAATTGTATCTTAAAAACATTCTACATGGTGTTCTGTGCCACCAACTCATCATTCTTATCTTCCTTTTAATTCACAGATTTCTAGATAACAACTTTTTCATCTTAGATCTGGTGAATCTTCGATTTCTTAAATAATGCAACAACTCGACATTATTGAGTTACTGGTGCTTGGCACCTTTGTGTTACTCGGTACCTATACCAGCTCTGCACTTGGTTCTGCTTGGCACTTGATTCTACTCGGCACTTGAACTTGCTCAGCACTTAACCTAGGGATTTTCTCGGCTCTTACTAGCTTGCTCGACACCTTCTCTCTAATAAACTTAGTTTGAGCTTTACAAAAGACTTAGCTAAAACCTTAGATCTTTGATATGTTTTAGTGTGCTCATTCTTTGTATCTTTTAGTATTTCATCCAATACACTGTTTCATTAATGGCTTGACTGATCCTTGTACTTCATTACAACATCATAACTTCAACCTTTCTCTAGGTGTTCTAGTTACGTCTTATTGATTGCCTCCACCTTGACAATCAACTAATTGATAGTATTTGGATCACTAAAGCAATTTTCATCCCTACAAGTAGCAAGTTTGACATCAATGAAAAAATAATGATTGAGGACATTCTTTTCCAGTTCCATATATTATTCCAACAATTGTTCTTATGATCATTTCAATCATTTCCAACAATCTCGCTCTTTGGCATTGATGGCAAACCAAACTGATCAAGTAATCAATTCAGTTACCACCAAGATTGTATTCATTTGCTGCATTTTCACTACTGATCACATATATCTCCCTCTTTCATATATATCTCCCTCTTTCTTTGCATTGATCAGTCATTCTTTATATATTTCTCCCTCTTTGACATAAATGCCAAAGATGTAGCATCTTTATCATGCAAAATATAAGCTTTGGCTTCTTGTTGTCTTTCTCCCTCTGTCACCATGCTTGTGACTGATTTGGATTTTCTGTTCTTGTTGTCATCCTTTGCATCAACCTATTAATATTTCAATGATTTATTCATGTTGATGCAAGGCAGCTTCCTTGTTGCCTTAAACTGCTTGAGTTAGGGGTATAACCCCCAACTTGCCTCTAAGATATTCATAGGCATCCTTGGGAAATGGTTTGGTGAAGATATCTATTGTCTGTTCCTTTTTGTGAATGTATTCCAACTTCACTTGTTTGTCTTCTACCAATTCTCTGACATAATGATACTTGATTGCAATGTGCTTGGTTTTTGCATGCATCACTGGATTTTTGGATATGTTTATAGCACTTGTATTATCACAATACAATATCACTAGTTTTGTTACTTCTTCTTTCATTCCATTCAATAGATGTGTGAGCCATACAATGTTTGTACAATTGACTGCAACTGCCACATATTCTGATTCTGCAGTGGACTGGGATATACATGTTTATTTCTTGCTAGTCCAGGTAACTAGCCTTTTGCCTAAAAATAATGCACCTTCACTTGTGCTTTTTTTGTCATCAATGTTTCCTCCCCAGTCTGCATCTGTATATGCATTGAGTTCAAATTTTCCATTCTTTTTGTAGTATAAACCAAAATCATCAGTCCCTTTGAGATATCTTATTATTCTTTTTACTACTATGAGATGATTTTCTTTAGGATTAGCAGAGAATCTAGCCACTATTCCAACTACTAATGCTATGTCTAGTCTACTATGTACAACATATTATAGTTTTCCACTCATGGATCTATACATTGTTTGATTGACTTCAGCTGACTCATCATTTTTGGATAGCTTATTTCCTATGGCCATTGGTGTGCTGACTAGTTTGTATTCCTCCAATCCAAATGTTTTAAGAATTTCTTTGATGTATTTCAATTATGTAATAAATATTCTATGTTTGATTTGATGAACTTGTAATCCAACAAAAAATTTGATTTCTCCAAACATAGACATTTCAAATTCATGCTTCATTTTGTCAGCAAAGCCTTTGCAAAGTACTTTCTTACCACCAAATACTATGTCATCCACAAAAATTTTAGATACAATAATGTCTTTACCTTCTTCAGCTTTGATGTACATGTTGTTGTTATCATCAGTTCTTTCAAATCCAATTTGCACTAGATACTTGTGAAGTCTCTCATACCATGCTCTAGGTGCTTGTTTCAAACCATAGAGTGCTTTATGTAACTTACACACCATATCCCTATTGTTTTCATCAACAAATCCTTCTAGTTGTTAAATGTAGACTTGTTCTTCTAGTATACAATTTAAGAAGGTGGATTTTACATCCATTTGATAGACTTTGAAATCTTTGTAGGTAGCATATGCAAGTAAAGTTCTTACTCCTTCCATTCTAGCAACAGGAGCAAATGTTTCTCCATAATCTATTCCTTCTTCTTGAGCATAACCCTTGCATACTAGTCTGAATTTATTTCTGGTAATCTCACCATTCTCATCTAGTTTGTTTTTGAATACCCATTTGGTGCCAATCACAATCTTATCAGTTGGTTTGGGAACCAAAATCCAGGTTTTATTTTTTCTTATTTGATCAATTTCTTCTTCCATAGCTTTATACCAGTCGCCATCTTGTAATGCACCGTACACTGTCTTGGGTTTAGATTTGCTGATCAGATATGATTCATATCTTAGTCTGCTCCTTGTCATTAGTCTTGCATCTTTGTCACCAATTATTTGTTCAGCAGGGTGATGTCTTTTTACATATTTGGATAATCTTGGCTCTATCCTTGTTTCCATATTTGATCTTTCGGATTCAGGATCACTATGCTCTTCATTGTCAAGTTGTTCTTCATCATGTATGTTGTCTTCTAAATCAGATTGTGCATTTTCTTCATTCTGTAACTCGGCTTCTGAATGCAACTTGGTATTCACTGGTTGTGAATTGGCTAAAACTGACATTTGTTGTTGACTTTCAATTTGATTAACATCATCCTCATCAGCAGTTATTCCTTCATAAGAGCATACAAAGGTTCTGTATTCTTCCATTTTCTTTGGTTCTTCAGCTTAAACTTCTGTGTGCTCATCAAAATTTACATTTGCACTTTCCACAATTTTGTTAGTGTTAACATTCAAACACTTATATGCCTTACTTCTTGTGGAGTAACCAAGAAATATACCTTCATCACTTTTAGCATCAAATTTTCCATTTCTAACATCTTTAAG
This sequence comes from Cupressus sempervirens, assembly GCA_028749045.1. Classification (NCBI taxonomy): domain Eukaryota; kingdom Viridiplantae; phylum Streptophyta; class Pinopsida; order Cupressales; family Cupressaceae; genus Cupressus; species Cupressus sempervirens. The sequence continues at coordinate 342,506,300 of CM053793.1, read as the reverse complement.
GATAAAAAATTTGCAACCAAATACTTTGAAATGTTTTACATTTGGTGAGTAACCATTCCATAATTCAAAAGGTGTTGTATTTGTACCTTTCTTGACTTGTACCCCGTTCAATGTATGAACAGCTACACTTATAGCTTCTCTCCAATATTTTAGAGCAACATTCTTTTCCATCATTAATGTTCTGGCACAGTCAATTACAGATCTATTTCTTCTTTCATTAATTCCATTCTGTGGGGGAGTTCTAGGAGCTAATGTCTGTCTTTTGATTCCATTGTTATTACAGAATATCTCGAATTCATTTGATGTAAATTCACCACCTCTATCTGATCTTAGACATTTCAAGCTTTTTCCAGTTTCCTTTTCAACTCTACCCACATACCACTTAAACATTTGAAAAGTGTTTTAAGAACATAATAGTCATCATCCTGCAATAGTCATCAACAAATAACATTATTTATTTATCTCCTTTATAGCTTTGTATTTCCATTGGACCACATAAGTCAATGTGAACTAACTCAAGTATCTCTTTAAATGTATAGTTTTTTCTTTTGAAACTTGACTTTGTCATCTTTCCTAGCTGACATTGTTTACACATGACATTATCAGGCTTCTTCAATTTTGGTAGCCCTCTGACTTTCTTCATTTTACTGATTTTGACCAAATTGTCAAAGTTGACATGACATAATCTTCTATGCCATAACCATTCATCATCAAATTTTGTAAATAGACAAGAAGCATCATCCATATCAAGGTAAAACAAATTACTCTTTGTTTGATCTCCTTTTCCTATTAGTTTACCATCATTGTCATAGATTTTTGCAATTTTGTTTTCAAATTCCACTTTGCAACCTATATTGCCTAGTTGTGAGACACTCAGTAAATTGTAGTTTAATCCTTCAACATAGTATGCATTGTCACATGAAATTTTGTCTATGAGCTTAATGGAACCTTTTCCTCTGATTTGACATGGAGCATCATTACCAAATCTAACACTATTTCCATCATACTGAGTAAAGTTAACAAAACTTACTTTTGTCTCCTGTCATATGATGTGAGCATCCACTGTCTATAATCCATTTGTCATTCTTGTTTATACATGTCACCAATGTTGTGGCTTCTTCTTCATTAGATTGGTCCTTCATGGATACATATACAACTTCATCATCATTGTCATCAATATTTTCTTCAACAGTATAACACTTCTTACCTTTTTCTTTGTAGTCTCTCTTGTCATCATCTCTTCTGTTCTTGTATTTGTTGCCTTCCTTGGAATCCTTTTTCTATGGACATCTTGCAGAAATATGACCTACTTCATTGCAAATGAAACAAATGATAGGCATCTTACCTTTGAATTTTCCTTTTCCCCTATGAAATATTCTAGCAAGCAATGCTTCCAATTGTTCCACATCTTCCTCATCAGTGCTACTGTCACTAGATACATACTTCATTCTTCTTCCTTTCCTTGATTTCACCTATTCGGCATCTTTTAGTGATAACTTGGCCTTAAAAGAATATTCAACATTTTCAGGTTTGTAGTTGTCAAAATTAGATAACTCAAATGTAGTGAGTCTACCTATTATACCTTCAAAGCTTAGATTATTTCCTGGTATACATCTTAGCTCTTGTATTGCTGATACTCTAATAGCATAGATAGGAAGCAAGGTTCTTAAGAACTTACTATTAACAATATCTTCATCCAGTTGAACATTCAAGTATCTTATTGCACTTACCACTTCCTTTATTCTTGCACCATACTGAGCAGCATTCTCATTTTCTTCCATTTTCATGTCATCAAATTTTCCTCTGAGACTTTCTCTTTTTGCTCTTTATACATTCTGATCTCCTCCATAGATGTCTGATAGGGCTTTCCACATTTTGAATGCAGTGTCACATCCTTTGATATCATCAAATTCAGCATAGCTAAGTGCAGAGGCAATTTCTAGCATTGTCTAGTTGTGTTCTTGTTTGTTTTTCATGTCTTCGGTAGTAGGAGCACCTGTTGGATCTACATATTTACTGACAATTGAATTTTGAGCATAATCTCCTATGGATCCAAGATGTAGCTTTATCAAAATTTTCCATGCAACAAAGTTGCCTTTGTTGAGCTTGGGAACTTCTCTCTTTGGCATTTTGATCTTTTTTGCTAGTAGTCCCTTTAAACTGAATCAGTAGTCAGGCTCTGATACCAATTGTTAGAATTCTTTAGAATAATTGAGAGGGGGGCGTGAATCAGTTATTCAAGGTCCAAATGCCCTATTAATACCCTTTTCAAATGATCAAACTTAAATCAGTCATATAAGAAAATTACTATAAATCAACATGCAAAGATAAAACATTCAAGATCAATACATGACACAATGATTTACGTGGAAACCCAATTTGGGAAAAACCACCAGAAACATGCTACTTGATTCTCACTCTTCTGAAGTGATGCCTTGTTAAAAGCCTGCCCTGTTAAAGGCTTACAACACACTGTTAAATGTGACCTTGTTAGAGGATTTCACCAAACTGTTAGGAATGGGCGTGGTTAAAGGTCTTTAGAACATCCACTTGGAATGTCACCTTGTTAAAGGATTTATCTAATGGTTGTCAAACCAACCTAAGTCCATAGGATTTATCTTATTGTTACAATTTCTAGAAAGTAACTATAATGGTCTTTTGATTTGACATAACTTACAACATACTTTGCAGATTTTAGATCACTCTTTTTGTTCAATCCTTATGCTTGGCTTTAATCACTTCAGCTCTGACTGCTTGTCTCCCTCTCAAGCTTTGTCTCTTTGAGTCTTCCTACTCATTCTGCCAATGCATTCATCCTTGTGGTCATCTATCTAAATAGAGTTCCTGCGTTATCTTCTCCTTAGCTCATTCTTTAGCATTTCATGCTTTTATGCTTGACCATGACTCTCTCTCTCTCACTATCCCCTTTATTCCACTCTTTTTCTTCATTAACTTATGTCTTTATATACAATTCTGATTTGCCTTTGCCGCTCAATTCTCCCTCTCCAATTTTAGGGTTTCAAAATGGATTAGGTAGGATACAATGTATCTACCCCATATCTTGTTTTCTTCTTGAAACTTTGCCAATTGTATCTTAAAAATGTTCTACATAGTGTTATGTGCCACCAACTCATCATTCTTATCTTCCTTTTAATTCATAGATTTCTAGATAACAACTTTTTCGGCTTAGATCTGGCAAATCTTCGATTTCCTAAATAATGCAGCAACTCAGCATTATTGAGTTACTGGTGCTCGGCACCTCTGTGTTACTTGGCACCTATACCAGCTCGACACTTGGTTCTGCTTGGCACTTGATTCTGCTCGGCACTTAAACTTGCTCGGCACTTGAACTTGCTCGGCACTTGAACTTTCTTGGCACTTGAACTTGCTCAGCACTTGAACTTGCTCAGCACTTAACTAGGAATTTGTTCGGCTCTTACTAGCTTGCTCGACACCTTCTCTCTAATAAACTTAGTTTGAGCTTTACAAAAGACTTAGCTAAAACCTTAGATCTTTGATATGTTTCAGTGTGCTCATTCTTTGTATCTTTTAGTATGTCATCCAATACACTGTTTCATTAATGGCTTGATAGATCCTTGTACTTCATTACAACATCATAACTTCAACCTTTCTCTAGGTGTTCTAGTTACATCTTATTGATTGCCTCCACCTTGACAATCAACTAATTGATAGTATTTGGATCACTAAAGCAATTGTCATCCCTGCAAGTAGCAAGTTTGACATCAATGACAAAACAATGATTGAGGACATTCTTTACCAGTTCCATATATTATTCCAACAATTATTCTTATGATCATTTCAATCATTTCCAATAGATTCGAAGACACAAACCCCGGTTTGTTTATGCTTTTTTCTTCAATCAAGAGGAAGAGCAATTTTTCAGAGCACTTTGAGCCTAAACGGATACTGCCATTGGATCTAAAAGGCCATTTACAGTCAGGATCCATATAAAATTTGTCTTTTTTGGCTTCCATAGCGTCAAGCAAAAATTTTTTTCCCCCAGGGAGGCTGTACAGACAAGATTTTGCATTTATTGCACAAATTTTTTTTTAAAGATCATTTTAGGCGCACTACCTAGCAGCCATCGCGGCCCCGCCAGTGTGCAACCTGCAGTGCCTCCTTCCGACCATCATGGACCAACCGCCGCTGGTGGACCACCCACCACCCACTGCAACCACAATGCCACCAGCTCAAGCCACCACTGCGGCCACCACCGCCAGGAGCTGCCGCCACTCCAAGGCCTCGCCAAAACCTCAGCCAAGTGGAGTTTTCTATGATAATTGGCTTCATTTTTGGGTGCCACATTGGCATCTTCCATGTGGCCCCTACCACATCACCTACCACATCAGCCAAGTGGATGCCACGTGGCCCCTTTTGGCTGCGACGGCACCGTGGCCATCAAATTTTTTGCCTCAAAATGCTGATGTCAGCATGACATTGTCCTGCATCAGTACATCTGCCAGCACTCCAGGTCCTTTTTTGACCTACTCGTAGTTTTTTGGCCATATCTTGAGCATACAGAGGTCTTTTTCTGATCTGAAAGAAGTGCCAAAAAGATGGTTCCAAGACAAAGATAGTGGTGTAGGAGTTTTTTGGTTTTGATGTATTTTAGCTTCCTATTTTTGTAGTTGAAGTTTGAAGTTCTATTTTTTACTCCGGTGAGCATATCTTGTGCATCCCATCTCCATTTTTTGAAAACATGATATTTTTGGAAAGCTAGTTCTATCTATTTTTCAAAAATGATGTAATTTCTTTCATATTCTACCCCATGCCCTTTCTATCATGTTTTTGGCATTTTTTCTCTATGATGGATATGTTGGGTGTTTCAGGTCCGGGGATCATTTTCTTGGCATGGGATCTCTTCTTTTGGGTTGTAATACCTTTTGTATCAGCTTTTTTCACTTTTTGATCAATGATGATATCATTTGTAAGCATATTTATGCAAACACACTGAGATAAAGTGCCACTCTTGCATTTCAGGTTCATGAATGTTGTTTTGAGATAGTTGTACTCGCACTATTTTATAAAGTGCCATGGGGGGATAGTTGTTTGTTATTTTAGGCATTCTCCCTTTGTCAAGTGAGTGTCCCTTCCATGACATTAGCCCCATGTAGTGTTTGTGACATGTGCCTTTATAGGTGTTTTCACCTCTTACACTCTCTCATTGTTCTTGGTTCTTTTTGTAGAGGATTTGGCCCATCTTTTCAGTTGTCTATCACCTCACCCCATCTGCATTAAGGGGGGGTTATTCTGTTGTTTCTAATGCTTCCTTAGTTCAATGGTTCATTAGAGTGAGTTATGTATTTAGTACCTGATCCTACATACTAGGTGATTGTAGTGGTTGGCTACCTATGCATTTCAGTGAGATGGATCACCTACTATATAGACACTCTTGGTTCGTGCCTTCTATTTTCATGGAGGATCTTCAGATCAGCAATTTCTTTCTGATAGAGTTTGTGGCTTCTTCTACTTCAGTGGTTTTCTTCATGATCTTCTCTTTGTTCCTATCTTCTGGAACATTCTTTCCTATCTCTTTTTTGAGAGGGGTTTTTCCCACTGGGTTTTCTCCTTTGTCTCTGATTTACAGAGATTTTCTTGTTTTGGGTACTTGATCAAGCCTTGTTGTCAAGACCCATTTTCTTGCTTTCATAGCTTTTCTAGGTTAGCTTCCTCCTGAGCTTCACTTAAAGGGGGGTGTTAGAGTAATTATTTTGTTTTACTTATTAATTAGATCATCTATATTTAGTTGATTAAGTGATTTATTACTCTAGTTCTTAAGCTTTCTTTTAGGTGCATATAACTAATATTTTATATTAATTATATTGTGCAACCTAGCTTTTTTAGGCTTTAGGGCTTTCATTCACCTTTAAGGTTGAACTCTTGTAATTCTTTTTCAAGCATTCATTCAATCAATCTTGGAATACAGTTTCTCTCATCTTGTTGAGTTTTTCCAGGCTCCACTTTTTCCTCCATTTTCTAGTTTCTCTTTAGCAAGTTATTTGCATGCAGATGATCTTGGCAATCTGTGAAGTTGGTTTTCACAACTTCTATAATCTTGATGTTAACTATGATTTACATATAAGGTTAGGGTTTAACATTTAACATTTAAGATTAGGATCTAGCATTAGGATTTGTATTCAATTCGAGAATATAAATAGGATAATTATTACAATTTAGATTTTATAATTAAGGTGTATATTTAGATTTATGATTAAGCTTTATAATTAAGGTTTATAATTTATATTTATGATTAAGGTTTATAATTAAGGTCTATATCCAGCAACTCATTAAAACACCTTAAGAAAAATGATAATTTTGAAGTTTCTTACACCTATAAATCAGAATCACGAAGTCATATTTTATTTTAATCATTGAAACTACTGAGGCTGATGTTTGGATGAGCCAAGAGTAGTTCACAGGTGGAAGAAAAGTAAGCATCCAAAAGTAATTATAAAAGATGTGATTAATATAATACAAATATTTCTAATAGTAAAAATACTTTGGTCATAATTAGAAAATGCAATTAATATAACACATTCCAACATAGAGATTTAGAGGGAAGAAAAGTTATATTAGCTCAAAATTCATAACAATTGTTAAATGATAAGTTAAGATTTAAATTACCAAAGAAGATAAATTATATGTTTAAGTATTATGATCAAAATTAGGATTATGAGTAGAATTGCAATTATTATGGTTAGGGATAGGGTTCATGTATTAGAATTAGGATCTAGACTTATAGTTTGCATTAGTGTATAATATTTAGGATGAACTATAATCATAAATATAAATCAAATCATAATTCTATCTCTAAGCTTTCATTCTAATTGTAACATTAACTCTCATCCTAACGCCATCTATTAGATATCCTTTAAACGATAGCACCATAATAAATATATGAAACCTAAATATAATTCTAACTAGAAAACTATAATCCTAGGTAAACCCTAACATTAGTCATAATCATTATAACAATCTTAAGCTTAGCCATCATGAAAACCCTAAACATGTAACAAAATTCTAAACCATAATCTTAACTTTTTTTGATTCTAAGATGAACATATAATCCATAATGAGAATACAATCCCCTAGTATCACAAAATAAGTTTAGATAAAAATTGATCTAGCTACTTGAATATAGAAAAGGGAAACAATTTTGAGGCAAACAACCCTAGAAAAAACAACACATTAGAAGTTGCATTCTTAGTTCCCCTACCAATTTCTTCATACGTTCCTTCCATAATCTTAATTATCCTCATTTTTATCTCATCTTATCCTTATATTTCTTAATGATTTTGTGCATTTCCTCACAAGTTTAGTAGGCCAAATAAATGCATAAATAGTGTTGAATAACAAATCTTATAGGAGTATCAAAATATATTTTCCCTTTCTATAAGGTCACTTAGGGGTCTAGGACAAAAATATATAACTGTAATTTTTTTTCAACAAGACTTTAAAAACTAAATAGAATAGGAATATAACTACTCTAGCATTCAATATAAAATATTAATAATAAAAAAATCACTAAATATATTTCATAAAGTAATTCCATTTAAGATCTAGATCATAATCTAACAAAATAATGGTTAAACTATTGGGCACTTTCACATCCTTTTCCTTAATATCAAAAATATGTTCCCTTGAAGTTGCATAGACAAAACAAGTTCATATCTAACATTAAAACCAAATTTATATAGTTGATTAATTAATAGAGTCTTTTGGAGTATTATTTTATGATTAGACTTAAATTCAGTATAATGTTCAATTGGCCTTAACATTAAAGTTTACTTAAGTGTTTAACTTTATTTATTTAATTGATATGGTTTTAAAGATCTGTATATTTATGTAATTGATATTTTAGATTTAAATTTTATTAAATAGTAATTTTGTCATTTTTTATGTTGTTTAAACATATATGTAGATTATATTTGATGACTTGTTGCCACCCCCTCCCCCTCCCCCTCCCCCACCTCCACCCCCTCCATCTCCACCTCCACCTACACCTCCACCCCCACCTCCACGACCACCTAGTCCTCCTCCACCACCCACTGCAGATGATCTATGAGAGAGCATGAGGTGTAACCTTAATGACCTCAGGGGAGATATAGAAGCTATTAGATGTGAGGAACACCCCTCTCCTCACCTACTACACCTTGCAGATAGCATGCAAGGCATCATTCACTCCATATAGCATCTAGATTGCAATATTGATTCGTTTAGATTATGAAGGAAAAACATGTGTGCCTTCTATTCTAATGGCTTATCATATAGAGAGGTCCATAACCTAAAAATAGGTAAAGGAAATTTTAAAAGCTATTTTGTATACCCTAAGACAAGTGAGGAGATTAATGAGAGGAAGCCTCATATTTCTATTAGATGGTGCACACATCTACGCATAATAGAACACTTTTGGGAGTAATGGTGGATGGCATTTGACCATCCAGCACATGCTAATCATGAGTTGCCCATGTACTTCCTTAGGAAGCTATTGGTTGAGTTTGAATTGGGTTTGAAACCCAATTATTTTGATATCAGATCATTTTAGGGGGTTGGTAGAGGGATGCCTAAGGATAGGCCTAGGGCAAAGCTAAGTGATAGAACAAGAAACCATAGGTGACCTCAGCCCCTTGTACCTCTTCCTGCACCCATTGTACCATATTCACACCATCATCAAGCAGTTTCATCTACTCTTACCTCTTTGAGTTCCCTTTCGAGCAATTTAGTATAGCAATGGATGCAAGCAACACATGCTCGTCCACTTGGAAATATTTTTACTAGCTATGGAGGCATATGTAGAGGCCCCAAGAGTGATCTTGATGCAGTGCATGATGACTATTATGCTAAGGGTGATAATTTTGATGATGACGTATAAACTGCCCATGGTGATGGTAGTGATGAGATTGATGTGTCATCATTTGTTGACCTCATACAGGGAGAGCCCAGAGATAGTCAAGAGCAATAAGTAAAAATTTAATTAAAATTTAAATATAAAGTACATAATTATTTACTTTCTATATACATGTGTGATTGTATTAACCATATTAATTTTTAGTTTTAAAATAATAGAGGATGGATAATATTGTTCCTCCTAAGAGGCAATATAGTCTTTTTTTGAGACCTATAGATGTTGGCATCCCTCATACAGTATGCACTTTGAATTACACTATAAAAATGTACATTTGAACTCAAATTTAATAACATGTGCTCATATGTTCTTTTTATCTGATATTGTAGGGATTGTCCAATGCTACACAGTTTGATGTTAGTAGATGTCCTGATCTAATTACCACTGAGGCACAGCCTCAAATACATACGGTATGAACTTTTGACTGAAGACAAATAATTTGTACTATTTTTATGTATGTACATTGTTATTAACTTATAATTTGAACAATTTTGTCTCATGTACATATTTTATGTGTTTTGATTTAATGAATAGGAGATGGATCATACTCATCCATATAGGCCTCGTTATAGTTTATTTTCGACTTCATCTTTTGATCATCGTGCTAGCATACCTATTGGCACAATTGTGATAGTGGTGACTACTTAGGTATGATATATATACATATTTTTATAGTGTATAAAAAATGTATTGTACAAATTATGTACTTTTTAATTTACGTACTTTGTAATTATTCATGTATATAAAATTTTGACTCAATGTTTATGTATCCATAATTTTAGGACTATGTCACCATGAGTGTTGTTGAGAGTACGAGACTTAGCTAGATGGAGGTACCTACATCATCCTTTGAGGTCAGTATTTTGATTTATGTACATACATAGTTCATTAAATGTTCTTTATCAAATTTTAAAAATGTATGTATTGTAAACTACAAGACCTCACCACTGTTGCATTTGGTAGCTATCCTAGTTCACCTCCTACCATTACACAAGATGATCCATCTACCTCATAGGGTGTCCCACATGATGAGATAACTCATATTACATAGGATAATCCATCTAAGTCCTCTTTGTGTGGAGTAAAGAGGACATCTGAGCAAATAGATTAGGTCTTGTTGGCACCTTTATATTGTGTTTTTATGACACATTGTTTATTTTGATACACTTTGTTTTAGGAAAGTTAACTATATTATATGTATATTTTGACTTCATAGATCATGTTATGACATGTTAGACCATGTATTATTTTTTTGTGACTTCTTATCATGCTAGTGTATGTAGTATATATTATTTTTTTTCATCATGTTTTAAGTATTCAAACCATTTTCTTTGTTGTGACATATTTTATTCATGAACATATGACATGTTTTGTAAGTATAAATATTACATGCACAATAATTTTAACTATTTATAGAGCATTAGTACTGATATCAAAAAGATTATTGGATAAATATCACATCAAATTTATACATTGAGATTCATACAAATAAATTTGAACTACTATTATAAATATTTTTCATCCTAAAAATTCAAATTTATAAAATTTAGGTAAAGATTGAAGTTTTCTTCATGAAATGATGGATGATACCGTTCCTTTGACAAATTTTCTCATCAAGGCTATGTATGTATGTTCATATGATTATGTACCTAGGAAAGTCATGTACCTAGATTGTCTCTTGTAACTTTGACTTAGGTTTTCTTACATCCCAAGTAATTAAATAACCAATTGAGGTAGTTTTAATGTGTTCTAATTGGTCCTAATATATTCTAAGGTTTTTTAATGGGTCCTAGGACCACTTACAATCCATTATGACCCCTTGTGATACATTAGAATCATTAACACCCCATTTGTGTGTCCTATTATAATTAATGTGTTCTAAGGGATACTAATAGACCCTAAGATGTCCTAGGACCACTAAGAACCCATTATGAACCTTCATGATATATTAAGATTGCAGTTTAAAATCCAAGAGGAAGCATTAGTACTAATTACAACCACTTATGAACTATTATAATGCCTTTGGACATAGTAGTGTATCGTATGATGGTGAATGTGGTCATATGGGTTATAATTGGTTCTTATCAGTCCTAATGGCCCCTAATGGATTATAAGGGTTCCTAACAGGTCCTAAAAGGTCATGGGATCACTTAAAACACATTAGAACCCTATAAGACATATTAGGACCCATTAGGGCATATTATAACCCATTAGTGTGTCTTAAATGCCCCTTAAGATTATCTAAGAGGCATTAACGGATTTTAATATGTTTTAAATGGTCATAATGTGCACCCTAAATGGTATTAATGGGTTTTCAAACCACATAAGACCAATCATGATTTGTTGTGAGATATTAGGACCACTTAGGACACATTAGTATGTCTTGCAATGGTTAATGTGTTATAAGAGGTTTTAATGGGGTCTAATGGGTCCTAATGTGTGTGAGTGGATCCTAATGTGTCCTAATGAGACCTAATGTGTACTAATGGGTCCTAAAAATCCCTAATGTCCCCTTAGAACATATGACTCATTAAGGCACATTAGACCTCTAAACGATGTCCAAAAATGACTAATATGCTATAAAGGCTCATAATTTTTCATAATGGTTCTTAGGAGGTTGTAATTACTATCAAGGATTCCTAGAGCCAGTTAGGACCCACTAAAACTCCTTAGGAAAAAAATAGAATTGAATAGGACACATTACAACCCTAAAGTGTATCCTATGATGATTAATGTGCTCTAAGGGTTTATAAAGTGTGTTAATGGTATGAATGGGTTCTAAGGATTCATAATAGGTCCTAAGGTTTCTTGTGACCACATATGACCCATCAAAACCTCTTGGAAATATTAGAATGTACTAGAACACATCAAAAAATATTACTTTTAGGACTACAATAACTAATTTTTTGTAAGGGGTCCTAAGAGGTGCTAATTTTTCCTAAGGTGTCCTAATGGGACCCTTTTCTGATAAATTACAAGCACTTATAACCCTCCCTCCCTCTCTCTCCCTCTCTTCCTCTTTCCCTCCCTCTCACTTAACATGGTTAACATGGTTAAACATACATGTCAATTATCAACATAACAATAGCATATAATCAATACAATGAGTAATGATCTTTAAATTATCATGTACAAGTGAAGGGTTATTAATTACAATCAATAGTAATTTGAAACTTCAAACAAACAATAATTTAAACATGCTTGAATGTAAAAGTAATGGAAAAAAATTGGAGGTCATTACTTAAATTGACAATTAATTTATAATATCAAGTGCACACCTTTAACTTTCAAATAGAGGTAAACTCCTATTTTTAAATTTGTTTGTACAACATATTTTACAATATATGTAAGATAATGTCACTGATAAATATATAGAAGTGAACTCAAAATATAAAATTGGTTCAACACATCTCTTCAAATAAGGTCCTATAAAATAAAATTGTAAAACAGAAACACATGTTAATAAATGCATAAATTAATATGAGGTATCTAAACTATGTAAATATATGTTTAATTTGTATGTACTCACTATGTGGAATTTCACAAGATGTTGATGCTCGATCCACTTTAACACTTAAATTTGCATAAATTGTAATTGAGACCAGAATAAGAGCAATATATATAAGTTTTCTAATTTGGTATTGACAATGCAAACATACATTTCATTAAATTATATAAGTACATATATAAAAATAACACAATAAATAAAAAACTTACATGTGTTTGATTTATATGTAGTCATCCCACTATACCATTTGTATCCTCTCTCTTTTACAATACATCTATGATTTTCTTGTGCCCGTCCATTGAAATTGTCCATAATACCTTATTGGTGGGTCTCACTTTGTATCTTTCTAATTTCATATTCGTTGCCACAACATTCATCTAACAAAGAAAGGTTGCCACACATATCACATGTACCAAAAAGACACGCATTGAAAAGAAAGTATTGATCATTAGGTTGCTTAGAAAACAAACCTGATATGAAATCCTTTATAGTTTGAGGTGGTATTTTTATACCACATTCCTACAACATATCTTTACTATGCATGGTACCACGTATAGATTGAAATACATCATAATGGTAATGAAATTGAATATGATTTTTACAACAACGTGTGATTCTTTCCTTGTTAATCCTTACATACCATGGTTTACACTTTTCAAAAGATCTTTGACTAATGGTAATATTTAATACCTTACCATCTACAAATTTTCTAAAAAATTTAGTTTGAGTCATGTCCAAAAGGTGTTTAGGATGTGGATCACATATTTTTTACCCAATTCTCAATTTAAGAACATCTCTTGAATTAGGTGATCAATAATCTTGTATTATCATGCCAAAAATTTTCAATCAAACTTTTGACTTCACTAGTAAGTTTCATATCACATCTCAAGAGTCTACCACTAGAAGTCTACAAATTATTTGTTGGATCACATTCAAAGTTAACCCTTCTCTTTATAGCTTTTTCTAAAGTCTTATGATTCACATTAAGATATCCACTTATGTTGCTAATAAATCTTTTGTCAGTTGCTAATTTGTTAACTAAAGCTATTGTTATTGCTCATCATGATGCATTCTTATCTTTAGATTGAATTCTCTATCCTATAACTGTTGGATACAATTATTCAATTGTGTGTTGTCTTTGATGTTATACAAATGTCATATTAGTTATCAGTTAGAGTCTACCGATCTCAGTTGGTTAGCAAGCCTAAAGACAGAGTCTACCAAGCTCATAAGGTTAGCAAAGAGAATTACAGAGTCTACCGAGTGTTTTTGGAGCTTACACTATGAAGATAGTCTCTGCCAAGCTCACTTGGGCATTGAAGGCTTCTATGGTAGAAATCAGTTTCTACCAAGCTCACAAGGTCAGCAAAGGAAAATCAGTTCTTACCAAGTTCACTCGGTCTCCAAAGGATTTTACAGAGTTTGCATTGTTTACTGAGCTTCACTTGCTTAACACTAGAAATCATTTCTAGAGCAGCATTTACCAAGCAGGGTCGGCCAATGAAGGATTTCATTTTTTGGGGAAATAAAGTTTATTTGTTTAATGTAATGTTTGTATCTAACTGATGTATAGTTTATTGGTAAATGTAACTTATAAATGAGCCGAGTTGATAATTTGTAATGTATAAATAAAAGGTCAAGTTGTGGATTCTATTTGTAATGAACGAGCATGCAAATGAGTTGATTGTGAAGAGGAAGTGTAAGCAAATTTTGAAGAAGGATAAGATATCCTTGAGGAGTAGCAAAGTTCTATTTGATCAGTGAGGATCTATTGAAGCATAGCAAAAATCTGTATCAGTAATGTTCAATTGCATCTCATTTGGGTCACTTATTGTTACTTTCTCACCATTTTAGCAGTAATTCCTAAATCTCTTAACAAAGTTGGTCTAACAGCCATTTTGTAAATCCTCTAACAAGGTGGGCAGTTCTACTGAATTGTTCTAAAGTCCTCTAGCAAGGCCACTCCTAACAATGTGATTAAATCATCTAACCAAGTCACACCTAAAGTGTGTTTGATAACCTTTAATAGGGTTGGCTCCTAACCGACCTCACTTCAGAAGAGTGAAAATTGGTAGCTAGTTACTTGGTGGTTTTTCCCATATTGGGTTTCCACCTTAAATCTAGTATCACTTGTGTTCATGTTATTCTATTTTGCATGCACGTTAATGATTATGAATGCTTAAAGATCAATAACAAGTTAATCTACCAAGTTACAACATTTTTCTATGTGGCTACCGAGTGATAGCGGTAATTAAGTTTTAAGACATCTAAGGGATCTGTGAATTTGTTTTGTGGTAATTGATTCACCCCCCCTCTGAATTACTCCATCTATAATTCCAACAATAACATCAAAGGCACTAGCAATAGTGGATACAACTTATTTTAAAGACTCATTTTTATTCTTGGGTTTTTCATACATTCCCAAACTTCTCATTACTTTTTGCATTTTAGACATTTTAATTAGTTGCAACATCAACTGACATTGGAACCCAAATTTCGTATTATAAAAAAAATGTCTATACAATCTATTATATAAAAATGTCTATATAATCTATTAGCATGTGTCCTAATTTGTCTCCATGAAACGAATCCCTCAATATTATCTAGCACATCATTAGGAATATGAAAATTATGTTTAGACACTTTACTATCATTCTAACATGTTTGTTCAGTTGTTGGTGTTTCTATGTCTTCATTCATTTTCAGTGTTATTTGGGATTTGAATCTTATTTTCAATTTTTCTTGGTATTTCTTTTAGGGCATGCATTTCCATTGGATTTCTTTGTGCATGATCATTTGACAAATTATTCTCATGAAGTAAATCATGAGATAAAATTTGAAGGTTTGGAGACACCTGTATTGAATGCATGATTAGAATGTGCACCTGAATTTTCTTGTATTGGGTTCTCTTCTTTGACATTTTCATCCATCATGATATCCTCAATGTCTTTCTCCTTTGAAACATTGTTCAAGCCTCTAATTCTTTTCTTCTCTCTCATTGACGCCATGCTTCATTCTCTTTATTTGTTGCAATCTCCTCATCTGTCAAAACTTTTGCTTTCTTCTTTCTTCGTTGTTCTGATCCCATGTTTGCACTAGTTTTGAATTTGAATCAAAAGATTAAAAATTGTAGAAGAAGAAAATAAAATAGAATAACTATGACGAAATTCACTATTGCAGATCAAAACTATAATTCAATCATTTCAATCATTGAAAGTCAACATATGAGGCAGCTTTTGGGGCCTAATGGGTACATAAGAATTGGGTACCTAATTGTTTAAAAATTAGGTACCCAGTTCTTTAAAAATCGGGTATCCACTTACAAATCAAGTACCCAATTTTTAAATAATTGGGTACCTGATTCTTACAACAGGTAAAATACAATCGGGCACTTGATTTTTGAATTACAAATCAGGTGCTCAATTCTTGACACATGAGCAGGAATTTGGTATGGCACGTGACTTTTGCATAGGGTTTTGCCTTGTGGAAAGGCATGGCATAGGCTTGGTCCCACCAAGCCATGCCTCAATGATACTTTTTTTTTCTAAGGCATTTAATCGACAATTTCAAGGGTTGTCATAATTTTTACATAGTTGTCCACATTGAATTTTTTGCTGAAACAAAAACCCATTATAGGTCTTACTGTTTTGATTCCAAAAATGTAAATTTTATAGTGTTATTAGTTATTTTCTATTTTTCCATTATTTATTAATCAAAATTATCTCTTAAATGTTAATCTTGGTTGTGAAGGCTCCATATTTGAATCTTTCCATTCAGAGGTTATTTTTCTGAAATTCCCATGCTTAGCAGAGTGCCATATTTGGGAGACAAAGAAGATGAATGAAGCTTAATAGAAACTAGTACTATAATTGATCGTCTCATGGATATTAGTTTGCACATTCTTTGTGCATGAGAATTCATCTTTTTGCTGAAAATGGAAAGTACAAAGTTGGCCTTCATGGTTCATCTCCCAGAATTTGATTTGGATGGCATTTTTTGGTTCACAAATGCTCCAATTAGATAGGAGGTTCAATACTCTCTTGTTTTTAGTTATATCTTTCAAAAGGAGAGGTTCATTAGCATAATTAGACACTAGTCATTGTTGAGTATTGATATATACCATATTTTGGGAACTCTTGCTTAGTGCAGAGAAATTGTATTTTGTTGTAGGTATGCCTAGTATGACATATCAGCTTTTAACACTTTTGTACTTTGGCAATGATTCAGAGTTTTCTTGCTAGTTCTTTCTCTGATGAGCCCTTGAACTAGTTTATTAATAAATATATTATATAAGTGCTATGTCACTTTTTGATTTTTTTTTTTTTTAAAGGCATTCACTAAAACTTTAATAAATTTTTTATTTTATAATTTTTCTTAAATTAATTTATATGTCATCAATCTACATACAATTCTTTTGAGGTTAAAATTTTTTTGAAAAAAGTCAGATTTTGATCGAATTATGGTGTGCGTACACGAGAGGTTTTAAAATTTACCTTTATAGCCAATTAATAATTAATAATAAAAAATTATTCAATAAAAAATTAAGGAAAAATATTATCATCAATCTTAGGTATATTAGGTAACTCCCTTTAAAAGGATTTACAAAAATTTATTTATTTGTGTCAAATTATGGTGTTCGTACATGAGCGTGGTATGGTCTTGAAACAGGCATTTTGAAAAAGTGGATTTTAAAGATCCATATCAAAAAAATAATCTATCATATGGGTACACAAATAAATTACATATTCAAAAACTAGATTTCGAACACTAAAATTTTTATTTTTGAATTTTTTTATATTCAATCTCTAAATGCCTCAAATTTTGACATCAATTGACAAAAAATTTTAAAAATAAGAAAAACATTTCCACTTTTTGGCCAAAAGTGAGACCCAACTTCTTACACTAACCCAAAATACTACAAAATTTTATGTAAAAAATATGATTTATGTATTACCCAGAAGATTAGATTGTCCTAGTATATATAGCTTTTAAAATTGTTGTTTGAAAATAATTATTCTATATATTCATTTTTATAAAAATTCACATTTGTATTCCATATTTACTTTTATCTTTCAATTGTATAATTGCAGGATTTTTTTCTCTTATTGTACTAAATTGAATACTATCTATAAAATATAAAATAACATTATTTATTGAAAAACATAATGAGTTTTTCAATACAATACATACAAAACAAATAAAAATAAGATTCCATTTTACAATTTTAAATTGTACTACACATAACTACAGAATTTTAACAATTAACTAATCTAGTAGTTTCATTTTGAAATAATAAAGTATTAAAGTATGCAAAAATAATATATATCGTCTTTAAAAAGACTTTGTTGTATTATTCACATATGAGACAACTATTTAATATTGAGATTCTATGTAAAACATCATGACATATTTAAATTTAATACATTCTAAACAAATAAATATTAGGATTCCATTTCAAAAACTAAAATTGCATTACATATAGAAATATAAATTACATAATATGAGTATGCATAAAATATATATGATTTTAGAAAAAAAAATTGTTCCATCATTGGCATATGAGACTATATTTGTTGAGATTGTTTTTTATTTATACATAATAGTGTTGTGCAAAGACGCTAACAACTTCTCTCAACATGTTCTTGTTAAGACCCAAGTGGTACTTGAGCTTCACATTCACAGATGTAATAATTTTTTTTATACTTCTAATAGTATCCATGAGATCTATACATTGTGCTTGAAAATGAGATATTCCAATTTTTCTACATCATAATATCAATATCATCTTTTTGTAATTTCTTTTGCATGGACTCAGAAAATTGTTGAATGATTTGATCAGTGGAACACAGTGCCAAGGAACTATCAAACAAATTACAATACAAACCTTCAATAAAATTTGGTATCCCTATCATGGATCTATATTTAGAAAGCTTTTTATTGTGTACTTTTTTATGAAAAAACATTAGTGTTGATCTTCTCAAATTACACACCTTTAACAATTCTTAGAGTGTTTTTTTGTGACTAAAACCAATTGAGACAAATTGATCAACATGCATATCCTTCACCTTTCTTACAATTGGAATATCCTATTTTAAGAAATCAAGCTCCCTAATGAATGTTTCATCAACTCCACATGCCATAATTACCCTCTCAAGAACAATTTTATATTTTTTTATTGTCTTTCGAATCATGTGAATACCTAGATATTCCAAATCATTCCTCCATTCTGTAAATGTAGTGTGTATTCCATCTTCATTGTTCTTATTTGAAAGAAATACAAATGGTTTGGCTGATGGTAGAGAACATCTCACATCTTCGTATGGGTGAACAAGAGATGAATTACATGTATTTTTAACATTTTGTATGGATTCAACATGAACAATTTCATCTTTCTTTAGACCATCACAAGTCACGTCATTGATTTTGACTTCAATAGAAGATGAATCACCTTTTTCCTCATCTATATTATCTTCATTTATAATAAAATCATGATTTACACTGAGAATTTCATCTTAAGTCATAGTTGGGTCTAATGTGACATCATCTCTCACTGGATCCATTACATTTGTATAATTTGCCATATAATATTCAAATGTGTGATATACTAAGTGCATTAGAAATAATGTAAATGTTCTTTGGAGCCACTCTATTGGCATCAATATGACATCCATTGTTCATTTCTCAATCAAAGTTTCTTCTTGAGAGTACCCATCAATCAAATCAATTTGGAGACCAAGAATATTCTAGATGCAATTGATTCCCATCTTCTTTATGTCTTCTGGAATCTTATTAATTTTTCAAAATTGCATTAGATCTACTGACAATCTATAATATTCCCTTTTGTTTATTTGTTTTTCATTTACACAATTTTCCTAGTGGTCCTCCAAAGTCAGTTGGTGTTTGTAACTTCCATTTACAATTCTAAGTATCTTTCTTACCGCATCAAAGTTATAGCACACATACCCAATAGTATTAATTTGAAGATGAGCCACATATATTTCTACACTTTCTGGTATGTCAAGATCAATACAACAGTAGTTACCAATATTATTGGAAACTTAAATAAATCTAACCATCGATCCCCAAATTGTCTTGTTACTTGAACAATTTGTCTACACAACTCCAAAAGCAATAATTTATCATAAGGTTAGCATGGAAACATCCATAGATAACCATGGAAGCCACAAACCCTTACATAGGTAAATGTTTGAAATTGAATATACCAATTTCCATATTTTGAAATTTCTTCAATGGCCTCATTGGATATTCTTCTTTCCATTTCTTCATGAAGTTTTCTTACTATATTGAAAGTGAAACCATTGTTGACTCTAAAAAAATGCTTTTCACTCTCGATCATTTCTAGTTGAGGATAATAGTTGAAAACTCCTAGCTGAACCTCTCCAAACTTATTATTCTTATTTAGTCCCAAAAATATATTTTGCAATGCCAACAATACACCAAATATGATGTCATATAGAATTTTTTTCTATGAAGAGCACCAATTAATTGTTCATGCAAGAAGTTGCTAATAATGAATGCCAAGTTGAATTGTTTTGATTAAGTAAAAATAGGTTTTAAAGGACTCAAAACCTATACAATAGCAGAGTTTTGGAAACAAGCAAGAGAGAAGAACTACAGAGAAAAGAAAGCAAGACCAAGCATGAAATAGACCTCAAACAACAAAAAGAGGTCATGAAGGACAGTGCTGGAAAAAATAGCAAAAGTCTAGCAAAGGAATAGCAACTGACCAGCTAAGGAGTATTGATTAGATTCACAGCCTAGTCCACTAGAGAATGCATGGTTTCAATAGCAGCTTTGACCTCATCTTTCCTATTGGTTTCCTCAATCTTCTTTGAATGGGCCTAGGTACGCATACTTGGTCCTTGAGAATGAGCCCCCAAGGGAGAATCCTGGTCTTTACCTACCTCATTCTTCTTTACGAAGGTAGAAACATTTTCTATCATATGCTTAACTTGTTTGTCTGAATTGTTCTTTGTTCCAAACTTTATGGATAAAATAAAGAATTCATGTCTCAAAATGAGTTGAGCAAGGACATCCAAAAGCCCTACTCAATAGAGTGATATAATCTCTACCCTCTTCTATAAAATTAACTTTGTGTTGTCCTTTGGCTATTTTTTTAACATTGGTACATTCTTTTGATGCATTAATTTATCATTCAAAAGTTGTATTGCAATTAAATCAGATTGGCAACAGTAATCATTGGAAATCTTCATACCAACAACAACATACTAGTCATGATGTGGATTATTAAATGCTTTTCTTTCAATTTCAGGTGCATTATCCAACAATATTACACCCTACAAACTTTTAACCTTCATATCATTTGCATTGTAATATTGTGCACATGCTAAAGCCAATTTCATGGATTGAAGAGAAAATAGGAATTCAGTTGCTTCAACTAATCTTGAAGTTCACAATCTCTACCAAAGAAGAGATAATTCCTCACCCCTTTTTATTCTATTTGAAAATTCCATAATACCAATGACATCTAAATTTGTGTCTCCTATCTCTTTGTAGGCTCAATTGAACTTTGATTTCTAAAGATTCCTTGTGAATTTGTAATTCATAGTCAACAATATAATCATTTTAACCTAAAAATATTATTTAAAAAAAAAAAAAAAAAAAACCTAATAGACAAATGAGAGATGTAATTAGATTGAACAAAATAAAAGTGTAGACACATGTAAAATAAACACATATTTCATTATTTTTATCAAATAAATATTTAATGGCATGAAGAAGTGTAATGAAAGATTAAATCATAGAAATAAAAGTAGAGACACATAAAATAAATGCATCTTTCATTATTTTTATCAAAGAAATATGTTATGGCATGAAGAAGTATAATGAAAGATTAAATCATGGAAATAAATTATCTTAGTCATAAAGAAATGGATATATTATGTCAAATGCATTCCACTTTAGGATATATTCACTCCCAATTTCTAATACAAGAGACTAAAATCCAATGATATTTACAAATATCTCCACACAAACAAAACAATGACATATTAAACTCCATTATCTTAGTATACATCTTCCATTAACCCAATCACGAGCTTGAAATAGCTAGGAACAAGAATATGATTGAAGACTTTGAGTATGAGGAAAGGATATTTCAAAAAATTGTTGGTGACTCAAAGAAAATTCAAAACTATCTACAACACCACCTCTCCACCAACAATTATTCTCGAACACATCAACAACAAAATCTGATGAAATGTATTTAGGTAGACTAACAACCGAATGTGAAGGTCTAATAAATTCATAATATAATTCCTCTATAAGATGCTCTTGAGTCCATTGTCTTGTTATAAAATTATTATATTCATTGATGAACTTAGGCCTTTGTGCATTGATGACATGTCTTACTATGGTCAGAGGGAACCATGCTTTGTCAAAACCCTCGTCATCACAACCCACTTCCACTTTCATCCCATAATAAAAATTCATGATGCATAGCTTAACCTTAAAACATTTCTTTAAAATAATTTTCTCTTGTAAACATGTAAATCAAACCCTAATAAAAAGACATATATTTAATGTTCACAACTATAATCCTCATAAAAAAATTAATATAATACTTATGACTTTGTCATTAATGATATTACTTTAGAGAAGAAAGGGGAGATTAAAAAGGTAGAAGCAATTATAAATATAAAATATAGCATCAAATTCAAAAGGAAAAGAAACCATAGTTTTAAGGAATGACTAAAACAAAAAATGATTTTAGTGTCATTAGAAATGAAGAATCATTTTCATTAATGGAGGAGTTTAAAGTAGGAATGTTAATCAGGAATCATTTTCTATAATGGAGGAGTTTAAAGTAGGAATGTTAATTGGATAAGTTACATCAAACACAAATAGAACTACCCAACCACAACTGAGCTCTTCTAGGATTTTTCAAAGAAGATGTTTTGTTGCTCATATTTCAAATTTAATAAATTGATAGAGTTGGGAATAATATCATGTGAAATCCTCTATCATCAAACATGTCAAAGTATTTCATAGATCTAATAGGGTATCTTAATTTGTGACATCCATTTCGGTTAGTCTCTTGTGTGATTGAAAAATGATTTACTACTCTCCTTGTTTCTATTTAACATGTAGCTATAAATAGAGTAAGGATTGGGATTGAAAGGGATGATAATTATTTTCAAAAGAAGTTATGATGTAAAAAGTTTCAAATTGATTTTCTACAATATATAAGTTTAATTATGTTCCATAAAATATATTTTAGTTCATTTATTTTAATTAGTTATTTGAAGTTAAGAGCTATTTCATTTATCTTTCTTATAAGTGTACTACTTTAGTGGTAATTTTGGTAGGTTTTAGATATTAATTTTTTAAAGAAGATTCATGACTTCAAATGTTTATAGTGTAATTTTAAAAAGATTTTATAATCTCAAAAATTCTATATTGAGATTATTATTGTTAGAAACACATTTTTAAAATATTCTAACTTTAATTATACTTTAATTATTAGACAACTAGTCTTTCAACACTAAAATAAATTTCTATTAGTCTTTCAATTTAATATTTATCCTATCTAATTTTTTCAAAAACTATATTGTTTTATATTCAATATAAAAAAATAAACCTAGACCTTTAGTTAATTGTGAGGTTGGAAGATATGGCTAGAAGAAAAATTGAGACAATATATGTGATAGCTCACTCAAAATAAGAATAAAGAATGAACTAACCTCATATTAGGGTTTTGATTCTATAAAAACAAATTGATTTCTTCCTTTTATGCTCAATTCTTCTAAAATATTCGTGGAAAGGAGACAAGAAAAGAAAAACTCTTTAGCATGGGGAATTCCACACATACAATATAAAAGGTATGAGAGAAAATCATATTTTAACGAATGGTGTGTACTTGTGTTTGGCCCCTTCAAATACTGAAAAACATAAATTGGCTCTCATTGTTTATTAGATTAAAAAATAATAAACTATGAGAGTGAGGAGTTAATTTAAAAGTGATTTGATAATTTTATAAATTCTTTTTTTATAATTTTAAAAATTATATTTTGAATATTATTATTCTTAGAAACACTTTTTTCAAGTATTCTAATTTGAACAATTACACAATTAGTGTTTCAACACTAAAATAAATTTCTATTAGTCTTTCAATTTACTATTTATCCTATCTAAAAAAATTCAAAAACTATATTGTTTTATATTGAATTCAAAAACTATATTGTTTTATATTCAATATAAAAATAAATTAAAGGTCTTGTTAGTTTTAGAACATCTAAAAACACGTTTGAAACTATCTTTCTATATAAGCAAGGCGAAGAAGATAGTTTTGCAAGGACAAACTTCATGGTTTTTGCAAGGTTTTGATAATTGTAGATATAAGATAAAACTGATTACATAGTATAAGACAATCTACAATGAATGATGGCACATAAAATATTGCGAGGCTGGAAGATATGGCTCTATATTTTTACAAATACTCCTGTTTGTATGTGATTAATGAGCACACGTTTTTCCTCCATTGTTACCACTTGATTCATAGCTTTTTAGGATTACGAGGATCACCTTGAAGGTAGTGATGGTTATGTTTATGTTGTTATATCTTGAGAGAAACTGAATCAGATGGTGTCTGCAGCACGCGATTCATTCCCAACAGAAACGTTGTGCAGGGTATCCTTAGTTTCACCCTCCATCTCACCGCTTCGCCATGTAAAAGATACATGATTCTCCATGTTAACAATCACATTCATTATCATTTATATGGTTTCGGTGGAAATAGATAGAGATGCAAATCCATTCGATGCACGGCAAGAATTTGTATATTTGGTCTATTATATACAGATAAACATGTGTGTAATAAGACAACGGGTGTCATGCAACACAAATCCCTGTCAACCGTTAGAAAGGGCAAAAGTCTAAAACCATCGTCATCGTTAGGAATAGCTATTCTGGAATACTTATTCTGGAATAGAAAATGGGGGCACATTTCAGCCAGAATTTGATAGGGAATTCAAGGACGCAAAAATTTATGTTTTCTAAAATAAATAAACTGGCATAGGAATATGTATTCCAATTCCACCTATTTAGGTGGAATTGCAAAACCTCATTTTTGAGCTAAAATTGAAATACGTATTCTTATTTTATTTCGTATTCCAATTCCGATTTGGTGCATCCAAACGAAGAATTCAAAATTTTAAGAATTTCTATATGCCTTTTCCACTTGTATTCCCATTGCCAAATGGACCCTTAGACTATGGTAAAATTGAATTAGAAAAATTGTACATAAAATGTAGAGTTGCATACAAAAACAAATTGAGCGATTTGGAAAAATGCTTCAATGGGTATAACTGCAAAGTGCGCACAAATTGAGTCCATAAAAAGAGTGTATGAAGCTTTAGTGCCCTTTGTGAGACTGAAAGACAATCCTCTAATAAATATGGTAAAGATTGTTATCATCTAATAAGAACCACAATTTGTTCCACCTGATGATTTGTATTCAATTAAGAATTAAAACTAATTTCTTGTTCTCCTTGATGTTTTTAGAGTACAAATGTTAAAGGTCAAACCACAACTTGTTCCACCAGATGATTTGTATTCAATTAAGAATCAAAACTAATTTCTCGTTCTCCTCATTTATGATGTTTTTAGAGTATGAATGTTATAGTTCCAAGTAGGATTATCTAACAAATGAACCCTAAATATGACTCACTTGTTGGATTTATTTATTTTTAACTTCACAATCACCCTAGCGGAGTTTACTATTTAGAATCTTAAAAACATGCAAATTTTACAATTAAATTAAATTTGTTCTTCATTGTAATCATAACTATACATGATACTTAGTATCAAGGAACTGGCATTAGTTAAGAATACATACAATGTACTCTAGTCGCACCTAGATTCACACTTGTATTTCCATGACTATGAAAAATAAATCACAATCCAAAAAAATTTCTCTTGGCAAGAACCAACGTCGTGTGGTAGACTTGCTCGACACAAGAGGGTGTCAAGTGACAGAAGAACGGTGTCGAGTAAGCTCAGCACATGAAAGAGCCGAGTGACTCGGCACTTAGGGCAACTTGGCACAATGTATGTCAAGTGTGCTCGGCAGCAAAGGATGTCGACTGAGCTCGGTCACCATTGCAAGGTGGTGCTCGGTAGAATGGTTGGCAAGTGAACTTGGTCTACAAAGGGTACAAAGGATACCAGATGAACTCAGTGAGAATAGCAAAAAGATAACTTGATTAAGACCAAACCAAGTGGACTATAGACCAAACATAAACCCTAGATTTTTTCACCATTAAAATGCAGAGAGTTGAAGGATGAAGCTTTCAAATATGAACTTCTCAAATGCAAAATACCATGAAATGACGAATAGAAGATTGAGACAATAAGGATATGTATCCATGCTTTCTTGCTTGCTTTGTGTTCAAATAAGATAAAACTATTACAAAATCTAGGAGCATTCAGCTTCAACTAGAAAACCCTAAAATATTCAAACTAATAAAACCCTTTAAACTTCAAACTTACAACACTAATGGCTACATACAACAATGCTTGGAGTAATCACTACTTCATAGGAAAAATCAAAACAATGAACTTACAAAATGACAAGAAGAAACATGTGCAACTATAGACACAAAACTAACTTCCTTCTATCTTCTGAACTCTAACTTGATCTACTAATTGACTTCTCTTCTTTGCTCTTCTCTGCTCTACAACTCTTCAACTTCTTCATCTGATCGAATGAATCAAATTCATTCCTTTTGTTTTCTTGCCAAAAATGTTTTCCCCCTCTTTTCAAATTTGAACTCACCTACCACATTCAATGTTTCTGACTGTTGCATATCGTCAAGATGGTACGTGGGCGTTTGGCTCAAGAGGCAACCATTACGCATGAGATATTTGTAATGTCCCTAGCTTATTACCTTAGAAGAATAGGGACAATTATCATAAATGTGTTTTATCTAAAGTATTATAATACTTATATTTGTTGGTAGATCTATGTTATCAATAACTTTGGTAGACTTATAAATTGTAGACCTCCTTACAATATTATGAACTTCATGCTATCTTGATATTCATTTGATGTTTCTCACCTTATTATTATTCTATCTCCACACGTGTTCTAAAACTGATATATATATTAGATAATAAATCCGTATATATGTTCATTCAACCTTTCTCTATATTTCTTCACTCGTATATATATCTATTTCTCATTTTCTTTGTTCCATATATCTGTTCCAATCCCTCTCCCTTCTTGGCCAATGATACATCTCTTATTTATATTTTCATAGTAAAGGAATGTGACTTTTCAATTTCAAAAGTCATGCCTGTTCAGAAATAAATTACTTATTCTTTTACTCCTCTTAATGACTTATATGCCAAACTAAGCTTTTCGTTTTATCCTCCTCATTCACTATCTTTCAACATCTGAATAATTGATATCAAATGGTATTGTGCATAGAATCACAAATGATGTCTGTCCATCATTGGTTCATAGAATGCAAACATTTGTTTCGTACCATCTTCATTTCTAACTGTGCACTTTGAATATGTTTTTGTCTTAGTGTACGCTATGCCTCAACTGCACGGAAGCCACCATCTTAAACTCCATCAATGTCATTGTATACATTTTACTGCTTCTTTATTTGCTCCCTATATATGGTTTATCTCACAAACTATCAGGCTGCATCAAAATAACCTTGTCTATCTCCCATAAACAAAGCATTGTTATTAATAGTGTGCCTCCACTCAAATGTTTTCATTTTTTACTCCATTGTGACTCCAATTATTCACTCCTTTTTTGTTCATGATTTGGTCAATATTATTATCATTGATCCCTCATTTTTATCCATTCTTTTATTGTATATGTGTCTTCAAATATATCTATCACCAAAACTTAATTCCACCATGGAGGGCTTTTTTGATTTCATCGTTGGCTGCACATTATTGATATTTAATTCTTGATAACTCCCAACTCTATTGCCTTATGTATTTATATTATTATATATATTTTTAATATATTTCAATATGTAATCCTTCGGGTTTTCTTCTTTAGATTAATATGTTTGACTCCTCTTTGCTATGGTCATCATACTGGGAAATTCTAATTCCAAAAATGATTATCTATGTATCATACAATAGACTCAACACTGGTTTTCCTGTTCTGCACCTCACACTCTAATACGTGTCTATGACTTTTGGGTCTCTTTATTTGTTTCTTGTTATGTCTACGTGGATATGAAGTGTTGGGTGTGCCAGTTAGGTGTATTATTAGAATCTGACTATCTTCTCTCCTCTTCCCTCATGAATTCTGCTTGGCCTGACTCTATAGATATTGGTGGCAATTTCTCTTTTTCCTATTAATGTCGTATGAAAACTAAGTTCTTTCTTTATCGATCCCCCATTGACCTCTGGCTACATAAGTCACATAATGTCACGGGTAGTTAGGAAGACATGCCTCCCTAAATATATTTGAAATATTACATATATATAAAAAGTAATTATTTAAGCTATATCTAATAATTGATTTTTGCCTATAATATTGCTATATTCATAGACAAAGATCCTTTAGTATATATTAATTCATATTTAGTTCAATCATTATATAAATCATATTCATATTTTATTATTTATTATTTATTTAATTTGTATTTTAATATTATTTAATTTTTTGATTATTTATTCACTATTAAAAATATATTTGCAAAATGGGGATATCACAATATTTCAATACTCCCCCTTTGTCCCAAGCCAAACAAACAAGGATCATTCCTAATCCAAATCAATTGCACCAAGA
The DNA here is from genome assembly GCA_028749045.1 of Cupressus sempervirens. Lineage (NCBI taxonomy): Eukaryota > Viridiplantae > Streptophyta > Pinopsida > Cupressales > Cupressaceae > Cupressus > Cupressus sempervirens. The sequence continues at coordinate 342,478,061 of CM053793.1, read as the reverse complement.
CGCTCTCTTAGGTGTACAAAAATTCTAATGTCTAAAGGCTTAGTAAATATGTCTACTAGCTGTCGTTCAAACCTACAAAATTTCATCTTGATATCTCCATTCTCCACCAACTCTCTGATGAAGTGATATCTGATCTCTATATGCTTTCTTCTCCCATGGTAGACTAGATTCTTGGACAATGCAATTGAAGAGATGTTGTTACAATAAATTTTGTTTCCATCCTCTTTCCTTTCATTCAAATCTATCAAGATCCTCCTTAACCAAATAGCTTGACATACTGTTGCATTTTCTATTATGTATTTAGCTTATGCTATAGATTGAGCAACAATAGATTGCTTCTTGGATGCCCATGAAATTGCACCCAATCCTATATGGAACATGTATCTGGAAGTGCTCTTCCTATCATCTAAACTTCTAGACCAATCACTATCCATGTAACCAAACAACTTGAAATCATTTGCTATAGTATACAAAATCTCAAATCCCTTGGTACCATTCACATATCAAACTTACTGCATGCATCATATCTGGTTGAGTTGCATTCAAATATATCAAACTTCAAATCATACTCTTGTATAGTGTTGGATTCACACTTTTGTTACAATCTTCCTTACTCAACTTCAGACCTACTGTTGTTGGTGTTGGGGTTGATTTACTATTTTGCATTTTGAATCTCCCCAAAATTTTCCTTGCATATTTTTCTTGAGAGATAAAAATGTTATCATGCATTTGTTTTACTTTTATGCCTAGAAAGTATTTCAAGAGACCTAGGTCTATCATTTCAAATTCATTCGTCATAGCCTCTTTGAACTCACCAACTAGAAAATTATCATTTTCGATAAAGATCAAGTCATCAACATACAAGACAACAATCAACACATTACCATTTTCTATCTTGATGTAAAGTGTGGCCTCACTATCGCTTTTCTTAAAGCCATTGGTCATCAAGTATGATTCAATCGTACTGTACCATGCCCTTGGAGCTTGCTTGAGCCCATATAGAGCTCTCTTCAATCTATACACCTTGTGTTCTTCACCTGTAATTTCATAATCAGGTGGCTGCTCCACATAAACTTCTTCCTTCAATACACCATTCAAGAAGGCAGACTTCACATCCATTTGATATACCTTCCATTTATGCTAGGTTGCAATTGCTATGACAACACACACGTTTTCCATTCTTTCAACTAGGGCATATGTCTCATCATAATCTCTGTCATACTGCTGCTTGTACCCCTTGACTGCTAAACATGTCTTATGCCTATCTATTTTTCCTTTAGCATTGCACTTGGTCTTGTAAACCCATTTCACTCCAATTACTTGCTTCTTGGGAGGCAAAGTAGTTAACTCCCATGTCTCATTTCTTTCAATAGCATATATTTCCTCATCCATGACATTACACCATTTCTCTTCATTTACCGCTCTCTCAAAATAAATTGAATCACTATGAAAAAATAATGCAAAATTTACACTCGTATCATAATCTTCATCATATATTTCTTCTTGGTCTATCTCCCTTAGACTTTTGGTCTTTCTTGGCAATAGGGAGGTGAGAGTGGGATCTGAAATCTTAGTATTGCTACTACTACTATTTTGCATACAAGCTCAGCATTGTCTTGATGTGCTTGGAATTGTTGCTCGACATGTTAAGGGCTTCTTGCCTTTTTGCCTTTGTTTGCAATCCATGTTTTTTGCTCCATCTTCTTGTTGATCACCAATGTCATCTTCTTCCTCTGCAATAGTAGGCACTTTACTTGGAGCGCTTGAAGATTCATCTATTGAGTCATCCCATGACTAATTTTCAAGGAACTCCACATCTATTGAAATGATGATCTTCTTGTCAATTTGATCATATAGCCTATAAGCCTTTGATTCTAAGCTATACCCTTTCAAGATGCACTTCACACCTTTTTCATCTAGCTATTGCCTTTGTTCTTTAGGCACATGTGCATATGCTACACATCCAAACACTCTCAAGTGCATATGTTTTCCTCTCAACCACTCCATTTTGTTGCGGAGTATAATTGGTTCTAAGCTCTTTTCTTATGCCATTTTTCTTGCAACAATTTACAAATATATTGGTGGTATACTCCCCTCTTTTATCTAATCTAAGGACCTTAATATAGTGTCCACATTTTTTTCAGTCAAGGCTTTGAATTCAACAAATTTATCAAATGCTTTAGATTTATTCTTCAAAAAATACACCCATGTCTTACGACTGAAATCATCTATGAATGTCATAAAATAAGTACTCCCCTCAATATAAGTAGTTTACATAGGGCCTACCAAATCATAATGCACCAATTCTAATGGAGCTCTAGCCCTTCTAGAATTTTCAAAATTAAAGGGAAGCTTATGTTGTTTACCTAAAATACAAGCCTCACACTTGTCATATGAATCTACTATGCTTGGCAAACCATCTACCATTCTTTTCTTGGACAATAAATTTAAACTAACAAAGCCGAGATGTCCATACCTAAGATGCCAAAGCTTGGATGGGTCTTTAATCATGCTCCTAAGAGCTGATTGATGATGTACTATTGTACATGCATGTTTGGGAGTTACAACACTGACTTGAGAAGAGAAACATGTCTCTATCCTCAATGGAAAAGTCTTGTTCTTTGTCATTTGGACTGCTGCAAGTACAATTTATTACTCTCATCTTTCTCATGAATGACACATTTGTCATTTTTCATCATTAATTTGTATCCATTTTGAATGAGTTTTCCAACACTCATCAAGTTGTGCTTCATACCAAGGGAAAAATACACATTATGTATCTCTTTCTTCTCACCTTGCTTTGTGTGGACCATAATAGATCCTTTTCCCACTATGGGAATGATTCCATTATTTTCCATCTTAATTTTAGACTTAAAAGTCTTATCAACGAAAGAAAATCAACATTCATTACCACTCATGTGGTTGTTATAACCATTGTCTAGGTACCATACCTCAAGGCTTCCTTCACCATTATTACACATGATGAAGGTTGTGGGATTGTTTGCATTTTTCATGTTCACATTAGCCACATTAGCATTCTTCTTTGATTGATCACCTTGTTTCTTCTAGCATTCACTTGCATAATGTCCATACTTATGATAGTAGTAGCATTCTACATTGCTCTTGTTGGAGTTATAATTTTTCTTATCTCCTCTAGAGTTGTTTTAAGAGGTGCTTGCTCCCTCTTGGTTGCTTGCTTGTCCTAAACTTTCTACACCAGCATTCCTTTGACCATTACTTCCATGACCTCTACTTCTTGAGCCTCTACTAGAGTCATTTCTGCCTCCCCCTGCCTCCTGAACTCTCTTGAGCCTTGAAAGATGCTCTTGGGAAGTAGTTGTTGATTAGTGCTCAAGGGTTTGAAGAGTTCCCATCAACTCATCCATGGTCAATGTGGTGAGGTCCTTTGATTCCTGTATGGTCATCACAAGTTTGTCATATTTTTGAAGTAAACTCCTCTATTTTTTCAACAATCCTCTGTCTCTATCATTGTTGTCTCAATTAGACTTAATGCCTTAACATCCTTTCTCCTTGACTCTTTGAAATGAGTATTTTGGTTATTGGTTTGGGCAGTTTACTGAGTTGGGTATGTCACATCATTGAACCCATTATCCATAAAATCCCACAAATCATTTACAACCATTATGGTTTTCATCTTCTTTGCCCACGTATCATTATTTTATCCATTAAAGAATAGTGATTGCTGCCATATCTTTCATGCATCTCCTGCCATGTCAAATATCCCAGAAAAAACAAATTCCCTAACTCACTATGGATGTGGGACCTTAAAGCTCTGATACCATGTGAAAAATAAAACACAACCCAAAAAAATTTGCTCGATAAGAACCAATGCCAAGTGGCAGAGTTTCTCGACACAAGAGGGTGTCAAGTGACAAGAGGATAGTACTGAGTAAGCTCGCCACATGAAGGATCTAAGTGACTCAACACTTAGGGAGACTTGACACAATGTATGCCAAGTGTGCTCAATAGCAAAGGATGTCGAGTGAGCTTGGTCACCATTGCAAGGTGGAGCTCAATAGAATGGTTATCGAGTGAACTTAGTCTACAAAGGGTACAAAGGGTACTAAATGAACTCAGTGAGAGCAGTAGAAAGATAACTTATTTAAGACCAAACTGAGTGGGTTGTAGACCAAACTTAAAACTTAGATTTTTCCATTGTTAAAATGTAGATAGCCAAAGGATGAAGCTTTCAAATATGAACTTCTCAAATGCAAAAATACCATGCAATGACAGATAGAAGATTGAGACAATAAGGATTTGTATGCGTGCTTGCTTTCTATTCAAATAAGATAAAACTATTAAAAAATCTAGGAGCATTCAGCTTTAGCCAGAAAACCCTAAAATCTTCAAACTAATAAAACCTTTAAAAATTCAAACTTATAGCACTAATGGTTACATACAACAATGCGTGGAGCAATCACTACTTCACAGGACAAAAAAAAAAAAAGAACTTATAGAATAACAAGAGGAAACACAAGCAACTACAGACACAAAATAACTTCCTGTTGTCTTCTAAACTATAACTTGATCTATTGATCGAATTCTCTTCTTTGCTCTGCTCTACTCTACAACTCTTCAACTGATTGAATGAATCAGATTCATTTCTTTTCTCTCCTTGCCAAAAATGTTTTCTCCCTCTTTTTAAATTTGAACTCACCTACCACATTCAATGTTTCTAACTATTGCAGGCTGTCAAAGTGGTAGGTGGGTGTTTGGCTCAAGGGGAAACCATTACATGTGAGATTTTTCAACAATGACAGTGATATATATTATAGATGTCTATCTCTCCAGATGATGCCTACATCATTGTTTTTTGTAAGTCATAACCATGGGTGGGAACAAGGCTTGGATTCATATAGAAAAGTTGGTTTATTCTTTTTGTAATTCATAACCATGGAAGGGAACAAGGCCTTGATTCATATAGAAAAATTGGTGGTGTTTGCAAATTTGTTTAGCACCATTAATTCAACATAAACTTTCTACAACATTTCAAAAAAAAGATGCAACTTAATATCCCATTTAGATAAAAGGAGAAATACTTTCTTTTGAAATGAAAACATTCAAAAATATTCCAAAACATAGAAACAAATTGAGTGAAGAATATGGGTAACTGGGAATATCGATCTGCAAAATCTATCCTGAACAAATTCTTCAGTCGTTTAAGTTCTCTATTCTAACATAGAAAAATGAAAGAATTGAAAATATATAGCAGTAGAAAAATATTTAAAATTTTCATTTGGATATTGCCAATGGAAAATGAATGTAGAAAAACTATTAAATTCAAACACAAATGAGACTCATGGATTTTTGGATTCAATGATTACATTCAATGTAAAGAAAACAAGGAAAAAATTAGCGATGCGAATTAAGTAAGTAGAGCAATGGACAATTATGGCATAACTACAATTTTTTGGGAAACAACTTTCATTCCAATAGTTAAAAAATTTGGTTTGATTATAGTTATAATGATTTTTAACTATTTTTTTTTTTAAGAATCTTATTTATTATATTTTTATTATGAATTATAGTGAGAAAATGTGTTGAACAGATTGGGGGGTCTCTTATGAGACTGAAGTAGCCTCTCAACTAATGATTTTAATATGGAAAATGTGGTAATGGCATAACGAAAGTTGGAAGAAACAAATGAAAAGAAAATGGAAGTTTGATAGATTTAAGAAAAGAACACAAATAAAAATGCATCAATGTGACTACAACCATACTAGAATACTACATGCATAAAAGACAAGGGTGAAAAAAATAGTCTCTTAAATGAAAACACATTTAACAATTGATTAAAAGTAGAACTTTCTTAAAAAGATGCAATGCCAATACGTCTTGATAAATACAACACTAATGAGATTAAAATTTAAAAAGTAAAGAAACAATAGGTAAATTGTAATAGTGTGCAGGTTTCAAATGTACAAAGACATTAGAAAAGGAAAAAACAATGATAAACTAGTTACAAATATTAAAAGAAAACATAAATGTTGTATTACTATGAATAGGCACAATAATAAGGATAGCAGATAGAGGTAAACTTGAAATGAAAAAAGATTCTTGCATAGGAGATAAATATATGATGAAAAAAAAGTCACATGAATATAATGAAAAGGAAAATACACAAATATGATTGATATCCTTTCTATAAATTACATCATTGACTAAATTTCAAAAAAATGAAAAATACAATGAAATTTTTTGAAATTTTTAGCATTTGATCTTCATGATCTGTATATTTTGTGATAGAAAATTTCATAATGTTTTTGTAAATCTAAAAAAATTATGTTTGACTTTTTTTTGTCTTTGGTATCTAGAGATTAGCCAGTGCTTATCAAGAAAATTGCAAACTAATCGAACTATGAAGACAACACCTGATAATTATGGAAGTACAAGCTCATAGATTATTGAGCGAACTAAATAGAGTTGATGGAGTTGTAAAGAGCAATGACTATGCTAGTACTAATTAATATGAGAACTAAAATTAGAGGAGGTTTTATGACCAAAAAAAATGATAGGTCTCTTCCTTTCAATCCAACCTCAAGAAAAAATAATGCAAGTCTAAAACAAGACTTTCACCAATTTAATGGAAATTGCACTAGAAAAGTTTTGGACAAAAACTAGGCACAAACTATGTTGTTGTGGGGAACAATATAATGTTGTTGTGAAGGAACAAAAACAATGCACATTTGTGGAAATTTTTATGGTTTTGAAATGACAAAGATCCAAAATAGGAGTGAGTTGAGCTTTGTAAAGGGTCATATTTGGGAGCGAAGGCAATTAGCTCTAAACAAAGAAATGACACAAAAAGGTCTGAACAAGAAATGAAATAGAAGGAGAAAAGGTTGTCAAAATAGGGTGTAGTCTTCTTCAACTACGAAAAGAAACCTAGTTAAAATAAAAACAAAAAGATTTGCAAATTGTGTTGTCACTCACAATTGTAGAGAAACTAATCAAGTTGCTGATTAGGTGGCTAATGTGGCATGTAAGAGTGATGAAAATTTAATTTGGAATCAAAGTAATATTATTCCTATCAAGGGGCTTTTATTGATTGAGAATGACAAAGCTAGAAGTAAAAAAAAAAGCTTAATTAATGATGAATACATCATCAAGGATAAATAATGATAGAGGTAGGAGTGAGAAGCGATGGCTTATTATGAGAAGGACAGTGTATAGTCATTCAATACCACACGGATTGTGGGTCTTTTTTCGCACTAAAATCCTTGGTTTCAATTTTGATTCTGGCCTTTCTTTGTAGTGGGTTTTTTTGAGAGGTGAGAACCATCATTTTAGTCTAAAGAAGATGGGAGGAAGGAGGAAGAGAATTGAACTCACAAGTTGCAAAGTGTGGGAGAAGTAGAGTGTGATTTGGGACTTTCTAGAGAAAGGGAATTTTATAGGATATATGGGGAAATTGAAAGGCATTAACCCTGTCATTACTCAAAAATTCATCAAAATATGGAAAGACGGGAGTATACTCATGAGTAATTAGAGGATGGAGGTCTCTAAAGATATTATTGCTGAAGCAATAGGACTTGAAAAAGAGGTTATTAACTTCTACTAGGATAGGAAGCCTTCAAATCGGGCAGTTGAAGAGTTTGTGGAATTAGTTAAGGAACACAATAGGCTAGTAAAAATAGGTAATTCATACTTTAGCCTAGGTTCCATTATTTTCCCTTGCAGATTTATTATGTTTGTGGTGATAGAGTATCTTACTTTAGACGGCCAATTTACTAATATATATGGTCACCATTCATGTTGGTTAATCATTTTAGGCATAGGGTTTGGATAAATTTATAGTTTTACCTTAGAGAATCTTTGGGAAATTCTATTCTAGCCATTCAAAATGATCCTGAGGGTGATCATGCCTATCATGAGGGGTTAATGGTTTTAGTATTAAACCTTATGAAATCTAAAAAAGTGGATAGGCATCGACAGAGAAAGAAATCTTTAGATTGTGAGACTGAGGGAAGTGAACCAGAGGAGGAATTTGATGAGGATATGAAGGATGAAATTGATGAGGTTGAAATGAAGAAGAGGAAGAAAGGTGATCCTAGGATCTCATCTAGCAAGAAAAGAAAGGAAAAGGAGATTGAATCAGAACAAGATAGTGATTCTAAAGAGGATCAAGAAAAGGGTATTGAGAAGAGAGGAACATTGGGTAAGGCTTCAAGAAACAAGGGAAAGAATGTTGAAAGAGATTTTGTCACCTCTGATGATCAACTCTTAATTAAGAGGGTGGAAATATTTAAAGGAAAAAAGTGATTAATCAGGATGTGGATGTTGAGAAAGAACTTAAGGAGATGGAGATGGATGGGAACACAGGGGGAGCATGATGACTTCTTTGAGCATAATAGGGATGAGAACGACCAAGGTTTTTAAAAGGAATCTTTGGTAAAATAGGGATAATGATGAAGGATGTTGGCACCCTAAAGAAAAAAATGCAAGATATATCAAGGGATTTTGATCAGCTCAGCAAGATGCAAAGAGGGGAGAGATAACTGGGTCAACACATTGACAGACTATCTGAGGTTATAGGCAACACATGAGAGGTAAAGAATCTAATGAAGCATGTGCCACCACTTGAAGCCAAGAATAAAAATTTAGGTTGGCTGGGCAAAGATCTTCACAAAAGGATTTTTGAGATATTGGGTGTTACACACATTGCATAATATTGTTATGTTGTCTTATTTTATTTTATTAAGTAATGTTGCACCTAGGTGGACATGCAACATGTAAACATTCCCATGGGATATACTTGATGAGTTGTATTGTAACAATATGATAATATTTCATGTAATTATTTAATATTGGGGAAAAAAATTAATTATAATATTATACGTGGGGTCAATGGGTTAGGTAGCATATGGTTTACATAATACTAGTTGGTGGTTTTGTGGGACTTGCTACTATATAAGTAGCTACAAGGGTAGTTGTTGGTGTCAGAAAGTGACAAGATAGAAGGAAAAAAGGGAAAGAGTTGAATGGGACAAGGCTTGACAAGGATGGATGTGCTGGATACTAGAGTGGGTAACCTAGAGAAAATGGTTAAGAAATTGGTAGATCAGAACTGCACTATATTGAAGATCATGGCTAACAATTTCAACACCCTATTGAACAAGCTTGAACAAGGAATAGGACAAGAATCTAATGCTATGAAAGAGGATAAGGGCCCAAGCAAGAACACAAGGGCTAATTCCAAGAAGAATGAGGATGTGAAAGCAAAAAAATTGGATGATATTAAAGCATCTTCAAAAAATATGAACATTCTGGTAAACCAAGCAGTAGACCTTCTGAAGATTTTGTAGCTATCCTAGGGCTATTTTTTTTCTTTTCTTTTGTTGTCATTTCATGCATAGGTATATTCTAGCCCCTTGCATTTAGCTTGTTTTATCTATTCTTTTTTTGGCTATGAGGCCTTCTGTTGTCTGAGCTTCTCTTCTCTTGTTTCTATGATTCTTTGTACAAGGTTTTGGTTCCTTTAAAACCATTTTTTTACGTAATCAAAACAAAAAGATTTTCCTTTTTCATAAGAGGGATAATTTGGAGCTGATAATCATTACAAATATTTTAATTATTTGAATCTATTTCAAATAGAATGG